>VZRH01001694.1:691548-878077 GCA_013397555.1 Urocynchramus pylzowi | reverse complement strand
TTTTTTTTTTTTTTTAACCTGTCCCTGGGAGAAATAGTCAGTTCTTTACTTATTATTGTTTCTATAACTGATTCTGTTTTAGATACTTGAAGATAATTCCTTCTCTCAGCCACCTTTGGAGTTTAATTAGGCTGCTAAACCTCCTTAAGAACTAACACAGAGGTTCTGAAAGAGAAGGTCCTTCTCTCCTGTCACCTTAGGCAGACACTTCAGAGGTGTCTCTGGCTGACCTTGCAGTGGCCTGCAAACACCTAAGGAGTGTAAATAAGGAAGGGCTTTTTTTTTGTTTGTGGGGGTTTTGTTTGTTTTGTTTTTTTAAGTCTCAACAGGGTTAATTTATTGCCATTCTGGTTTTTTCCATCCCTTTGCTGCAGGGTCACATCAGTATCAGGGGTGCAGAGGGCAAGGGAGATGGGGTTGCTCCTTCTGGTAGCTGGTGGCCAATAGACCAGCATAGCTAGGTCCTAAAAATGTTTCATAATCTTTGATTTTCTGAAACAAATAAATTTGTGGGTTTTTTTGTTTTCTAAACTTTGAGTTATTGCCTGAGCCCATTGAACTATGTGCTTTATTGATTTGGTTACCTGAACTGAATTAGCAAAATCATTTGCTGAACTTCTGTACAAGCAGAAGTGTCAGTGTCGCTTCTCCTTTCTGCACAAAGGAAATTCTTTGCTTGCGTGCATGGGTAGTTAGGGTAACTAACTCATTTAAAGTTACTTTTCTCTTGGCTTCCCTTTCTTCTAAGATTAACAATTTTCAAATTTTTAATCCAATTTTTTCAAAATGAAAAATTGAAAAAAAATTGGTTTTGGTTTTTTTTTTTTTAGTAGACATTCTGATGTGTTAGAAAGGATAACTTTTGTGTGTACAGACTTAAAAACCTTCTGAGATTCTTATTTCCCTAATCCAAGTTTGTTTTTTATTAGAGTATGAATACATTACTTGATGAATAGATTTTATCATAATTTCTCTAGACTTTGGGTATATAATTTGTGTTTTGGTTTGTAATGGTATAAAGTTAGACAGTATGTAAAATGTGGTTCTTCAAATAATGTATTTTGAAATTGTTTAGCCAGTCATGATGCCTAGAACATGCTTTTTCAGGTGTTCCTGGTGTATGAATTGTACACTCTTGAAACTTGTTTCCCAAGATTTTAATACGATGTTTATGGAAGTCAGTGTGAATAGCTACATCTACATCAGCTGTTTCTGAAGTTTATTCCCAAGTGGGCAGTGTAATCAAGGAAATTGCTCTCTGGAGTTTTGGGCCACATGAGAGATGTAGTTGCTTGTGAATGGTAATTGCAGGTTATAAAGTCAGGGAATGCTTGGAGAGGCAGATGTGGTAGGTGACAGGGTAAAAAGTGACTGGAGCCTACCAGTTACACAACAGAATGTATTAGTGAGGCAAACCAACAGATGCCATTCTAGTATCTGATTTGATACTTTGCTTCCTAGGCCAGTTAACTGTGTTCTTCACTGGGGTTTGCCACCTTAATTAATCCTGTAAGATATTTCCAGTATGCCAGTAAGTGTGCTCATACATCAGATTTGCTCATACTGTTTGAATACTGGTGATGTTCTGCTGCTGCACATGTTATTAAAAACTTCTAAGTGTTGCAGTTCATAAGCTCAAGAAGATATTTTGAAATTATTCTAACATTTAACAAAGAAATACTTCCATAACAAACTCTTGCTGGATTTGCTGCCATGAGCAGCATTTGGTGAAGCAGTTTGACACAAGTGAAATCTGCTTTTGCAGCAGAGTAAAAGGACAGCAGCTGTAAACTGAGTGGGAGTTCTGCATTTTCTTGTCAAGTGTTTGGAATGAAATACCCTTTCTAACAGAACACATATTTGATGACTGCTCTGTTTTAGAACTATCTCTTCTTGCAAATTGTTATTTTCCCTATTTTTTTTTTTTAAGAATCCCCAACTATCTATTGTGAAAGTGAACCATTGTAATACACATATAGAGTTTCTTAATTGTTCTGGGCTTTTTCTTCTCTTTCTAATAGAGGAATATTACAGTTTTTGCTCTACTGAATGATGGGGTTTTAGTAACTTGTGTGGTAGAATTTAGACTTCATTCTGTTCATTCAAGTGGTTCTCAAGCTATCTTTTAGGTTTTTGAGCTTGCTCAGTACAACTTCAGTAACTTGGAAATTTTATCAGAAGTGGTGTTTACTTTCCCATCTGCAGTTTCATGGGTTTCTGGCTTTACACTGCTTTGTGTAAGCACTGGACCTTCAAAAGTGCACTTAAAGTCTATGGGATTTGTACTTTTGAAAATGTAAAGTGTAGAAAAAATTGCTATTCAGTTTGAAGTGACTGTAATGGAAACTTTTCCATGACCTTTAGGCTATTATGAGTTCAAATAATACCATTCTACACTATTCCCACAATAATATTTCATAGGAGCTAACTTCTTAGACATGCTGTGTTTCTGTAATGGATACAACATAGAAGTGTTCCATGAAGATCTTAATAATCTGCCTTTAAGAATACTTTCACCTCTCTGAGGCAAATGAGATGTACAGCTATACATTAAACCAGTTAAAAAAGTAAATGCTTTGATAAGTGAGGAGTCTCCACTACTTCTGAAACTTCAAGAGATTATTCTGCTATAACAGTTCTCAAACTACTGAACTGCTTGTTTTGCTCTTGTGATACTTGTCATCTGAAAAGCAGTAACTATTGGCCTGTTACAGGATAATTTTCTACTGCAGAAAGCAAGGTAGGCTCTTCTTGTGTTTTCTTAGTGTACTATTTTAGTTTTTATAGAATATATCCTTGAGAGAGATCACAAATGATTCCCAACAGCTTTATTCTTCACAAATCTGCATTCAGACATGTACTGTGGGCTTCACAGAGCTCAAGAATTAACAGCAACTGAGCTAAAATTACCTTCCATAAAAGTGGAGGAAAAAGAAATGTGTAAATCTCCTTCTGTATGGCATATCCAGGTTGTTCAAGATGTGGGCTAAATTTCTGAATTAGGTTGCAGATAACTTTATTATGTATTTTGAAACTATCAGCATTTGATCTGGTGAACAGGGGGAAAAGGAGTGAAGGAAATTTACTGTCTGACTTTTGAACATTGTCAAATTTGGCTCCTCTTTCCTAACTGGGGTAAGCTTGCTGTGTAAGCATGTGTGACGTAAAGTGTTTCATATGGTATTGAAATTTTCTGCTATAGGAAAAGCAGCTTTGTCTATATCCTTGGACAAAAGCTTTTTTATGGAAGGGAGAAGCTAGATTGTGCAAGTGGCAAAGTACAAGTACGGTAAACACTGTCATCTTTGTGCATGTTTGACAAAGGATCCCATTGTAAGATCTGATTTCCGTTTTTTAAAATATTTGACATCACTGTTGCTCTCCTTCAGTATACTTTCTTTTATTGCTGTAAACTTCCTACGTTCATATGTCGTAGTTTGCTCATGCAGTGAGCAACTGCAGGAATGTGAATGGGAAGTTTGCAGAGCATGCAGGGAAAAAAATGATTTTCCATCAATTTTTTTTGATCGGTCACTTATGATGGATGATCTGGGACTGGTGTCTGGTACTCCAAGACCCAGCCAAGTGCTCCCTCCTGTCACAGGCTGTGTCCTGCTGCTGCAGCCAGTTTCTATTCCTGTTCCAAAGTGCTTGTCAGTGTGGCAGAAGCAGCCACCTTTAGCTTTCTATGCTGCAGGATTTTGCAATACAATTAAATAAATCATTATCTTGATGAGTATGAAAATAATTTAAGTTACTTCTTTTGGGCTACAAAGGGAAGGAAATGTATTTAGTTTGAAGGGCTTTTTGCTATGCACCTAGATATTGGTAGATTGCAGTAGCACTAGATAAAGATTTATGTTTTCATCTACTATAGGAATTTCTTTTGTATTATGAGAGAGTAAAATAGAAGGGAACTTACTTGGCTGAAATAACACAAGCATATTCAGGGAACCCAGGTATCCTAAGACTGTTTAATAATCTGGTTTCATTAAGCAAAATATTAAGAGAAGTATACATAATAAAATTATTTGAATGCAACTATAGAAAGAATTAATATCTCAGCATGTAGTTCAGTGTAAATAAAATACAGAATTTCCTGAAAGATAAAATTAGCAAAGGTGAATCATGCTTAATTTAACTGTTTCCAGTCAAATAGGAAGTTACTGACTAGCCATTAAAATTTACTTTGAATCTATCTGCTTAATTTTTAAATGGGACGCTTTTAACTGCTGAATGGCCTTTATTAGGAAGATATATTTGAATGATTTGTATGGGATGATTTTATTTCTGTATTGCTTTGCAATGTCATATTTTTTTCTTACCAATTTATGATGGCAAATCAGCTGAACCCAAGAACTTCAGTGCACTTCTATAATATTTGCATTACTGTAGCTTGTATGAAATTTGTAATCAGCTGTTAACAGGCTTATAATATTTACTCTCATTGTTTTATATGTTCCTTAGACTTACAGTGTGAATTATCCAGCCTGTGTTGGAGAAGGTTAGAGTGTAAAAAATTGTTTCAGTTCCCATTTAAATTTGGCTTGTTAAATTAGCTTGCTCTGTTCGCCTCTGAGGTAGTAGAGAACTTACTGAAAAATCTCCCCTGTGGGTTTTTCGGTATAAATTGTAAATATGCCTGTATCTGTTAGAAAGAAAACTGAGTCCAGAACATGTTTGTATAAATATAAACCAAAAGCAGAAAGAGGAAGGAAAAGATGAGCTAATTATTCCATTTGAAGCTGTCACTTTATGAACATGAAACTGTAGAGTTTTTGAGATTTCTTTTTGTATCATTCCTGTTGAATAAAGCTGGTATTGAAGTCCCAGGCCTTCCTAAAAGGACAGTGGCAATTCCTTGGCAAGAAGCTCAGTTGTTGAGGGAACTGGGATGCTTCATTCCCGGTCTCAGGATGCTGTGGGATTTGCCTGTTCTTCTTTCTTCAGCTTGCTGCTGCAGAGACAGTATTCCCTTGCTTTCCTTCAGTATAATGCTCCTCTTTTGCATGAGTATGGACAATCTGTTGTTTATAACTTCATAACGAGTATTGAGATTTGCCTTTCCTTTTTGTTTTTTTAAGGTTCTTCATTTTTAGCAGCTACTTACAGCAATCTGAATGCTGCTACTGAAATGAAAGCTTTTACATTCAGGTTCATAGCAGCTGCAAACAGAGGCACCACAGTTAAAGCAATTTGATGTGTGGTAGGTCATGTTTTGCAGGCTAGCATTGCAGTCATTCTTTAAGCAATTGTTATGTTCTACAAGTTTTTGTTTTGAATTTAAGTTCTATAAAAGGAAAAAAGTAATTACCAGTTGCAAGCGAACTTTGTTTTCTGGCTTTTTGTTGCTGGCATACTCTGCCACTTCACAAGGTACTTTTCATTACTGAAATGTGTACGTTTGCTTTCCACTGCACTGAGTTCAGGTTTCCAGGGGCCTGATAGCATATCTGTGGCCTTTGTTAAAAATGTTGACTGTTCATTCATGAATGATTAACAGGTTGTTTTTTTTTTTTTTTAAAGGCCCATATCTGCTTCCTACTGTGCCAGTATAAAAACTGTTCTGAAAATGCTGTGTGTGCAGTCTCTGTTTGAAGAATGTTGTGTGTTGATCCTGGAAATTTGATTCTGCTTGCATGAAACTCTCTTCCTTATCAATTAGCAAGGATCTAGTGTGAGCAGACTTTTCAGAGAGACTGAGGTTAAATGTGGCAGATATTTACAGTATTATACAGAGCATTACTGGGCTCTGGGAGAGGTCCTTATGTTCTTGAAGTTGCCAGAGTCCTAATGGGCTGTATAATTTTCATTCATGTTGTAATGTCATAGAAGTATTTCTGCTTGCTAATTTTCCTACATCATTTTTCCAGCAAGTGCTTCACTGTTCTTAGCAGGAGAAAGCAACATGCAAAAGTTTGAAATCCATATCAAATAGCAAATGAATGTTGAAATGTTTGGAGTATAAGGCCTTTAGTGCGTGCACGCACGGGCATGTTGAAGGACATGTTCTTACAATTCTGATAGTGAGAAGACAAGGAGTCTCTTTGGGAAGATTTAATTCCATGTTTATGAGCAGTCAGAGCTTGATAGTGAAAAAAAAAGGCCTCAGGGAGGGAAGTTCTCACTGGAACTCCTGTCTAGTCTTTAGCATATATTTAGATCTCCCTTAACTGGGTATGGTTTTGGGCATACGCCCATGGAAGTGATCAGGAACTGTTTTGGTCTAGGTAATGCTTTGTCTATTGGTATTAATATATTGTCAATGAGTAACGATTTTGATAAATGAAAGTTAAATTAATCTGCTTTTTGGCTTGAAATAATTCAAGCTTTTTGCAGAACTCAGTTGTGAACTCACAAAATGGTCATTTGAAAGGAAAGGGGGAGGTGGTGCCGTGCCTGGGAGCTCTACAGGGACATCCTCTGTGACCTGCCTGTGTGGGACTATCCCAGCCTGAGGGGGGATTGACCTTCCTGCCAACGCCGGCGTAGAACACACACTAATGTTAATTTCAGGAAACTTTGAACTTTCTAAAAGATGATTTTCTTATCAATAAATAAGATATTGACAAAATTAGCCTTGGTAAGGTTGAGCGCTGTTGAACTGAGCAAAATCCTAGACAAAACAACATACCTCATTGCGTGGCTCGGGGTATGAGGAAGTTTCCTTGTGTGCTACAAGGTTATTAAAAATAGATCCTGATAACAAAGTTATATCCCTCAAAGAGGTACTTATGAGCTAAGCTATGTGTTATAGTCAGATTGGTGGCTTTGCATTTTCTTAATGCTTCACTGAAAGCAGTAATTTCCAGACGTCTTTCAAAAACCTTGCAGTTCTCCCTGAAAAATCTGTCAGAAGAGAAAACAACAGGGAATGAAAGTAGCTGGAGGGCTGGCTTGGCAGGACAGCTAGCTGTCTTGTTTGTTGCTCAGGAGAAAAGTTCTGTCTTCTCCTTGAAAAGTAGAAATTGATATTTTAAGTTTGGAAGCACTAAGCATTCAGAAGAAAATCCCTCATTTGCACTTTCATGTCATGTTACTGTTTAAACTTAGCTTGTATGCTGCCTGAGTTAGGTGGCAGTACTTTGGCTGTGAGCTCCCAGTATTGGCTGAGCACATCCATGTCCTGCAGTTTCATCTGGAGTTGTGCTGGTTACAATGCTGGAATGGTTGAAAACCTCTGTGTGAAGCCTCTGAGCCATATTCCTATGTGTTGCTTGAGAAAATATTCCAAAGCAAAAATATACCAAGCATTCTGTGTTGCAGGCTATTTGGAAAACACTTCTATTAATACACAGAACTGTTCTTTTAGTGATGACACTTAACTGTCTTAATTAAAGCAAAATAGTAGCTGTTAAATGCGGGCCAGACAGAGAAGCTGCCTTATTGCTTTGTGTGAAAGAGGAATTTCAGGGGGAGTGAGGGTTGTGCAAGCCACCAGCCCCCCATGGCAGCAGCCAGGGCACTTGGTGGTGCCACTTTTGCCACTTCCTTAAAAGAGAGGAAGGAGCTGGAGGTTTGAGCGTTCTGTGGTGTTATTTCAATGACAAACCCTGTGGTTTAATGGCAGACTGGTTTATGTGGGAGGTGCAGCTCTGCAGGCTCTTGGACACCAAGGCAGAAATGGTGCTCTTGAATGAGGAGGCGTCAAGACTACTGCCCCAGCATCCCAAGGAATTGGTTCATCCCTGAAGACAGTAGGGTGGTCTTCATTCACAGTAGTGTTGTTTATGCTCTTGAGGCTCTCAAGATCAACTCTACCAAAGGCAGCTGTTCTACCCTCCTCACAAGAAAACCCGAAACAAACAAAATAAAACAGTCAGTATGTGTGACTTGGATAGTAGAAAAATATCCTTTTAATATTCATCAAGTTTTGTAACAGATTTTTCCTTTGAATCAGGTATAGGAGGATACTGGTTGGTTCTGGCTTTCAGATTTTGTCAGTGCTGCAAATTTTTTGTTTTCAGCACTTGTGGTTTGCCTTAGATGTACTGTACTTGCTATATCTGGTAAGCTGTGTTGTCTCTTTTAAAGGCACGCAAAACAAGTCCATGCCCGTTATAATCTCATTAAGTTCCTCTCTGGCTGTTTCCCCCTTTGGTTGTGGATATTGCCCATATTTGGTTCTACCTATGGTGCAATCAGTTTATATCTGATTGTGTGGTATGATACACTGTCTTGCCTGAGCAAACCCTGATAATTTATGATTAGATGTGGCCTAGATTAGCATCTCATGATTTTAATGTTTAAAAGTACATTATAAAAGATCTTTTATGCAATGCAGTAGCAACAGAGGAGGCACAAGGACTTGCCTACAGCAAAGCTGCTCAATTAAAACCAAGGGGATGGTCTAAATTGTATAGTTTTTCCTTTAGAGTAGGTAAATATTGTGCCCCAAAATACAGAAATGGCAGTGTGTAACAAGGAAACTCTTTAATTTGGTTTAATAACTAGCTGCTTTCACAATCTCATAATCACAGCTCTCGTGAAAACACATGCTCTTACACTCTGCATGGTGTGTTTGTATTAGACTTTAAAAATTGAACATTTGAAGATTTATTTCTCTCCTAAACTCTGTAAGGACTCATTTGGAAATGCTTGTGGTTTCATTAAGTTCTTTGGTCTTCTAACCATAATTTCTGCTGTCTGTCACATTAGCAAACTATTTTTTAATAAGCAATCGTCATTAGTATTTTGTTTTCTTGTAGGTATTTGTTGTTCTACTTTTGTGCATGTATGTGAACAGAATCAGGTGGATAAGAATATCCACTTAATTACTACAAGAAGAGAGGGGTGATTGAAACACTTGGTGATGTTGCCTAAAATATTTTCAAATAAGCATGTTTGAAAAGGCATACAGGTGAACTGTCCAGGTGTTTTTCAGAATTTCTTAGTCACAACGTTGTGCTCATCTTTCTGACTGAGCTGCCTGTTAGACCTTGCTGAGAATGTAAAAGTGCTGCTTTATATTCACCATCCCTGTATCAACAGTGAAACAGTGGGGTGGAAAGGTTGGGGAACAATCTTTGCCTAACAAGTGGCATCTCAGAAATGATATGTATTGTCTTCAACAAGATCACATTACTTACAGTTTCTGAGCAATACTTGAACTGTAAAGCTGAAGTTTTTCAGCAAGGCCTGGCAAGCATATAATTTTTTGATGACAATTCCAGTATATTTCAAATCCAGTGTAAGACATAATTATCAGCTGTCATCTGGAGAAATGCTGAAAAATTGGTTCAGTATTAAATAAATATAGCTTGTGATATCTACCTTAGAATTAAGAATCTAGTGTTCTTACACCCCAGCATTTTATGGCTGTCCTTTGTGCTTTTGTACTTAACAACACAACAAGGAGTTTGTTGGTTTGTTTTACTACTGTATTCTGATTTGTAAGGGAGCATTCGAAAATTCATTTTGCTCGTTAACAGTGCGTTTCTTCTCTCAATAGCCAACTACTCCACCAAGCCAAGGGAGGCCTGATTCACCAGTTTATGCTAATTTACAAGAACTGAAAATATCTCAGTCTGCACTTCCACCTCTACCTACAAGTGCTCCAGTCCAAATAAATGGGGAATGGGAAACCCATAAAGATACGACAGGACGCTGTTATTACTACAACAGAGGATCACAGGAGCGAACCTGGAAACCTCCGCGGTGGGCCCGAGATGCAAGCATTAATAAAGGGGATTCCCAGAGCCATGCAGATCATGAGGTAGTTCCTTCTGAGATCAAAAGCAATGAGATTGTAATGCATATGAATGGTCTTTTGCTGTGCAATTTGGTATCTCTTGGTTTCAAGGCGTCAAGGAGTGTCTTCCTTTGTCTTTTTGGTTATGTGTCTTGGTATGAAGTAGTCAACATTGAGTTGCTTTTGTGTACAGGAATGTGTGCATGAACTGTGTGGAAGAGTAGCAACTTGTAAAAATGCCTGTAAAACAGCCCATAGCAGATATTGCTACTTTTGACTAGATTACCTAAAGAATATGTTCATGGTCTGAATGTATATCAATGGATTTTTTTCATTAGGTAAAAGTTTGGTTTTTGCAAAGCCTTTTGGTAAGGCTTTGCTGCTGACCTTGCTTGAGATAGTTGAAGCTTACTGTTATTTATGTTAAAAGATGATTTGGACTAATATTTGAGGTCCCAATTTATTCTGTGCAGCCAGTTGCTAGGGAAAGTCTGATCATGAAGTGTGTTTATCTGAACTGCAGTGGTTCAGATAAAGCAAAGGAATAATTGGGAGATGGATATTACTATTTAGATATGCTTAAAATGGTGTTCTTGTGTCCAGACAGTACTGAGGTTAACCAGTTTCCTGATGGAAAGAGAAAGCAAATATTTATTAAAAATTTTTTGTACATATTTCATTTCTATATTCCCTTTTCAAATATATATATATAGTTTTGGTGGATTTTCTCCTGCGCCAACTATATATAGTGTCTCTATATATCCTATNATATATATTTATATATATATATCTAAGCCATAAAACCAGAGTTTAGTTTTAAAATTGAATCTAAAACTGCTCAAAATTTTGTGATTGCTGGAAGCCTGTCACAGAAGTCTACCTCTAGAAAGGTAGTAACAGGAACAGGAGAGAAAGGGAAATGGAAACCTTTCATTTCCTTTGGCACTGGCCTTCGCAGCAACTGTGACATCCACAAGCATTTAAATAGCCAAATTTTCTTGCCTCAGGCAAATGGCAGCAACAGGCAAACAGATGGAATGTTTATGCCTGTCCCTTTGGTTTCTCTGGTGAAGGTCTCTTAATTTATCACTGGCTGTCCTTTTGCTGGATAAGACTGCTTTTAGTCTGGGTAAGCTGATTGATTTTTTGAGTAGTGATTCTCCTTGTCCTAGTAATGGTTTTCTCATTGTAGTTCCATCTCCTGGTAATGGTTTTCTCATTGTTGTAGTTCTTCCTTCTTTTCATGGAAGGATTGAAAGAGTTCTTTCTCCCTCCCCATCTACAAGCAATCCTTTTGACTCCTACTCATACATCTGTACCATCACTTCACCACATGGTTGCATCTTTGGAATGCTTGATTATTTATTTACTTTTTTAAAATTGCCCATAACTTCTTTCATCTCAGTTCTTCCATTTATTTGTGATGCTTCAGGTATCACAAGTTGGCCATCAGACAGTTATGTCTATCAAGTTTTCAGTCTTTGTGAGACCAGTGGATGATACGTGTTTTGATTTTTAACTAGACACTAAGTCTGTATTTCCAGTAGCATAAGCTCCTTAGGTAGTTTGTGTCTTGACTGGGTTATCAAAATGTGGGTCTAGGGAGAAATACATGTTGCATGGTCATGTCAATCACTTACCAGCAGTCATGTTTTGATTTTGAAGCTGCCTTTCCCCCCACCTCTCTTTCCTTTTGTTTCTTTTCTGTTCTGCATTTGAGAACATGCTTCACTCTCCACTGTTCATGTTCCTTTTTGGAACCTCTGGGTACTTAATCCAATGTAAAGTAAATATTGAGATCCAAGCCTAAGCTACAGGAAAATGTAGGGCGTCTCAAATTTTGTCTGATTAGGAAAAGTTTGAGCTAACATATCTTAATAATTACAAGTTGGCTTTTATGCTAGTCTGAGTTATGCTCTTTTAATAATAAAAGAGTACATGCAGAAGGATTAAATGCTAGTTTTTACTGATTTGTCCTCAGAGGAGCTTATGTTGTATTAGGTAGCAAAATGGAAGGTGATGTAAAAATGAGAACTGAGAGATCAGATATTGTAATATATGAGTAATATATGAAACATGACATAATTTGTAGTTGGTCTTTGAACTTTGTGATTAGGAAATCAAATTTTATTGGATAATTAAAAAGGGGCAGAGTTGTGCCTTATTTGACAAAGTAGCTGGTCACAGACATGGCACAAAGAAAGCAGTTAAATAGATGTTATAGGTTACATGGATGGGATATGGGGAAGCAGTGAAGTCCTATGGACAGGGCCTGTAAGAAAGTGTGTAAGATTTTGGAATTATAGATAAAATGTATTAGAGGCAGTGATTGGTTGATGTATCTGAGGAAGGAGTGCTTGACAGTAACTAGGAGAAATTTGTCAAGTGAAGTGATTTAATTAAGTTGAACTGTAAAAGGAATGAGATGTCACAATATCAGAGAAGACAAACCCTTAATACCTGGATAGGAGATCATAATGTGAAGTAGACATCCACAAATCACCCAACAGCTGTAGAAAAGCAATAGGTTTTAATTGAATTTCAAAACTAGATTTAAATCACGTCCAGAATGTGATTTCATTCCATGTTTTTTATTTTAATATAAGCAAATGATAATAAAGGGATGGTGGCTTCCTTAATTAATATTCTTCCTGATTATTTTCACTTTCACAAGTAGTAGTAGTAACATTAAAAGCTAGAAAGTTTAAGTGATAGAAGGGACACAGATAGCTCTTCCTAGTAAATGCATGGTGATGAACTGGTCTCTGCCCCCAGGAAAATTTACATATTTTCTATGTAAATAGAAAAAAGCCAAGAATGACAATAGAAGCAATGCTGTGGGGGACCTTTTCTGTAATTCTCTTTAATGTCACAGCAAAGTTCTTATAAGGTGTAAGGTTGGGCACCTGTTTGCTTAGGATGGCTTTATTTAAGTGTGGGATAGTGTAAATGGGGATGAGACTTGAGAGAAAGCATGGACAATATGAAAAAAACATAGAGGCAGTTAATGCTGAAAAAGTGTTGAAAGTGAAATTGAAAGCTGTGGAACGTGGTTTAGCCAGTGTTCTCTAAATCATGTTCATGCAGCTTTAGCAGCTGTTCCTGACAGCTGAGGGACAAGGAATGCCTTGGCTTGGTAAAATTTGTAACAACTCAGGAATTTTGTTGAAGTTTAGTTCTGCAAATGTACAGGAAATGAGTTAAGCATTGCAGCATCTAAACTATTATTATATGGATGCCATGCAGATAGACACATTAACAGTCATTCCTACTATACAACAGTGGTTTTCTAGAAGAATTTCCTCTGTTTAGTTTTACCTGTGTAGGGTGGTTTTTCAGTATCAGGAGTTGCTTGGAAAAGGCAAATACCAATGTATTAGGTCATAATCTCTCTAGATAGTAATAATAAAAATGTCCAAAGTCTTCTACATTGACTTGCCGTATGTCAATGCAATTAATATTTAACTATTAAAACCATGTAAACTTCAGTACATGTATACAATATAGTTACCCTATGAAACAGTAGTTCATATGGGGTCAATAGCACCCTTAACAACTTTTCAGTCTTAATTCTGCAAGTGTAAAAATGGGACTGAAGACTCCCTGCTCCCTCTGCTCTCCTCCCCTCCCCACAGTGGTTAGGAATTGGCACATGAGAATTTCACATTGCTCCATGTGCAAGAGAGGTCGCAGTGGTTAATCCATAGTTTACATGATCACATTCTGTAAGCTGTGGAGGACATTGCATTTTTTCATGTTCCTTAATTAATGGTCTAAAAATTTCCTGTGGGTTTTCCTGTGCTTGGTAAACTGGGTCACGTCAGTTAAAGGAGTGTGTGTCACACAAGTGGTAAGGTACTCAAAAAAGCAACACCAAAAACCTACATAGAAACCATTTGGATATGTCACTAAACATAAAGTCTTAAAACCCACTGACTTTTAAAAACTGGGGAGCTTTTGATAATTGAATATTTTTTGTAAGGCTTGATGTTTTGTGGGAGAGATTTTTTCCTATTTAAAATTGAAACTGTGTCTCTCTCCTGCCTTACAATTTTTCTCAAAACCTTTATGCCAATGTTATTGAACCCCACAGTATTTTATTCCTGTAGTTTCTGAGTAGTGTCTTAAATGTTTTGCCTCCTGCTAGCTGAAGATCCAAGACACTGTAAAAGGAAATCTGCATAGAATTCCTCAGGAGACCACAGCCTAGAGATGTTGCGGGAGATGAAAGAAGGGAGATTTTTTTTGATGCATGGAGTGGATGCTTAGAATAAGACTACAGTGTGTTAGCAAGGGGATGAACAAGGTTTATGGGGGAACAGAAATTGTTTGATGTATGTGTAAAATCTTTTCTCTGCGTTACACATCAAACTTGGTCCTAGGATAATAATTGACTTCTACCTTCAGGAAACAATTTTTCATCTCAGCTAGCTGTGCCTTGTGGAAAGCCTTGCTTTTGCAATGCTCTTAGTATTTTAAGATGCAATGGACAAATACTGTAAAATGCTAGCATCTAAGAAGGTGGAACTGGAGTTTCAAGTTGTCCTTAATCACTCCTGTGTTTCCAGATGTATTTGAGAAAAGGAAAAGAATTTAGGTATGAAATTTGGGATGGTGGTAGAAAACCAAGGTAGCAGAGCTCCCGGGTGTTTTTTAAGGCAATGCAGATTACCAAAGCTAACTCTCTTCATTGGTAATGTAAATTTGTAGGAATGAAATTTGGATAGACAAAACCCCTGGAGTTTAAATTTGAGTAGTGAAATCTGATGTAGTGGAAATTTTAAAAAAAAAAGTATCAGTAAAAGCTAGTTTTGAAAATACTTTGAATTGTCTGCACTGTAAAAATGCATCTTATTCTCTCATAAGATATAAAAATGTGAACTCCCTGTTTTCATTACTATTCTCTTTCTAGTCAAATAATCTTTGATCTTTCAGATTTTAAAGCGCTTTCATTCTCAAAACTGCCTTGTGTGTTTCTGACTACTTGTAGCATCTTTCATCAGAAGAAAACGACCACAGTTCTTGTTACAGCCAGTCAGATAGTCAGTATGGTTCTCCTCCAAAGGGTTGGTCAGAAGAGTTGGATGAACATGGTCAAACCTTATATACCAATGACTATACTAATGAAAAGGTACTTTTTCCTTCTTCTCATCTTGTGTTCTAAATCTTTTCCACTAATTCACTTCTAGAAATAAAACCTGTATTTCCAAAAGTGAAGAGCATACGTCAGCAGTAGTTCAGTTTTTTTTAAATATGCATAAAACTTTAGCAAGTGAACTGACTTTTTTTCTTATGTATGTTTTTGTTATTTAGAAGAAGTCTTATTTCCAGTTTTGTGTCAGATTATATTAAATGAACATACTATGTATAATTTTTTTAGTTTGTGCCCTCCCCCTTCCTCTTGGTTAATACTTCAGGAATGAATTTCATATCAGTAAGTTTTTCTTACTGTCTTTTAAGAGCTGCTCTTGTCTACATAGACCTTCTAATTAAGATGTTTTTAAACTTAATGTAATGCTGCGTTATCACTTTCATAATTTCCTTTATTAGAGATTTTTCACTACTGCTTTCAGATGTAGACATACTTCTTAATTAAACTATAGCCATATCAGCAGATTTATGCCCTGTTCCTTCTATCTAATTGCTACTGACAACTTACTGGGATTCTGGGCATGCCATAAAAAATTCTCCCACTTAGGATAAATGACAGTATTTGTTTATATTTGTAAAGCAGTCCATTTTTCTAATTGCTCTCTGAAGTTGCATTTTGAGTTTTTTTAACTTCTAAAGTTCACTGAATCAATACTTTATCATATTATAGCACCACCTGTTCCTGAGTTGATAGGCAAGTTTTATTTGCAAGAATTTTCTAAGTAGTTAGATTTTTTGTCAGTTTTAGAATTTTATCCTCTTTAATCTGTTTCTGCCAAACATCTGTAAAGCACATTCCTATGTTTTAGCAAATATGCAGCCTTCTTTTTTAATTGCACTGGGATTGATAAAAACCAGCCTTTCCTACCATGAACAGTTGTAGAAAGGCAATCTTGTGAAACCTGCTTGAGCCAAGAGCCTTGCTGTGAGTGTTTCTGTATTTTTCTGCAATCATCTTGTTGATTTTTGCTCATTACAATTCTTCTCTTTCTGCATGAACAGTCCCAGTTGTCATGGGTTTACTTCTTTGATTGTGGGAGGTGCTTGTAGAGATTACAGAAATTATATTGTCTTCTTCATGATTTCTCTAGGGACTGCATCTCATATTTCCATTGATGTTTTAAAAAATTGTTCAACAAGTGCATAAATCTCTCATATTATCAGCAGTTGCTGGTTGAGCTGCTTTTTTGTAATTTTATGTATAAAATCCTGATGCAGATCTGATGGAAAAATTGTGCCTCCCTAAACTGACAACATAATGTTGATAAGAATTTGATATGGCATCTTAAAAAAAAATCTATTTATCACAATCTCTTGTGTGATATTGCTGGACTTTTTTCTGAGGAGTTACAGAAGAAAAAAATCAGGATGCTGAAAACTGTTGCTCTTACTGCAATCTAACCTTGGTTAGTTAATGGAGGTTGTGCATTAGACACGGCTGAAGTGGATGGCACTTAATTTTTAATTAACTTTAAATCTCAGGTCCCAGCGATTTACTGTTGTGACTGTCACTCTGATTACATTTTCTATCATCACATTTCTTTCTGCAGTGGATAAAACATGCAGATGAACAAGGTAGACCATACTACTACAGTGCTGATGGTTCCAGATCAGAGTGGGAGTTACCTAAGGTGAGTGACCTAAAAAAGAAACTTCAACAACTTGGGGCTTTCCCCTCTTCCTGAATATGTGTTCTATCAGGCCTTTAATGTGAGGTATTAACCACCAGAAGACTCAGATATTGCTCTTTGTTATTTATTGCATTTTTGTGGAATTTCTGATTATGAAGAGGAAGAAAATGTACTCAAGGACATGAAAAATAGATGCATGTAGTTTCTTCAGATATCAAAGGAGATCTGGTGTCTCTGCTGAATTGAGCAAAGGTTTTATGCAGGGCTGCAGAATAGTATCTGTGATTTTGCTGTGACAAAGAAGAACTGTATAGGAAAAAGGAGAAATCTTCACTGAGAAACTGTAATCTATTTTTAGAACCCTCCAAAGTTGTTGAAAAACAAAAGTTTTGGCAGAGTTTTGTGGTATTCTTGAGGATGACACAGTTTCACCAGAATTGTGTTCTGGTATTCATTAATTTCATAGTGAAAAATAGAAATTTGTAAGGATGTGACAGATCTGGGGATACTTGGTAGTCAGAGGATGTATCTAATACTATTTAATTCTCATATTCACTTCAAAAACCTAGGGCATTTGTCATGTGGATGTTGTTATGTATGTCTTCCCTGCTTTTTGTTCAACACTACATAATAAGCTGTGGCCATTAAAAAAATTGTTTCACACAAAACTGTGTGCATAGATATATGAAAAAGTGTGTTTCTCCTTTATTGTTTTATCAGTACAAAAATCAATGTCTCAAGTCACTTCCACTTAGAAAGGAGCAACCTTAATGGGTAGTGCTTTCATAATACTTGTGAGAAAATATTTACATGAAAATTATGAATGAAGTTATATACTAAGCTGTTTTGTTATGTCAGTAGAAGAATGTGCATCTGAATCATTGAAGAGTTGATTTAGCTTTGAGAATTTTCCTATGTCAGTCTGATGTGTTAGATAACTTGAATTTTGTAACATGTCTCAATATAACATGTAACAATATAATCTGTACCTATTGGTTTTAAAAGCTGTTTAGCTTTTGATTAGTTATTGGATTTATTAGAAGTCTTAAAATCCGATAGACCAGGTTTTACCAGAAGCAATTATTACTTCAATATGTATAATTGAAATTATTTTGCTGAATAATGTCATGAGTACTTCATTCTATGATGCCTACTGTGCAGAAGGTTTTGACTCAGAAGAAATTGTATTTCACAAAAATAGACTGAATTAGGATTTGAATTAAATAGCAAATTGCCATTAATCCAATTAGAATAAGTCACAAAGGTAATCCAGAACCATTACCTGAGGTACATTAGGAGGCATAAGGGAGTGGGTTCTAGTATTTGTTTAATAATGCATGTTATTCTAGTGATTCTAAACAAAGTCTGAGTTCTGTTTATTTTCATTCCAAAATGAAACATAGCCTTTGGTTTGTAGTTTGTGATCTGAAAGTCATCACATATTGATGTTAAAAATGTTCCTTGAAAATTATTTCTCATGATCCATTTGGGTGGAATGTACTTTTTAATTCCTTCTTGAAAATAGTAAACCTTG
This sequence comes from Urocynchramus pylzowi, assembly GCA_013397555.1. Taxonomy (NCBI): domain Eukaryota; kingdom Metazoa; phylum Chordata; class Aves; order Passeriformes; family Fringillidae; genus Urocynchramus; species Urocynchramus pylzowi. The sequence goes on along the minus strand of VZRH01001694.1, from coordinate 860,070 downwards.
GAAATAGTAAATCTTGGCACCAAATATAAGTTTAACAGAAGAAAACAAGCAATTGGCTATTAGATTCAGAATCCTTGGCTTTTAACTGTAAACTCTGTGGAATTGATTAAATATTTCAACAAAAGATTTAGCTAGTTTATGTAACTATATATTTGAAGATATTACACTTAAGAGTAATTAAGCATGATTGAAGATTAGTCTCTCAAAGATCTTGCTGAAGCTGGTTATAAAGTCCTTAAAACAAATGAATTAGAAAGAACACTCAGACCACGGAACTGCTTTGAAGAAAAATAATCTATGTTGAAAGGTCTCTTGAGCAGTGAGAGAAAATCACAGAAAGATCTCAGCATTGTAACACTTGCTTAAATAAAAACTAAGTCACTAGGAAAAATCCTACTCTTGCTCAGTTTTTTTGTTTTTGTTTTTGTTTTTTTTTTTCTCCCAGTGTATTTAGCACAAATATTACCTTCCAAATCTTGTGAAATAAAGTGATGTAACAGCATGGACATGTAATGCTATAAACCAGAAAAAGAATAGAATCTTTTTGTTAGATGGTTCTTAATCTGGATTTCATTAGAACTAAGAATGGTTCAGAGATTTCTGGAAATAGCACACTAGCTGAGCTAATACTGTGCCATTAAAAATCTTCAGAGTAATAGAATTAATGATAAATGTGCACATGCTTGGGAATAACACACTGTTCTTGTACATGTGTTAAAAATTGTGAGGGTATATGTTGGGAAGGGAGGACAGTTACAAAACAAATTACTTTAGACAGTCTCATAGAAAGCCCTCCAGTCATGTGGATTTAAATAACATCTAGGAATAGCTGGATGCCTCTGGCTAAAAATGATGTTTCAGATGCAGTAGCTTTGACAACTGCTGAAAAGTCTATTAAGGCTCATGATGAGTGTGACCCAGCTTTCTGCAGTGGAAGAGAAGAACATACTGAATTAATCTTTAAAATGGATAATAATATTTTAATCATAGTTTCTGCTAGATTCTGCAGAAGACAGAGATTTCTCATCTGTAGTATTCTGCTGTATTCAGTTTTTGGTTCTTGTCAATTACTAAAAAAAACCCTTAACCCAACCAAAACAACCAAGCAACAAAAACCCCCAACAAACATGCAATTAAAAGTTAGAAAATAAAATATATTTATTTCCTGTTTAGTGAAAGAATACTCTGTAAATTCAGTTTAAGAAGGGCTACAACTCTATTCCAGAAACCCAGTTTTCTAACGGGAGTTTTATGACTTTAGCAAATGGGAAATCTCTAGTAAGGGTGAGGTAAATTAAACTCATCTCAGGAGTGAGAACTCCCTAATTTCTGAAGTTTCAAAAAAAGCTAACCTATCAAAATGACCACAAAAAGAGGTGGGAAGTCTAATAAATATCGAAATAAATAGCTCAAATGAGAGTTACCTAATAAAAAGTAGAGATTAAAAATCTCTCAGATTTTCAAAATGTATTTCTAGGCTAACACCTGACATAAGAGCATGATGCTTGGCCTTCCTCTGAGCGAGCTCACTGATCCAAGAGTAGCCTTTGGACGAAAATGTGTGTACTATAAACCTCTGGAGTGAACTCAGTTTTAGTGTTAATATTTACAGACTGTGATATTGAAATTGCCTGTGTTCTTCTCACAAGTTCCTGCAGCATGAGCTCTCCTTGCTGTATCCACAGAGGAAGGAGTAGCTGGAGGAGTTTCATTTTTGGCAGGGTTAATGCACCAGCAGTCTGTTAATTCACTCTGTGCACTGCCAGCGTGGGGGGTGAGCTCAGGGGCCTCAGTTCTGGTACTTGGTGAATGGTTTTCCTTTGGAGACCTGAAAACTGTCAGAGCATGATAACTGAAAAAAATTGCAGTAAAACAGGGGTCAGGTAATGTCAGGAACATGTCATGCAATCAAATGGTGAAAGAAAATAAATATCAGAACATATAAATAAAACTTGGTTGTCTTATGGTGAATTTGTCTTGTTCTGAGCTGTGCTGCTGGATTTGAGATTTACCCTGTGTGCTGGCATTTGAGTCTACTGCAAGTCAATGCACTAGGCAGTTTCATTAGCAGTAGTGACATTCTAGTGCTTAAATTTGGGATTGCCTGGTGAAAGTTGAGACAGCCTCGGTGTGGGGATCCAGGTGGTTTTTAACAACACAAATTGTTAAAAAAACAAACCTGAGTTAAGTATGAGAAGGCAGTCAGGGGTTTTTTTTTCCTTTCTCTTTAATATTTGTATTTCTACTCACAAAGCTGCTGTGATCTTCCTCATTTGTCCTGGGGTTTAGTGGCTCCCACCTCTCCCCAGCTTTTGCTTGGGCACACAGCAGGACCTGTGGCAATCAGCAAGGACTTGGGGCTGCTCATCAAAGATGAGAAGTCTTGGTGACCCTGAGGATTAAGAGGGGAAGCAATGGATGTCCAAGAAAGCAAAGTGAACAAAGTAGGTTATCCAGAGGTGTCTTTCAGTCACTGGTACATTTGAGCTAGAGCTGCTTGTCCCAGTAGTCTCATTCTGCCTGGGTTCTGTTCCTTCTGTGTGGCTGAGGCCTCCAACTGCTGCCACCCTCACATTCTCTGGCAGAGAAATCCTTATTTCCTAGAGAAAGGAAGGGAATGAAATCCCTTAAAAGGACAAAAATAATCCCTATTTATTTATTTATGGAGGTTTAAGAAAAATGTGTTACTGATTTAGTTGATAAGAAAAGCAAAAGCTGTTACATAGGTGTTACATCTATCACAACGACAAAAAAGCTTATTCAAAGCCAAGGACAGGAGGAGCACTAGAAAATCGTTTTGTTCTGAGGCAGGTTTAATTTAAGGAAGGTTCTTCTATTTCAGACAGTCTTTCGGGACAACTGCAAATAACATATATGAGGTGCTAAAGGGTAGTAGGATAGCACAACGTTTTTAAATGCTGCTGTTTTGATCTTTGATTGCAGTAAGGTTTTCTAAAATTCTTCACTTCAGGTCTTTACCAGCTTTCAGTATTGGTTGCTTCCCAGTCTTTTCCAGTTGCTTCCCAGTGTTTTCTCTCTTAGGCCCCCCAGTTCCTTTGTCTGGCTGGAGATGTTGCTAACACAAACCAATAAGAATCTTTTTTCTATTTCTTAAAACTGACAGATCTGTGCCATCTCTGTAAGAATGGGGGCAACTGCTACAAATAACTTGGAGGTGTTGCATTTGTTTCAGCCACAATTAGGCTAGGACAGAGCCTTGAGCCATGCCATGTATCAGCTTAAAATTAAATAGAAATCACTCAGCCAGTTGAGAAGGTTAGAAATTATACTGAGGCAAAGAAAGCCTATCAGTAGCTGGATAAGGTATTGAACAAATTCAGCAATGAAAAGAATACTCTGTGACCTAAACTTACGCCACTGGTGTCCTTGAACTACAGCAAGAACTCTTTCAAAAAAGTTCCCTGTTTTGCTTGGTGTGTGCAGTCAGAGAATGAATGATTTGCTTATGTGCCCCCTGTGTTATAAGAGATGCTCCAAATGAAAATGGGGAACAGGCTGGGGTGATGTCCCAGGGGGGTTAGTGTAGTGGGACAAATTTGAGTTTGTGGAGGATTTCCAAGGAGCAGTAGTGTGTAAATCTGGAGTTGTGGTCTACTTTTTAAAAAGCTTTAGCGTTAGGAAAAGAACATTGCACCCTAAGAAGATGCTGTTAAGGCACATGGTGTAGCAGGGGTTGTCCCACCAGCAATGTGTAGTCTTGAATGGGTCAGTTTTATTGCAGAGGACAGCCTTGCCTGATCTCTGTCTTTAGGATCACACCAAGTCTTAGGCATGGAAAGCCTGCTTATGATTATGTAAAAACAAGATTTTGTTTGAGGGAAGGCAAGCCCAACCTAGTTTCTGATAAACAATGGTAAATACTGCAAGTTCAGGAGGAGAGAGAGCAGCTCCTGTGCAGGTAGGAGTCCTGTAGAGCATCAGGGAACTGGCCCTGAAGCTGTTCTGCAAAGCTTTTTGAACTGAGCTTGGGTGGGGCAGAGCAAGGGGTAGCAGGGTGGTGTCATCCAACCAGGCAAGCCTTCCAGCTCTGGCCACCTGTCCCTGGCCAGTGGACACTGCCTGGTCTAGAGGATGGTGAGTTCTGCTGGACAGTGTGGAGTAGGCAGTGGTGCCTCTGTCTCCCTCTGATTCTCTTTGAACATCACAGACTGATTCATGTATTTTAAAAGTGGAGACTTGTCTTGAACCCAGAAACACAAAACTTTTTATTTCCACATCACCCTTCCCCCCAGTGTGTTTTACTATTTATAATGAATAAAACAAACAAAAAACCTCATAGACATCTGAGAAAAAAAGATTTACTTGAAGTTTCTATTGTGAAAAAATGGGGCAAAAATGTCAAATGTTCCCTTTAAAGACTTGTCAGTTTACTAACACTGTTTGTATCACCAATGCAAATTATTTAGGCTGCTAAGATGCATAGAGCTCAGTGTTCCTGAGTTGTTAGCAGTGCTTTGTTGATGAGCTCCCTATGCTGTTGCTTTGCTTTTTTGTTAAATATGTTTAGTAAAACTTGAATTTCATGGTATAGTTCCTTTCTCCTTCAAGGTGGGGTTGTCTGTTAGAGAAGTTAACTCCTGTGGCTTGTGATAGTATCAAAGGCACCGTTTAAATATAGATCATCTGTGCCTGTATCCTAACTTTTAAAATGTACTCAAATTCAAGATAAATTACTTCAAAATACATATTTGTTTATTCAATTCCTTGAGTTACTCAAATGGAAAGTGCATGGAAGATTTCCATAAATAATGTATAGCAGTGTCAGTAATGTGTAAATCTATTTCTGAAATAAACAGTTCTGTTTCATAGCAAGAAATATGTTGGAATTGCCCACCTAAATGGGTTAGAGCTGCTGCAAGGAATGCTGTTTGTTGCATCCTTTGTGAGTTAGACCTAGTTTTGCTGGAAATAGTTTAGATTTTAGTTTTGCTGGCAGGCAGTTTTGCTGCATGTTGCTCAGCCTGCTGCTGTGGTTTGGGCTGCAGGAGCTCTGGCAGAGTGGGTATTTCCTTAACAAGAAAGCAAGCCAGCACTAGGTCCTTTCAGCAGGTATCACAGCTCAGCTTTTGATTTAACAAGGAGACAAACTGAGAGCTGGTTAAACCTCCCCACTGTGGGGAAGCAGTTGTCATGTGAGTGGAAATGTGCTGAAGCCAGTAGAAAGGCAGGCTCAGAAGTGACTTTCTGCAGTGACAGCTGATATGTTTCTGTCTGTACATGAGCTACCAAATTTTATTCTCAGTACTGCAACATCCATTCACTTGGGGGTGTTTTCCTAGTCTTGTGCATATTAAAATAATGTAACAAAATGCTAAAGTTATTTAGCTTTTAAGCATCTTTTAGCTTATTGGAGCATTAACTCTGTTCATAGTAAAGTACAAAGCTAACTCAAGCATTGTGAGTGCTCTAACAGTAGTAATGCTGGTTCTTTATTTGGGCAATAAATATAACTGTATTATACAATTTTGGTTAGATTTAGTGTTTATGTTGCTTAGGTTAAACCTTGCCATGCTTTGTTGGTATGTGCAGGTATAGGTTATTCTGTCTTTGAACACCTGAAGCTCTGAGCTTATAGCAGGAATCAGTAGCAAAACTTGCAGAGATTATTGCTTTAGGTAAAAGGGGCACTTCACTTTTCTTTGTTTCTTACTTAGTGGATTCTAGTGCTTTACGTCACTCCACAAATGCTGCCTTAAGTTTCTTTCTATGTGCAGATTTTAGTCTTTTGATACTGACTACAAAGAATGAGATTTTAATAAATCACTTAAAACCCCCATACATTGATGTTGTCTTTTCTTGTTTGTGTTTTCAGTATAACACTTTGTTTGAAATATTTTTAGAATTTTTTATAATGTATTGTGATGATGTAAAATGGCAACACTATTAATGAAAAATAATTTTTTCTGTATTTTAGAATACAGAAAAAAAAATTTCTGTATTAAAATAATTTCACTGCAATTGTGAGATCTAGTTAAATGCTGTGTCCTTCTCATGACCCTCACATTTTCTCAGAGAGTTTGCATGCTCTTGAGTTACTAGAAAACCTATGTTATGATAAATATGGTCTCTCCTTGGTTGTTACAGCTCTGCTAGGTCTTAAAATTATTTCCTGTTAAATATTTATCTTCCATGCTTATGGAATATGTACATTTGTATGTGGTAAGTACATTCCACGCCAGCATATTATTTTGTAAGCAATTTGATCTCTTTATTCTGAAAAAGCAAGTCCTCACCCTTGTGTCTCCTTTTCTAGGCATCCCAAATCTTTGGGTCAAAGAGAGTCATACCAGGCAATCATAACAATCTAAATATCTTACTGCAGCATAATAGATTTTCTTTTTCTTACACAAGAGCTGGTCAGGTGCTGTAGTACTTTCAGTGCAATATGAAGATTGTAATTCCTTGGTGGTTCTCAGTATCTGTGGTGTTGCAAAATCAGCAGCATCTGCTGCAGAAGAAATCAAACATCTCTATGCCAATAAAGAGTATTATCCCAACACACCAGTCTTAGTCACTGCTTCAGAGAGGATTACAGGAGAAAAGAGAATTCTGAAGACTAAATGCAGAATAAAACCAAGGCTGTTTTCACACCCCTGGGTGGTGATATCAGGAGTCTGAAAGTTTGCTCTATTTAGGCATGTAAGTGGTATGTCCAGGTCTTGTTTGCATGAATTAGATTCTACTTACAATTTTATTTTTCTTTTCTTTAGTATAATGCTTCACCACAGCAGCAGAGAGATATAATAAAGAGTAGGAGTCTGGACAGGAGGCTACAGGAACCAATAGTTTTAACAAAATGGAGGCACAGCACAATTGTGCTGGACACCAACGACAAGGTAGGAGCAAGTTATCAGCATGTTGAAATGCCACTTGTTTCTGATGTGTGACATATTTAATGTACCAGAAGTTACTATGCCTGAATTTCTGGAATTCCATTTTTCTTTTGGTCTCTTGTATCATTGTGTATAACATGCAGCAAAAACAAGGGCTGTTCAATAACTTCACTACTGTTACTTTGTGAATTGTAGCTCTTTTATTGTCCTTGAAGTATTTTAACTGGTGTTAATTCAGGGGAAAAGCTGTGCATGGTTACAACAGGGTTGTAATATTGTTATTGAAGGGCAGAGAACAGTACTGAAAGTGCTGAAACACTTGGCTTTGATCCTCTCCACAGCTGAGCTGGTGTTTAGTCTGAAGAATGCTGTGGGTCAGTAACAGCAAAAGCTGTTTTCTGCCCATTCTTAGGACATGTTCTTGATAGTCTTTTTGGGCTGTACAGTATGAGGTGCTGTTTAGGCCAGCAAGGAGACAGGGCCTTTGCCTTGCTCTCCCTCTGCTTTGACCTTTTTCCTTGCTATTTCTGCTTGTGCTGGTACATTCTGCCTGTGGGTCAGGAGAGCTGATGTGAGCTGAGCAGGGAGGAACTGAAATGGGTGCTGTACTGTGGTGACATGCTGGTTTCTGTAACTTCACTGCAGTCCATCCCAAGATACCTGGAAAATGAAATAACTTGGTAGTGCTGAAATCTTAGCAAAACGTCTCAGAATGAAATACCAAGAAATGGCATTGTAAGCTCCCTTTTCCTAAAATTCTGAGAAAAAAATGAAATGACTGCAGATTTGAAAATATAAGGAAAAGACTGAGTGTAATCACAGATGTCAAAATGAAACTTGAATGAACAAAACACAGTAGTTGTAATGACAATGGATCTGCTGCCCAGAAAATTACTTGCTCAACCTGTTGTATCCATTTTAATGGACTTGCTTTCCATGAGTTGACTTAGCTTTTCAGAATAGGATTTATTGGATTTGATCTTGGGCTTTTGAGTTGTCACTTTGGGATATATCATGAGGAGGCAGTGGGCTGTGCTTGGCTGGAGACTTTGCACCTCTTGGCATTAATTCAGCTCCAGCGACTCTGAGATCCCGCTGCTGCTCCTTTCCCCTCCCTCCTCCTCTTCCTCTGCCTCATGCATCCTTCTGTACTCAGTGTGTTGTGGCACTCCATGAGACACAGCCTAGATGGAGCCCTCATAAATCAAAGCTGAGTGGACACTTCTAGCCTCATGTGCAGTTTATTCTTCACAGGTATGAACGATTTTGTTGGAGATAGCTTGAAATTCTGGCTTCGCTTTTAAGGATGACTTAACTTTTTATTTTTTGGCATAAGATACAGTGTTGTTTTGGAAAGAACTTTATGTAGTGCTGCACTGAATGAAGAAGCTTTTGTAAAACATTGAATAAGTGGAGCTGTTTACCTTTCTTCAAGGCTCAGTGTTCGCATATTGAAAACTTAAACCTAGTGAAACGAACATGAATATGCACAAATGTTATGGGTAATAACCAAAAGAAACTCTGTTTGAGCTGCATTTGTGAAGTCTGAAGTCAGCAGCCTAAAGCTCCTTTAACAGTTTCCAAACATGCAGGCAGCATATGTTTTTTATTAGTAAGAAGAAAATAGTTTATATGAAGCACAACATTAAGGCCTTGAGAAAATTTAAAACATGTAGTGGAGCAATAAACTAATGTTTTATGGAAAGACAAATAATTTTTAGTTCATTAATGCAGCTGTTTTATTACCACTAGCAGGCACACTGTTAATATATTCTGCTTTAAATTAATATGTAGAAAGGGAATGTTTCATTACCACAAATACTGGATTTCTTGTTCCAGAGTTGCTTTTGCTGTATGAAAGCTACCTCAAATTCAGAATGAAATGGAAAGGAAAGCAACTGGTATTTGTCTGGATGAGCACATGAACCCCAAGCTTTCTTTTTAGCTGTCTCCTAGGGAAGCTGTTTTCTGTTTATTTTCCTTATTTGTTTTTTTCCTGGAAAAACAATGGAACTCAACTGTATGAAAATAGGGCAGTCAAAGAGTACTTGAAATGTGTCAGAGTGAAAATATGGGTTGCCAGGGCTCATGAGAATTTGATGATACCAAACATATTGGTTAACAGTTTATTGGCTGTGGCAAACATCTGGATATAGCCATCAGCTAAAAAATTTGATAAGCATAGGAAAAAATACCTTCTTGGGAGGGACAATTGATTTTCTTAATTTGAGGTTGTTTTTTTTTCTTTGCAGACATCTGAAAATATGGAACAGTTAGGCTGTTCTACTTAGGAGTGCTAAAGTTCTCTGTTATTATGCTACTAAAAGAACTAGTGGGCCACTTCTAGGTAGATTTGCAAGTGAATTTTAAAGCACAAGTGTGCAGAGTGCTATGTAATGCTGCAAAAGCAAACTGGGTTTAGGAGAGCTATCAAGGGATTTAAAAAGAGAGAGGGGGAGAAATGTGCTAACAGTAACAGAGAACAAGTGATGTTTTTCTTCCATTTGAAATTCTTTACCAGATTTCAAGCAGTGTGTTTGTGCAAGGCAATCATTCCTTCAGAGAAAACACACATGCCTTTTTTTGTTGTTGTTGCTCCAGATGGGCAATTTTTCTAGTTTTCAGAGATTAAGTATTTTATTTTGGTCTGTAGTTAACAGTTCAAAACAAAACCCCAAATCTCTAGAGATTTTCAGTGTTTGATTATAAGGAGATTAATGATCATGAGTCACAAAAATTAATAAAGTTGGTATGTGTTTTTCCATATTTCTAATTTTTTATGCTAATCTTGTATTTACTAACCACACAGAAACATATTGTATTTTTTAAAATTGTAGTGTTTATATATGGTATCTTGTAATCAGCCATTATTTTAAATATACATCATAATTTGATAGCAATGTCATACAAAAATCTACCCTTTATAAGGATGAAGGCTTTGCTTGAAGCTGATGCAGCATGTATTAACATATTTTTTGAAATGGTTATGTACTAATTAACCCAGTTTGAGTGTTGTCTGTAAACCTTGTAAGAACACTGTTTAGTAAACAAGTTTAGAATGTAACTGTCTGAGAATATTATGAATGCCTAAAAGAAATACTTTTCTAATCCATGAGTGTGTAAAAAGAAAGAGAGAGAAAGCATCTTTAGGTTAAAAAAAATAAAGTAATTATATAAAAGATAATAACAGTATCTGTTGACATTGACTATTTGAATTTTATAGGAATCATCAACTGCTTCTAAGGCCGGTTTTCCAGAAAATGAATCATCTCCTTCTTCACCAAAGCATCAAGCCACAGTCAGTATGCAAAATGTTTAAATAAATAAGTAGATGTTGTAGAAACTGAGCTATTCATGATTAAGGAATTGAGGGCAAGCCTTATTATTCTTGGTAAAAATAATGGGATAAAACTATTTGAAGGCTTTGCATTTTAAAAGGAATGCATTACATCCAGCTCTGCTTTCAGGAAAAAATATGTGAATGTCCTTGGTTTAAATGTAACTTAGTGACTGTAGATTAAGTAAAAAATTCACTGTGGCCAAATAGGGCCTAATTATGTAGAACTCACTTTGCTTCCTCCAGCAGTCACATCTTATAGAGCATCTGGAAAGGTAAAAACAGAAAATTCCTCCTCTTCACAGAATCTCTACTGTTAGTCAGTAATAGCTGGTATCTCTAATTTTGGCTTGTGTTTCAGTCTTCTTAAAGAGACATAAGGGACCTGGCATAAATAAACTGTGTCCTTTTGATTTAGTAGAATAACTTCTGGGAGAAAAACCTTAGCCTGCTAAACAGCTTTTTTAATTTCAGTCTATATATTAAATGTGATCATTCCTTTTTAAACAGTGGGAAATTAATGAAAAACTTAATTTTTTTTTTTTTATATTTTTTTTTTTATTTATTTTGGAACTGTAGTACAGTAGCATTGAAATAAGTTACTTGGTCAGTTTTACCAGCCCCTTGATAGGTAGCTCAGGGCATTAAAGGCACAACTTCTCTTGTTTCTTTCTTAATCTGCATGCAGGGGAATAGTTCTCTGGCTTACATTCTCACAACACTTCAAACAATTTTTCACAATAAAATAAACATTGTTTATTGAGCAAGCATAGCTGATAGCCTTACACAAAAGCAGTTATTGCTGCATGTGATCTAATTTCTTTGAATATAGCTCAGATCTTGAATTTTGAAACTGTATTTTGTACAAGAGCTCACTCCTGATTTAGGTAATAGAAAAAACATCTGTATTTTCTTTAGCTGTTCCCTGGGATTCAAATATTCTAAAGAAAGCTGGTAAATTTTTGAGAATTTTGATCCTTAACCTGCTTTCCTCTTCTTTTTCCTGATTGCATTAATTTTCCCGTTAGTACCCCCTAGTGTTGCTGCTCAGTAGGGCAGTGTGATACTTTCTCTGAATAATTCTCTGGAACATCCCCACTGTGAGTAATTGACTAAAACCATGATTTATTTCAGGAAGTGAGCACAGGTTGCTCAATCACTGTGAGAGTTGGTAACAGGCTGTTCTGCTTGCTAAAAGCCAGAAGTTGGTTAAAAGGGTGCAATGCATGGGACTGTTGATCCCTGGTCCACTTGGATCACAAACAGAGTAATCTAAATAATGGGATAATTCATTTGTTTGGCCTTTTGGAGAGTGGATGAGGGAAGGGGCTCACTTCTTCTGTTGAAAATATCAGTTTTGGAAAATAATGCATCTGTCACTGACTTGGAAAAGCATTTCAGCCCAGTGAAGATATTAAACTGAGTAAGAGCAGCAGTTACCACTGGACTGAAGTAACATCTGATCCACCAGTTAAACACTTTTGTCCTTGATAATGTGTCTGTTCTGTATTTTATGTGTTGGGCTTGAAACATGCAGGTAGAATATTTGAAAATTTTTTGTCCATTACAAACAGACCTATGTCTCTGACAAGAGTGTTGTCCACAGTATCCCAGAGAAAAAAAAAATTCTTCAAAATTGTATTGTGCAGTTATGGTCCATTAAAATTGGAGATTTAGAGGAAAATTCTGAAGAGGATTTATCTTCTGTTTTCATTTGATCTAGAATTGAGGTCATTTTTTTAATGATAAAACTAATTTGGATCCATTCCCTAGTTGATGGTTTCAACTAATAGCTTATTAAATACATTAGGAACTGTTAGAAGCTGTTACTGAAAAGGAATTGATGCTAAAATAATTTAGCATTCTTTTAGCACCACTGGCTGGTTGGACAAGGTTGGGGTGTCAGAAGAAAATGGTAGATTTTCATACCTCATCTTAAGATGATGGTTTAAGTGAATCTTTTTATCCTACAATGCTTTTTGAACATTCCTTCATTTTATTATTATTACACAGAGACTAGAAATACTCACTTCAAATATTTGAAACTTGCCAACTGCCTTCTTGTTCATCAGTGTTCTTCTCCCACCAGTCACTGACTGGTGTTCAAATTTTTTTGTAGGCATGCTAATACAGATGGTTTTCATCAACAAGACATAACTAAGTAGTTTAAAACTACTATTTTCCATGGGGATAGGAAAAAAAGAGGACATCAAAGAAATGCTTCACTCTTCTGTTTTTAACATGAATATGTTAATTTTTTATGCACTTCAACCATGTTTTATTTAAAATAAGAAATTACATTAAAATTAATAGGAAGAATTTGTATGGGAATCTAGGCTGGTTTTTTGTCAGCCACCTCCTTTTTTAGTAAAGGAATACTGTGCTATTATTATATTACTATTATGCAAATCATTATAAATTTTACATTCATAATTTACACTGTCTACTATCACAAATTATTTAATTTGGCTTGTCCAAAGAACCTTGGTCTTGATGAGGGAAAGCTTTTTACCCTCTGAATGGTAATAAGTACTTTCCCTGAGGAATTTTGATTTTGCTGATCTCTGAGTATTTAAATATGCTTAAAGACAGTTTCTTGAAGTTATGACATGAGCAAAGATGGCTCACTGCCAGAAATGGATTATTTGGGGGATTGAATTCTGTGATGTAATGTTAATAGAAGCAGATTTTCTTTTATATTTCTTATGTCTTACTCTTATCTTACAGGGTCAAGAAAAATATGGGTTATTAAATGTGACAAAAATCACAGAAAATGGGAAGAAAGTTCGGTAAGTCTTGGACTTGAAAAGTGCATGTGCTTAGGGTTTATCAAAGGTCTCTTCTATTATGACAGCATACTGGGGTTTGCAGCTTCTTACTTTTTGTCTGAATTTGCCTTAGAGGTTTTCCTGTGTGACACAGCTTGACCTTACCCCATGTGTTTGTCCCAGTGAGCTAAAGATACTGGACTGCAGGGAGCCAGAGGCTCGTGGATCAGGGCTTCACACAGATCAGCAATTTCCTGAAGGTGTATTGATGAGAGACAGCTCTTTAAAATGGGATTGGTCAATTGATTCTTTGATTGATTTACTGAAGAGCAAATCTGTATAAGTCATAGTGTGTCGTGTTCCTTGAATAAAATCAGTAGGAGAGGAGCTTTCAGACTTTCACCTGCTGTCCTTTAACTTCCAAGGAGTGTACATCCATGTGCTCCCTAATTCTTCGTTCACTGTGCTTGTGAAGGGTTTGGAGCAGTGTATTGCCCAATGTCAGTCTCCTGTAGGTGATGAGTGACCTCATTTCTAACTTTTCTCTGCGTCCCAGGCAGCAATTTGCTCTATAAATCATAATGTGTAATCAGATGATGCTGTCTAACTACATTTCTGGTGTTTTGAATCAATGGCAAATACTGCAGAGGTGTGACACATCCTCAGAGTTAATTTAGATTTGCTTCTTGCCTTTTTTTCCCTCTTTTTATTGTTTTTTGGTTAATTTAATCTTTTAGATCTAATAGTGTGTTATGTCTAGTTCAGAGTTTCCCAGACTTGTGATACACGAAGCATGCTTTTTCTGAGGATTAAATAACCAACACCCAGCTGTTATTGTAGACCCACTCTGACCTAGTCCAGTCTGGCTGGGCAGCACATCTGACCTCCAGTTTGGTTCCTCAGAGCTCTCCTAAGAGTTTGCTAGGGCTGGGTAGACAGTAGTTTGTGTAAGCTGCTGTTGGTACAGTGTGCTGTCATCATTTACGTTCCATTTGCTGGAATCATTGATCTGGATTGTTGCACTGCTGAACAGAAAGATGCATCGTGGCCATCCTGTCATTTTGAGAGCTGTTAAGTAATAATTCATGTTGAGCAATTGGAATAGATATTCAGGGCTTGTCAAGATTTTTTTTTTAAATAACCTCAGGAGGACAGGTCTGCTGGCATAAAATCAAATAGTCAGACAACTGAAACAACTCGTTCTTTCTCTTAATTTTTTAGATGTGTAAGAAATACTTTTTTGCCAATATAAATGAGCTTATTACATAAACATGGGACAGTTGCATCTCAGATCAATGACTTTCAGAATTATGCAGTAGTTTGGCATGATCTGTTAAGTACACAGTGAGCTGAGCGTTCCAGATTAGCCCCTTTGAAATTATAATTGGATGGTGTTTCTCTTGGTGTACTGCTTCTACTACTAATTAGCTTTGTTTGATTTAGACTTTGATGGTCAGGCTGGGATTGTTAACATATGTTTCCTTCTACAAATATGATAGCAATTAAGACTTACTGATGCTACTAATGACTATATATGTGCTTAACTCTATTAACTTACAGGTCAGCTGAGCAACAATGATCGACGGTTTAAATATCTGCTTTCAGAGTCAATTTATGTTATGTTTGTTTACAATTATTTACAGAAAGAATTGGATGTCATCATGGGCAGTGTTACAAGGGTCATCACTGCTGTTCACTAAAACCCAAGGAAGTGGAACTGGCTGGGTAAGCCCAGGAACAACCCCCACCCTTGTTGAAGTGTTAGTCACATAAAGCACAATAAACTAAAGCTTATTTGCAGGGCCTAAATACCTATATATATACACCTAATACAGAAAAAGATACCTGTGTAGAAGTTGGCAAGAAAATAGTTTAAGTTAACCATAATGTAATTATGATGTAGAGTAAGAAGAAAACCAGTTGTATGTATGTATTTTTTACAGGCAAGAAACTGATAACATTCAGGTGCTTCTTAGGCTTGACCTTATTTCTCCATGCCAAATGCTTTTGTGTTCTTTACTAATGTGTTTGTCTAAACAGTTTGTGTGTTTTACCATTCTTGGATATTTTTTTGTAAACTCCAGATAATTTTAAATGTGATACATATAATAAGGAAAATAGTCTGACACATGGCTTCTTGCATTGGCCTATTTGAGCAATGCAGTGTTGTTGTCTTATGATTTAGTCTTTGTCTTGCTGGATTCCATATTTTATTCTGGGTCTTCATAGTGCATGACAAGTACTTGTACTTATTTAGTTGTCTGATGAAGACTAAAAGAGAAACATCACACTGAAGAGGAGTATTATTCAATTTTTTTATCACCTCTAGTGTAATAGCACTATCATTAAGTTTGCTATATTTATCCAGCTGCATTCCTGCATTAATAGGTATAGTAATGGCTCTTTATGGCTTTCATAGCCTCTTTTGGAGGTCAGACATTAAACTGTGTGGATCTCCTGTAATAAGTAAAGACAGGCCAGAGCCAGTGTTCATTATTTCCATGTATTGTCATGTGAATTCCAGCAAAATTGTCTCTTACAGCTCTGTGCTATCTTGCTGTGCTTTACTGGTCTTTCTACTTGGCTCACTTTCTCCTGCTGTGCTTCATTATGGATAATGAATTGGAATTGACAATTCCTTTCTATAGTATTGAGCTTTTTTCAGACCTGTAAATATATTTTTCCCGCCTTCTACAGAAGGGGTGGTTGGAAGAAAATAGGTGAGGATGGATAAGTAAAGTTTGGAGTAGAAGAGAATGAAAAAGGTAAAGTTGGGCAAGATAGTCAAGCAGAGGGAGGGAGGAAAAACAATAAAGATGAAAGGCATGAGAGAAGGTAAATTCCAGTGTATGGCAGGAAGTGGATTTTGGTGGCCTCTGGGATTGACTTTTGCAGCCAAAGATCCAAAAAGTGTTTTAGTTTTACAGATATTAATAGGCATATTTCAAAGTAGAAGTTCTGCCTACGTAACTAGTTAAGTTCCAAAATCTCAGTTACAGCCACTAATACTCTTAATTCAAGTGTGGCTGTAAATCAAAAGAATTGTCTTTTTCAGCTGTGTTGATATCATTAAAACACACAATGCTAAACTGTTCATGAATGTGTGATAACGTTATAAATGATGTGTGCCCAAATTAATTATCCATAAAAGATAAGCTGTAAGCAGAGCTGCATGATTTATGGGCACTAGTGTAGGTCATGTTATGTCAGGTAGAACAATTTAAAAATAAATAAAAATCTTAACAAATCTTGTTAAAATAAAAATGTGTAAATTCTTTTGATAATTTAAGTGGAGCAGAAGTCCCATAGTCAGAATATTTCTGTGAGACACTATCAAGTGTGTGTACTGTAAAGCACTAAAGTAGGGTCAGCAAAATAAATATCAACAGTAGAAACAGAATAAAATGAAGCTGGAAATATTAAGTGAAAATCTCTTTCAAGGACCTAATATTTTCATAATCATAGCTGACTTTGTAAATATGTAACTGACTCTTCTTGGTCTCCATAGGCAAATTTTTTTTTTAGGTATTCAAAATTCCACCTCACCTCTCAAACTTTGTTCTGTGTTCATATTTTAATAAAGTGAAGTCAAGTCTGACAGTTTGACATATGAGAAGAGTTACATTTCTTCTTCACCTTTCGAGAATATTTAGCATTCGTCTAGTGATTGATATAACCATATCTTCTTTTTTTGTGCATTGTTTTTTGACTTCATCACTTTTCTTCCTTTTTCTCATCAAGTCATTTTGCCAAGGGGGCTCAATTCCTGAGCTCTTGCTCTCGCTGCTTTCTTCTTGGAAAAATGCTCTCAGTCATCGACCTGCTGTCAGCTATGTAAACTCTGCCCAAGTTTCAGCTATCACTGTATGTGTTCTTGTTGCATGCCTCTTGTCACTGTAAGGCTATTGGCCACTAATCCTGAAAGTAAACTTGAATTTTTCCAAGATTTAGTTTTGACACTTCATATAACAGCTCATGTATCTTTTTTGCTGTTTTTGAAAGTCATCCAAGGTGCAAATTAACACAAGTTTATTGCAATAATCCTGTAATTGTTCCACTGGAATAAAGTAGAAAGCATATCTGGTTCATTGGTGCTAGAATTACAATCCCAAATTTGCCTACTATTTGAACCACTAGTGCCTTGACTAATAAGCAGCATGATAGTCTGAGGTTTTTAACAGATATTTTGTCTGATTCATTCTAACACAACTAATTTGGAATCTTTGAATGGTGCCTATGATACCTTTGATACAATGGTGTACGTGCTGTTTGATAATTCTGGCTATAACTGGAATACCCAAAAATGTAAATGTTATGCATGAAGAGGTGAAAGGAAAAGAGCACAAGGATGTTCTGGCTATATTCCACATACAGAAAGCTGATGTAAATTTGTAGGATTTTTATATGTAATTTAAGCATCTGTAGTTATGTTTTGAAAATGCCAAATACAGAAGAGCTGCCTATCAAAAATTCATAAATTAACCTTGTGTTTAAAATGATGCAACTGTCTTTTTCTTGTTTGTGAAACTAATTGCTCTGTATGTGGAAGCCTGGAACAGATAACTTGTGAACAGTTTGGTAGCCTTGTAAAAGGCTACTTTTTATAAGGATATCTGTGTGCTTTTTAAAAGTATTTTTCACCCAGTTTTTGGTGTGAATGAGATGTATTATTGTCAAAGTGACAGGGCTTCATAAAGCAAAGAAAATGGTAACTGCTTAGAAGGATTTAACTGTCAGCTTTCTTTAATAGGGACATGTCCTCAGTGACAAGTACAGTGGTGGCAAACCAAGCCTACAAACTTCCCAAACATCAAGGAAATAGATGCTCTCAAGATTGATCTGAGCCAGCTATTGTTGATGTTACACAACTGTGATTTTAGCCAAGGATATTATGTGTACATTACTACAGTTCATTAGTATTGCACTGCTGATTATGCAGGAGCTCAGATGCTTTTGTGAAAACTTTTTGGAATGCAAATGGTGCTATTAGTCTGGTTTAAAAACAATCCATCATTTTGCTGTGAAGACAAAGAATTTTTTTTTTTCTTAAGTTGTAGTTTTGAAACTCCCCTGCCAGCCAAAAAGGTGCATCTGTCCCCACAGCTTTCTTTCCACAGTCCATCCATGCAGGAGGAGGACTTGGAATTAAAACATCCTACCCAACTCTAATTAGAAACAGAATTACAAGAATGTCAGGTGTCATTTGTACATCCAAAGTATTCCCATAAATAACTTCCAGTTCTGTTTCCAAAGAATGCTAAATTGTGTCACAGTACAGACTGTGTGGTTTGTCCCTGTGCAGGCTTCCAGGACTTGGAGAAAATCCTGAAAAGATTGAAAAGGCTTTTTATTTATTGATGTCAGTACACATCTTCAAGGCTGTCCTTAATCTCCACAGCATCTACTCTATCTAAAGCAAACACCCTATTCTTTCCAAAAAGTTACCTCTCCCATACAACTAGCATAGGTACATCCCATAACTATTTTTTGTCTAAAAAAAGGTATCAGAAGTGACTGTAGGACAGCTTCATATCTAGGATAGCTGGCAGCACCATGTATAGACCTCTCCCTCTTTCTGTCTTACACTGCTGCCCTTTCCAAAATTCCCAGACAGCTCAAAAGAGAAATCCAGTAAGAGTGATTGATCCAGTGCAGGTATCTGCTCAGTGAGAGCTGGATTTCTCCTGACTGGTGCTGGCTAGGTAGCACTCTGTTTTGAGAAAGCAGACTTAATATCTGTGTGGCAGCAGATGCAAAAGGAAAGGCTTTTTTTTTTTGACCTCTGTCAGCAGAACCTGCTGGCTTCAGGAGGGTTCAATTGCCTTCAGCAACCTTTGTGTGCAGGTTGTGTGAGCAGCCCTGTGCAGCACTTGCTCCTGAAAGCTTTAAGGAGGGAAATGGCTGCTGGCATCTCATTTTCATAGAACTGGGAGCAGAAAAGAACCTTGAGGAAAGCTCAAAGGAGAGCCTGCATGGTAAACTTAAAATGTCCTTGAATAAAAAGGTTGTGACAAATATGTAATGTGTTGGTGTTTAATAAGAGCTTTGCTGGGTAGCTGGATTATTTGCCTGAGTTTCCCCATCCTTGGATTTCAAACAGCAGCTTGGCCAACATTTGAGTGAAGGAGTGGTAAAAGTCTTCTTTTTTTTCCCTTTTGGCTTTAGTTTTTTCTTTCTTCTGTTCTTGTCTGAAATGCTGAGGGGAGTCAGGCCAAAAAGATGGGTACAGTGTAAAGCTGTAGAAGGTAGTGCTGTAATCTGTCAGGTGTGGATTCAACAAGCTGATGTAGTGGTGGGCTTTTCTTTTGGTCAAAACAGCACTGACAGGTAACATTTTTTTCTTGTGATGTGCTGATGTCACCTGTAGCAAGTCCTGTCCTGTGATTCTCAGCATCATGTGGGCTGTGGTTTTAACTAATCACTCCCCTGCCCCCAGTCCTGTACAGGACTTTGGCACTAGTTTCCTGTTCTCTCCAGTGCCAAACTCTATAAATTGATTTAATTTTTTTCCAACACGCAGCAAGATTGATCTAGACTGCCAGGAAGTGCGTCTGGGACACTTTGGATGTGTGTGCAGCAGTTATGTGACTTTCTCTTGAATGGGCAGCTGCTGCAAGAGCCAAAATGGCCCAGAGACTGTGGACTCTGCTGCTGAGCTGGCCTTCTCTCAAAAGCTCTACTATAATTAATAAGAAATGTTCTTGGATGAGGTATCTGAGAATTAAGTTAGAAAGTGAAGGGTGATGGGGATTTTTTTCCCAGGTGCTAATTGGCATTGGGTAAATTAGAAGTACAGCCCTGTTCTGATATTTGATGGGTAAAATAAAGAAGTTAAGATGCTGCTTTCCATTCAACACTTCATTGCCCTTAGGACTCTAGACATGGAGATTTTCCAGTGGTAAACAGCCTTTCTGAAACACAATTAGCATTAATTAACATCCATGCTGGGAGTTTAATCAGAAGCAGCAGATCAGTCCTGTTTTCTGAACCATCTTTTCTCCCCTTGGGTATGGCTGTTCTTGTACAGGCTGGAAACTTGTGTTTGCAGCAAGGAGCTTGTCCTGGGGCTTGGGTCCCCCAGAGCTGTCACAGGAACAACACCCACACATCAAAGGCTTTGTGAAGAAATAAGAATCTTTCTGGGGGAGCACATGCTACAAGCTTTCCCTGGAACTACAGCACGAAATTCCTGTGCTATAACTGAGTGACTTCCAGTTTTCCCTGTTCCATATTTTACTCATGTCGCTCACAATTCGAGCTTTTTGTTTGTGTGGGCCACTGAACTGGTTTCCTTGAGGAATTACATTTCAGAGCTATGTGGTGTGTGTTGAAATCATAGTAAAAGTACTTTATTTTAAAAAATTCTGATACCTAGTATAAATGTGAAGGCAAGAATAGCTCCCTGAGCTTTTCCTCCAAATTGTGTGAAGGGTTACTTGTGGGTTATTTGCTCTTTAGCAGACAGACAGTGAGTTCTGTTTACATGGTAGGACATGCTCCAATATTGCAATAGAGGCACTACAGCAAAGTATAAAAGTGTTGGGGGATAAATGTTTTAAAAAAATTATAAATAGATAAATGTAGGAACTGAGAGGGCTCTTTCAGTGCGGAGGGATGTGATTCCTGTCCAGCAAGCCTAGTGTTCCTGGTTTGATTTTGGTTTTATATACAACCACTGATTAAGTGGCAGAATGTTTGGGGGTGTTTTGTTCAGTTGCTTATTAGCTGGTTTTGTTTAAAGCTTGGGACTATGTTGGCTAAAATCAAGCTACAATCAAATGTTGTAAGGACTTCTGCCATTTGTGAGAGAAAAAAAATCTCTGCTGGAATTTGATTGGCATTTAAATTTGTGGAATTTTGAGGGCTTTAAGCTGAGCAGCTTGTAACAGACATGCTTAAAGGTTGTTCTGTGGAAGGTTTTTTTGTTTTCCTGGTGTCATACCTGTTGATTGGTGGCAAGGTACTGTATCTGGTCTAAGTTGTATATACTGTAAATAATACATGTTACATTTAAAAGATTGCATACACTAAAGAATTTCCTCAGGTTTAATTTTATCATCACTGTTTCTAATTTTTTCCAGAAGTTTGGTGTTAATCAGTCTAAGCCAGAATTTACAGTGGATCTCAAAGGGGCTTTGATTGACTGGGCCTCGAAGGACAAATCTAGCAAAAAGAATGTTATTGAGGTAAATTATTTTATTTAAATGCAGAATTATATGCACTTCAATTACTGATGTATGAAATTTTCTTTAAACTTAAAATCAAAACTCATAAAACTGAGTTTTTGTCCACTTCTACCTGCTTAAATGTAGCTGTTATCTTAGTACCTGCAAGAAATGTCCATCTTTAATATGTCTGTATGGGATATGCTTTTCAATTTTAAGCAGGCTGTTAATGGCTGTTCTCACTGGTAAATGTTCTTGAGTGTCTGTGTATTAGCTAACAATTTTGCCAGTGAGAAGTTTAATTGGATTTAAGTGATTTTACTTTTGAACTGTAGTGTGTTTATCAGTTCTGATAATACCTGTTTTTATTTCTTTGAAGCTAAAAACCCGCCAAGGTACTGAGCTCTTAATTCAATCAGATAATGACAGCTTTATTAATGAATGGTATAAAGTTCTTAACTACACCATCAATAATCAGGTATGTATTTATATCATGAAGGTTCTATTTTCACAGTAATATTATTTAGTAAACTAACTGATATAACAACTTGTGAAGTTTCATGTGTGTCTTCATTTACTGATTTTTTTTGAAAGCAGGCAGGAGTTTTAGGATATGACATTTCCTGGAGGTGGTGAGTGAAATATAATTAATAGTGGCAAAGGAAGAAAGATGGTCCACTGGCTTAAGATGCAGGAGGTGTGGGCTGACATCCATCTCTGAAATGAACTTACTTCTCTGTTCAAATACTTGTTCTGTCTCAGTGACCTGAAAGTTTCTGACAGAGAGGGAATGAAAGGGGGAGGATGGCCAAGGGACAACTTCCTGACATACATTTGTTAGCATTTGATACTGCTCTTCACTTACTATGGCTGCACTGAAGTGCAGATTGAAAGTCCTGGCAAAATAATTTATTATCTCTTCTTATCTGACAGCATAATACCAAATATTTAATTATCAGAGAAGTGCTCAAGCATTTGCTTTTCATATTGCCAAACAGGATTAACAGTTTTTTAATTCAGAAGTTGGAGGAGATCTTGGAGAAAATATTGCTCTCTATCAAGTTTACTTCATGTGTAGTCTTACTTTTTAATAGTTCCAGGCTTGGCTGCTGTCCATAAGCTCCAGTTTTGTTGCTTTCAATGCCAGTCAGTGGCTTTCCTTTCTCTTAGCTCTATTAATGCTTTTCACATATGAGTGTTTTCCACCAAAACACAGGAGGCTAATATATATGATTAAGCTTCTTTCTGAGCACTCATAGTTTAGGTTCCTAATCTGCTCTGTCCCTGGTATGAAAATGTCATGGCCCTTAAAAACAAGGCAAGGCAGTGTCACCCAGTGACTCAGTGACCCCTTCTCCTGTCTGCCCTGTGTAACACAACTGAGGCCACTTCTTCCCTGCTTAAAAATGAGCGAAGATGGAAAGGCTGAGATATGCTGAGATGTGAGGTGTTACATGTTAGGGTGAGGAATGGTGGAATAAGGAGAGTTTATCAGCAGTCTGGAGGAAATGGTGATGAATGCTTCTGGGAGCTGGTAGCCAAGAGACCCAAGACTACAAGGCATAAGTCAAGAAAGTCCATTAGACAACCTGATAATTTGAAGCACTGAAGCTTTGGGTACAAAAATCCATCAGATCAAAAGCAAATTTTTAATTTTGGAAAGTTTATGGTAATAGTAGCTGTGGTTTCTTTCTCATGGCCAAGGCACTGTTGCTAGCATGACAGAATTTTCCTCAAAAGAAAAGGCAGACCAGATTCTGTTCTCTTTGCTCCCTCAGGCTGCTGTTATGGCAATATCCTGTACAAGAGGAACAGCTACCTGCAAAGGATGTGGCTGCTCTTTTCTAAATACAGAAATTTCCACATTATTACTTTAGACTTGTTGCATAGTACAAACTAGATCCCAGGTGACTTTTTTCCAAAGCATTTAATAGTTTTAAAATATGCCAATCCTAAAAAGCTTTGAGGCCTCTTGAAGAGTAGCAGAGGATCCTTAATAGGGACATTATTTGGGCAGTTGAATCTATTGATCTGTGATGTGTAAAATGGCTCTCCAAAGCTTTTGAAAAGGAACAGGAATGAAGGTGTTTAAAGGTAACACTGCCCTACAGGTTAAAGTACAGCTTAGTCCAGGAAGTCATGCAGCTGCTCAGTGCTCTGGAGTGCACAGCCCTGCCTCATTTTTACAGTTTCCTTCCTTGTAAAAGAAGGCACTCTGCAGTCAGATTTTGGCAACTGCATAGCAGTCCAGTTCACTTCAGTTGCAGTGAAGTCAGACATATACAGTTTGGGAAGGGAATATGTTGTACTGAAACTGAGGAAGTTTCTTTCCCCATTTCCTGGTATGTCTACAGTCACACACATAGCGTGGGCTGCAGGTAAGATCAGCAGACTCTGGTATCTGCCTCCACACTTCAACATGATCTATGTTTTCACTTGACAATGTTTAATGAGAATATTTTGAGGTAGCAGGAACACGGGGAAAGAATTTTAGACACTGGTACACTTATTTTTCAGAGTGAATTCAGTGTATGTTTTGACAGTAGTGAGATTTTCCAACTGATAGTTCTATTTTCTGTTAAGAAAATTTTACTTATAGAGAAAACAAATTGGGTAAATGCTCTAGAATTTTTTTTCTACTCTATCAGTCAGGCATTTCTGTGGCAGACCATTAAATAGCTAATGTTTGTCTATTGGACTTGGAAAATAAGCCCAACCAAAAATAATTTCTGTTGTTTATTGGTTAATGTAATGAAGTGTTATCATGAAAGGCTGGTTGTACTTTGTTCAGTGTCCAGCAACATTTTCTTTATTGAGTCTTATGATGAAATAGTGTTTCTCAAAGTTACTCGCTCTGCCAATGAGAGTGGTGTTGTCTCTGAAGATGTTTAACATCTAGAGTGCAGGAAAGAACAAACTGAATGTCATTACAGGGGGAAAAATTGTGTATTGTAGAACTGTCTGCAGGAAATGTGTGTGTTAATGCTGTATTTTCTGAACTGGCAAACTGAGCACTGCATATCTTCTTAAATCCAATAGGTGATAGAGTCTGATGAAGCATTAGATGATGAGGTACCAGATTCCCCTGGAGTGGAAAAACAAGACAAAGAGAAAGAGAAAGAAAATAAAGACTCTAAGAAACTTCGTTGTGAGTTGAAAATTTTCCATTAATTTATTCTAGCAATTCCAGTTTTCATTTTCTCCAACTTCAGTATTAGGTGTAAATAGGGAAGAATTCAAAAGGACAGCTAAAAATGAAACGACTGAAGTTTGGAAACAATCTTAATATAGTTCATTCTACCTCTTGATGCCACTTGGTAAATTCTCTTCCATGTTTTATTAATCATACTTTAAAAATGGAAGAAGAAGAAAAGAAGTGTGAAATGTCTTTAGCTGCTGTTGTATGACCTATTTAAAACGGAGGAAAATAAGCAGTGGTGAAATTAATTATTTTCGTGGTATTGTCAAATGCACAGAAATAGTATCTGACTTACCAGGCAAACTGTTTTCTCTTCTTTCCTTCCAGATTCTATATGAAATTTTCAAAAAAGTATTTATTTCTTTCAAGATAGTTAACCTAATGAGAGGCAGGACTGGTTTTGAAACATAGATGCATTTTTAAATTTCCACATCAATTCCATACATAAGCTACTGTTTAGTTGGTGTTGCAAGTTTTTAGTGACAGGGTTGTCTCTTGGTAGTTTGAGAAATGAATGCTCTTTACAAGCAGTTCCAGAAAGTTAAGGGAAAAGTTAGGGATGCTTTGCAAATTTGAATAGTTTTTTGTGTGTTTTGGAGCATAATTGTTTTTTTTTCTTTTAATGTTGGTTCCTTGGTTGATAAATGCAGTATTGGTTCTGTGGGTAGTACTACTAAATGTGTTTCTCTTTTCAGCAGTGAAAGCACCCAGCAATATAGACTCCACAGATCAGAAAAAGACTAAAACGAAGCTCAAGAAGTTTCTTACACGGCGCCCTACATTACAAGCTGTCCGTGAAAAAGGCTACATTAAGGGTAAATGAACCTTTTTAACAAAGGACATAACTTGAAAAGCTGAGTTTAGTAGTTCATGTGTAAAATGGGGTTAAAATGGTCCAGTTTCAGAGTAAAATACATGTGTATAGTTGGTTTAACAAAAGTCTTGGATGTATAGTGGAACTGGTGATTGCTGTACTTCTGAGTGCTGTTACTAGCCATTAAACTGCTCGGAGGATGCCCTCTCCTTCAGCTCATTGCTGGTCAAACTGCAGTGAAAACTGGGGGCCCAGGAGCCCGTTTGGACTTGGACTCTCTAGCTAAGAAGCACTGCATTCCACCCTTCTGAGCTGGAAATCCAGCTACCTGACCCTCATTTGTGCAAACAGGGGAAAGAACAGCCCTTTGGGTACAAAGCTGAGTGCGTGTGCTCACCCGTTTCACCAGGGTGTTTTAGTCCGTGTGGAACCAGACAATCATGTGCCATATCATAAGAAATGAAATACTTAGGAAAACCAGGATGAGGTTACAGGAGTCTTAACTTAAACATCTTTTTCCCATAATCTTTTTTGAATGTATATATTGTTTTAATTGTTTCACAAAGAGTGTTACAGATACTCTTGAATCAAAGTTATGAAAGATTTCTTTTTGTCACACTTGTAGAAATTTGAGAGAACAGTATTTGCACAGGTTTAAGTTAATGTGTTTGTGTAAATTATTGACTTGGTACTCATTGTAAAACTTTATTTATTTATTTATTTGTATGCTTTAGCAGGACTTGTAGGTGGTGCTCTACTAGGGTCAAAATAGCATATGGGTAGGCAAATACCAGACCAAATCCTACTGTGATTTGCCTCACCGCATACTTTAACAGGTGTGCTTCTGTTGCATGTGGCATTTGATATATTTGTGTATCTGCAAATATAATTTACTTGTAAATGATGGAAATTTTGTTTGGAATAAGGGAGCATTATTCCCAGACTTTGACGTTTTGCTCTGCTTTACAACTTAGCATTCATGTCATGGCTCAGTGGCGTAATTTCTGACATTGGCAACAGTGAACACTAAGCCAAGTTTAATTTGTACATGTGCGTGCTAATGATTGGATTTTTAATAAAGGCATTAAGGAATGAGGAGTTTGGTTTTTATTTAAAAGCATGGTGTAAATTTTAAAACTTGAATGTGCACTGTACAGCTTTACATTTATTGTATGAATGAAGAATACAGAAGTCTTCATTTAAAAGCCCAGTGTACTTTTGTGGCTGCTGCAGAACAAGCTTAGTAAATGGAAAGCCTGGCAAATCCAGTATGAGCAGAAAAACTAGTGAAAAGTTCTGGAACTAAAAAACCACTTGAAACAGCATGCACTAAGTGGAGAAGGAACTGTGTTAAAGTTTTGTTACATGGAAAAGCAAAAGTACAGACATTACTTTAAATACGTGAAGAAAAAATACTACTCCTGTATATGTTGAAATCATTAAAGCTGAAGGCAATTGTAGCAAATTACTTTGTTACATGCTACTATTTTCTTCTGCTACCTAATCTGCATTGCTTTACCTGCCACAGCTGCATGCTAGCCTGGCTTTCTGCTGTGTGGGCTTTTTCAATCCTTTGCTACTGATTCTGCTTATAAAGCTCGCTGCGTGAGTAGCTGCCACAGCACTGAGGTGGTGTGGACCACTGGCCTTATCATATCCAGCTAATAATGCCATTAAATCCCCATTTTCATACTGTAAAATTGATTTGGTGTGCTGTTTGGGTTTCCCAAAGCACTAGTCGAGATGCAAGAATTGTTAATCTACTGAAATTATTGAACATGAAAAATGGGCTAGGTGCTGTGCATGATGCAAATGCAGGAGCAGTCTCTCTTTTGCAGAAGCTCTGAAGTAAGGTACACCAGATTCTGGGAAGATGGCCACTTATGTACCTAATTTAACAGAGTAAACAAACCAACAAACACCCCTTCCCTTTAAGAGTGGAATCTTTGCTTCTCTGTCTCAAGACCCCCATGTCACCCTCCTGCATCTGAACAGAAGAGGCCATCTGTCATTTGGGCATCTTTGATGAAAGCATAGAAATGGATCTATCAAAGATTTTGGTGATAACAGTCTGAGCAAGAAGAATTAACATGCTGCTAAAATTCACTGAGACATTGCAAGATTCTCCTCTCTGTCCAAGCTGATTTTCATTTTTGCTCCACTTTATGATGGAAAGTACTCCCCCTGGATTGTGTAGTTTTGAAAATAAGATTCAGATTTACCATTGGCCATAAATGTCTGTATTTAGATTCTGACCTTGCAGCCGGGTTGCCAGTGCATGGTCAGACTTGCATCCATTCAGAGCTCTGAGGTAAAAGTCTGTCATTAACAATTTGTGTCAGAACTTAAAAATGTCAGAAGACTCTACATTGAAGTAAATTAATATATAATGCTGTGTTAAACAGTGGGTGCAGTAAAAGATGACATTTTGCAGGGTTTTTTTCCCAAACAATGCCAAAAGCTTTCAAGCAGGTTAAAGTTCATTATCTCTTCGAATTTTTAACGAAGATTGCAATAAATGCATGTTGAACTTGGGACAGGAATGGAGTGTAACAGGACACATTTGAATCCATTACATTTCTTATACCATTATTGACAAAATGACTCTTAAAAGTATCACCTGATGGATTAAAATTATTTCAGTAGCAAAACTTCCTTTCTTGGAGGCTCATGTTTCTGTAGCTGCTGATGCTCTTCTTGCTGGGAGCTTTTTCTTGCTGGGAGCTGCTGAGAACTCTTTTCAAAGCTTTCCTATTTCCTCTCCAATGCTGCGACAGTTGTATCCAGTAGACTTTGCCCTTTTTAGAGGTTTGTTTTAACCTGAACTAGTTCTGTCATTCGTGTCCTGTTCCACTGTAAATCAGTCTCTTTACTTGGTTCCAGATCAAGTTTTTGGTTCAAATCTCACCAGCTTGTGTCAAAGAGAAAACAGCACGGTGCCAAAGTTCGTGAAGCTGTGCATTGAGCATGTTGAGGAACATGGTATGGTTGAATTTTTTGTTTACAAATCTCTCTAGCTCACCAGTCTTAATGTTGAATGTTTTAATCTTAAAATGCTGTTTATTTGGGGAAGATAATCTGAAACTTGTATCTGGAGTTAGCATTGGGTTTTCAAGAGTGAGGACATAAGTGGGATCCAAAGTGGGAAGAGGGGAGGAAATCTTATATCTGAGAGACTGATCTGCTTCAGTATATTTCAAACTGAAGAAAAGGCAGGACAGCCTCCTGGCAGCAAGGCTCCAAGGGAAGAGGGATTTCAAGAAGTAGTAGAAGAGCTCAGCTTATCAAGTGGTTTTTTTCAGATTAAAAGTGAGACTATTGAAATGCAACTATTCGTTTTTGGAAGGTTTAAGCATGCTAACAATCACGTCTATTAAAACTTCCTTGAAGTGAACTTTAAGGAGGAAGTTGTGTTCCTGCTCTGTGTATGCACTGACTGCCAGAAGACCAGCCTGTTGGTTTGATGCCCTTCAGCCAGTTACACGAATTGCTATGTTTTATGCAATTCTGGAGATTATCAATGTCCACATATTCACTCAGTTTTTGTTTGCTTTGATTGAAAATATGTATTTCCTACCTAACAACTGAGAACACTTTGAAAGCTACATGTGACATTCTGGGTTCTCTGCTGTAAAGCACATCTTCACATTTTTGTTGAAAATTTGCCGGTTGTGACTCCTGACTTGGCTGTAGTCTCTGTGGGTTGTCTTGCCTGTTTCTTGCTGTTGTCTTTGCCTTATCTCTTGGAAAAGATGACTGAGAGGGGATTATGGAATCTCCATAATCATCATTAACCAGTCCGTTAATCTGAGAGCATTCCCTTGAGTATCAGGGTAAGTGTTACAGGGGAATACATGTGAATTCTAAGGCATCTTCCATGGGAGCTTCATTTAGCCTGTAGTCCTCTTTGTCAATGCTTCTATCTTATGGCCTGGGAGGGGAGAAGAGCTGCTTCCATTGCCTTGCTCCAGTTTGACAAATTGCCACCTTGCTTGTGGCAGCAGGCTTTATTCCATTTGTGATCTGGAGATTGTGAGAAAGGGGTTATTTTGCTTTGNGTTTTGTTTTGTTTTTTAAAGGCAGGACTGCAGTGAAGATAGTGAAGTTTTCCTTTTTTAAATACCTGAGGGGAAGCTGACAGGAATGAACAGCTTTTTTTTCCTACCTCTCCAACTCTTCTTCCTTCTACCAATACACTTCAAATCAGTTCTTTCTGTAAAGGAATGACTAGTGGATTATGGGGAAAAGGGATATGTCACATGGTGCTGGTAACTGTGCTGTGTTGCATCAGACAACTCCTTGAGGAGCTACAGGGACTTGCAGGTATTCTGGCAACACTCACCCTCTCAGTGGCACTGACTCACCTGCTGCATCCAAGTGGCTTTTCAGATAAATTTTTTACCTCCTAATCACTGCTGAGTAGTTGCAGTAGCAACCACAGAGACACAGTTTTCTTCTTTTTGAGTGTTCAATCCTCTAAAGCAAGGGCTGCCCATTTTAGTTCTGTAGGCTGTTGGGTAGCTCTGAGTGTGCATGTGCATCATTCCTTCTCCATGTAAACCTGCTCACTTGACAACTTTGAGATGCTCTCTATGCATGACTTGATTGGGTTTTTCTTAACCATACATTAAAAATTGGACATTGTATCCACAAAATACCTGATTGTTGCATGTTGGACTCCCATGTATTCCCTGCCCACCCACCAAGAGCATCTTAAACAAGATATCTGATCTCATTTGGGAAACTTGGAGCTGTTACCTCATTACTACTTGAACAGGAAGTTTTAGAGATTACTTGGAGCTCGATGCTGCCAAACTTGTGTCAGCAAGTTAAACCCCCTCTGTTTTATATGCCCTGCCCATCAAAACAAGCTAGTTTAACTTTTTACTTCTTTGTTGCAAGGTGGGTTTCCTTTGCTTTTAATTGTGCTGAGTAGACCTATACATATGTAAGTTATTAAAATGGATTTATACCTTTGTTTCAGGATTAGATATTGATGGCTTATACAGAGTTAGTGGCAATCTTGCAGTGATACAGAAGCTGAGATTTGCAGTCAATCATGGTAAGCTTCCTCCAGTTATACTACAATGGCATATATTTTCAGATTGTTGAAGTCCATAGAAAGCCAAGGAAAAAGATTTCTCTGTAACTGTAGTATATCACGATGACTGTCATCCTCAGAGTAAAGTTACTTCAGAATTACAGAACTGACTGTGTAACATATATTTTCATTTCTTGAAAAACCTGACATTCTGGAGGTTTAGTCTTATGTGGACCACAGAGGCATTGCTAGAACAGAATTCTAAAAAAAGATGGCAGTAGAATTTGAGGAAGGGGAATTATTTCAAACAAAATAACTCACCACCTTACGGAAAAAAACCAAGCATGTTAAGCTTTCACTAGCATTAAAATTGTAAATTTATTGGTTTTTTAGTGAGATTTGCTACTGCCTTTTAGTGGGGGGAGGGCTTAGCTCCTCTTCACTGTACTCTGTGTATAAAATCCTTTCTTCTGGCAGTATCTTAGTGTAGCCCATCCAGAATCTGACCTCTCGTTTCCTGATTGACAGGATCTAGCAGTAAATTTTGTGTTGTGTCAGCAGCTCCTGTTCCTTTCTGGAAAATACCCTAGGAGTAGGGGAACTGTATGTAGTGCAGTAGGCAGTGTTTAGCCATCTCCATCTGCTGCTGCAGCTCTGTATCCCAGAATATGGGATGTGGAATGCGCTGAAATAAAAGTCTTCACTGCTTTGAAATCAATAAATGCAAAAGAATAGTTGAGTTAATTAAAAAAAAAAAAAAAGAAAGAAAAAGAGTTTCTATAGTTGAAATATTATCATTAATTATTTACTTTTCTCTCTCAGATGAGAAGCTGGACTTGAATGACAGTAAATGGGAAGATATACATGTCATTACAGGAGCTCTAAAAATGTTCTTCAGAGAATTGCCAGAGCCGCTGTTCACTTACAACCACTTCAATGACTTTGTCAATGCAATTAGTAAGTCTGGAGAACTTGCATGTGGTGTTTGGATAAGTCCTGTACAATTTTAAAAATGATTTTAAAGAATAAGATAGAATAATAAGAATGTTTTGGTTGTGAACGGGGTGACTTGTCTGGCATTGCCTGTCCGTGCTGCCGGGGCCGGCCGGGAGGTGGCAGTGTCCTATCTCGGATTAGCGCTGCAAACCGCGGCTTTCATTCCCAGCCTCTTACATTTTATGCTCAAATTTTAAACAAAAATACTGAACTTTTGTTTCTCAACCTCACCCTTTTGCAGAGCAAGAACCAAGGCAGCGTGTCCCTGCTGTTAAAGATTTAATCAAACAGCTGCCAAAACCAAATCAGGACACGATGCAGGTACTCTTTAGACACCTGAAAAGGTAAGTGACAGATAGAAGGAAAGGCTTTGTGTTGCTAATCCTTTCTTAAAGATAAAGAATCCAACTTAAAATACCAAGTGAATGTTCTTACTGCATTTTTTTATATTGGACTTGATAAAAGCGTGTATGAGTCTGTTTGGATATGAACTTGCAGAGCACCAGACTTGAGACAGTATGTTGCATAGTTGTGATGTTTGCTGCCAAGTCCTTTAGAGGGACTGTGAGAGGACCAAGAATGACATTTCAAAACAAAACTTTTTTCATAGAGAGGGGAATTACAGCAGCTGTATATCCTAATAGCAAGACTACTCGTTAAATAAATACTCTGAGTAGCCATTTGCTTTGGGATGTGTCTTTTTCTGTCATCTTGTTGCCCTAACACTGATAAATCTTTTCTTGTGTATTGTTTTCTCTTTCAGAGTTGTAGAAAATGGAGAAAGGAACCGAATGACCTATCAAAGTATAGCAATAGTTTTTGGTCCAACCTTATTAAAACCAGAGAAAGAGACTGGTAACATAGCAGTCCACACAGTATACCAGAATCAGATTGTAGAGTTAATTTTACTGGAATTGAATTCCATCTTTGGACGCTGACATTTTTCTTGGAGAAGAAACTGGAAGTGATGGGTTGGCAGCAGTACTCCATCAGAAGGAAAACCTCTTGCTGTATATGATGTTTTATGTTTGTGGACCAAGCAGCAACTTGTTTTTTGCACTTTTGGGGAGGGGAGAAACAGGAGAAAGGTTTGACCACTTTAATGCGAATTAAAGACACCACTTCAGATTTCTTTGAAAAGTTCAATATAAAAAACGAATCGAAAAGTTTATAGTTTGCCTTTTTAAAGTATCATTGGAAAAATTTAATATAGGTTCATACACTGGATTTCTTGGAGAGTAAAACTAATAATCTCAGACTGGATAATCTGGAATTTAATCTCAGAATTCTTCCATATGATGGGGAAAAGTCCTACCATTTTTCCTGGTATGGAAAAATTCAGTGAAGTTACATCTTAGGCTTGTTTATTACAACCTACTTAGATCTGTATGACACTTTTCCAAGGGGTTTCTGCATGCTGTAACTGTCGTAGACTTGCTCTAACAGTTTGGTTTAGTTATTCAAATCTAATTCTTCCCTCGATATCTGCTGCCCTCTGTCCTTCTTTTTCTCCTGCTTTTCTGTTGTTGGTTTTTGTTTTGTCTTTTTTTTTTGTGGGGCTTTTTTTTTTGTTGTTTTGTTTGTTTGTTTGTATGTTTTTTGGATTTCTTTTACTTCTTTCCTCCTTTTTTTTCCCCAGCAGCCTCTCTTTAAGTTCTTTGCTGCTTCATAAAGCAGCACACTCTTACACTATTTCAAACACTGAACTTGTAAGAATATCCAGCAATGGTTATTTGTCATGGGGCATAATAGAAGTAATATTTTAAAAAAATGTTCATTTTTTCAGGGTATGTCCTGAACTAAGTTTTGTGTTATACTGATCTAAAGCTAAAGTCCTAAGTAAATACCAACTGTAACACTGTATTGAGTTCTTGGTATAATGCTGTGGTAGTGGAAGTTCATTCTTGATGTAAATACAGGCTGTCCTTTTGATTCCTGTATATAAGTCAGTTCCTGTATAGTTTAAGAACACTTTAGTCACACATTTCTAATCATGGGTAGATTAGCTACAGTAGCATAATGTTTCCAGTGGATGTCTGGGTTTCAGCAGGGAAACAGGTTATGGGGAGGGAGGGAGATCTAACTGTGTGCACTTTTAGATGTTAATTACATTTGCGGGCAAATAACTGTAATGCAAATGGTACTGGAGAAATACTGAGTGTGCTTGCTAAATTGTTAATGCACTACAAGAAGAGCCTTTTAGGTTATTTAATATGTACAGGATACATTAGAAAAATGTATTATGAATTCTAACATCTGCAGATAGTGAAAGTCATGTTTTGATAGATAGATGTTTGATGGAATCCACTATGCTAAATTTAAGATTTTCTTTTTACATTAATGTAGAATAATTTGTAAAATTGGTTTTGAAAGATTTTGTTACAGGGAGCATGGTCTGCTGAAGATTTTTTTAAATGTATTTTTCTAGACTAACTGCTGTATCTGACATATTTGTTATGTCTAACCTGAATAAAGAAAACCAGTAGTTCTTTCAGAGTTTACCATACCCACTTCAGACAACACGAGCCTCCTTTAAACAAGACCAATGTATCTTACCCCTTAGCATGGATGGATACCACTTGTGACAAAAAGCTGTCACACTGGACTGAAACATGAATGCCTACTTTATAACCTGACAATTTTAGGAACTTCCCAGTCCCCTTCTTTAATAACTTGAATTCTAACATAAGGTTCAGACAGGGCAGAAGTAATTTATGGATATAAATTTGCAGTCTTTAAAACACATCCCAGCTTGGAGCCTGCTGTACAGGAAACAGTCACGTGTAGGAGAGGATTGTGTCAGTAGCCTTGGATCTGCTGTGTCCCTCTCTCACACAGCCCTGGCTGGCAGCAGAGGGGATGTGTGGTGACACACTGAGCTGTAACCAGACTGATGGTACGAGAATTTCACGAGCATAGGGCTTGCATGAAAAGTTTTTGGAGATGAGCGAGAAGATTAGTAACCTTGTGGCTTTCTCAGTGTCTTCTTGTGGTAATGGTGAAGTCTTGTGGTTTGTTGCAAAGCGACCTGGGTGAGAGCTGTGAAAGCCCTGTCTCAGAGGAGTGTGTCAGCCTCCCTCTGGGCTGTCACACCGAGCAGTGCTGAGCCTGTGCCCTAACCTACTAGAAAATATCGACTGAGTTGGAATCTGTGGCTGTACATTATTCAAACCCTGCCTTTGGCTGTGAAGGAAGAATTCCTGCTGCTACATGAGAGGGCTTGTTCACCGGTCACCTTTTGTTGCGAGTGTTACCTTTTTCAAAGGAAGAATGCCTTTTTAAAGCAATTTGATTATGAGGATGTCACACTTTTCCTTGTATTCCCCAAAAATAAAGCATTTTGTTATTACAATATCTAGTATGGATTTGTGCAGTGACGTTGTCTTAATATTCTTATTTTTAGTTTGGGGAGGGGAGGGGATTCTTTTTAATTGAAAGAGGTGTAGGCAAACACTTGAGACATTCAGGAAGAGGAGGAAGTCCAAGCTGATGGTACATTTGTTGTGACCAACATGAAACTGTGTTTGTCACCACAGTGGGTTTCTTCACTGCTTGAAAGATCTTGTCTTGTTCCTGCAGTTAGCTTTCTTTTGAGTAATCAAAATGAGGGATCTGCACAAACACACCAGGGGGATAGCTATATGTATCAAATGAAACATAGTTAATTTTTTAGATTCCTCAGTTCAGGCTCTTTATCAGATTTGGTTCTGGTTTAAAATCAGTGTAAAGCCTGAATATAAATTTTCTGGGGCCATGACCACTGGATACTGGAGGTCCAACATTATGTATTGGTGCCAGCTGAAATTTTTGTTCCAGCACTAGAGCCGTGTTCAGCTACACAGCAGTAGTACCAAGCAACTTTCAGCCATGCTTGATGTGTACTGGTTACAGGTTTCTTCACTTTGAAGCTGGAGGGAGAAGTGGACACAAAAAAGACAGGGTAAATATGCACAGTCAGTTCACATAAACTAATTTTTTAACTCGGAGTTGCATGCAGGAAGCTTTATTTACTTGCAAGTGGATAGGTCATGCCTACTGTCCAGGCTCAGGAAAGCCTCCCTCTCTTCACAGAAATCCATGATAAATTCCCTTTGTACTCAACTCACTGTATCCTGGCAAGCGAATCTTCCCCTTGCAGCATGAGAGAGAAGGGAGTTTATAGGTAACACAGTTTCAGTTTATTCCCTGACTTTTTTCCCCTTAAAGGGAACAGCTTTATTTAGCCCTAAAGTAGTGATATTTTCAGAATCAATTGGTTAATTCATAAGCCATAACGTAACCCAGGCACAGTAGGGCATTCTGCTGGGCCAGGGGGAGGGACAGCATGTCTGATGAGGCTGCCTGCAGCCGCTGGGGAGAGGAGAGCTCCTCTGAAGAATCTTAATTAGCCTCCACAATTGTGAAGTTTTGTGGGCAAGCAGCTGGTAGGACTGGATCAGGCCTTTACAAAAGTAGCCCTATGTGAATGTGGGGCTTAAATGAACATTCCCCCCTCTCCAGCTCCCCCAGCATTCTTGTAAACAGAGCACTTGTAAAACAAGCTCACACTGTGTAACAAACCAACATGAAAGACGTTCAGAGGCGACTTGGCCTCTCGGTCCATTTTATTGCCTTGAGAATTAAATGGCAGCTCTAATATTAGTTTCCTGCAACTTCCTCAAACAGATTCTAGTTTCTTAGGGTAGTCAGCTGTTACTTTAAAAAATAAAAGAAATCTGTGTTGTGTTCAGCAAACTCAGAATGCAAAGTGGAACGAGCCGGTATAACGTTGGTTTTATTTCTCATAGAATTTCTCATCTTACATCTTATTACACTAAAATATCGTGGGCTGGGGAAGGAGAGAGAGATCCTGAGTGTGGGAATAAGTAAATGCAGAACACTGAAGGCAACAGACAAAGCAGGTGTGATGGACAAGCAAGATAGCAAAGAAACATTCACTCAGAACTGCAGGAATCCAGGCCAGAGACCTGGGAGAGAGCCAGGCTGACAAGAGTGTGGGCTGGAGTTGCTTTTTATTTTCTCTTTTTCTTCCTTTGCATGTCTTAAAATACAGATGAAGGCCCAGCTATGTTTTTTAAGGGTAATATGCTCTGCAAACAGGTGGAGTTAAGTAACATTGCAAAGAAGCAGTACCTGCCTTTTTCCATCTTTTCTGGAGTGGCTTCTATGTGTCAGCTCCTCAGGGATGCACTTGTGTCTAACTTCCCTGGACACTAGCACCTGAGTGCTAATGGGAGTCAAGAACAATGTCTCTTCAACCAGCATCTGTGCAATACAAAAATAAACTTGTTCTCAGTTTGGCAGTGTTGTTCTGGTGGCACTGAGGGCCCCAGCCAAGATCCAGCCCTTGTGGTTCCAGATCCTGAGAAACACAGGTGGTCCTGTCTGCTACAACCTCAGCACACCAGAAGAAACAAGTTCATGATGCTCAGAAGTGGGAGTATGCCAAAAAAAAAAAAAAATCNCCCTTGTGGCTCCAGATCCTGAGAAACACAGGTGGTCCTGTCTGCTACAACCTCAGCACACCAGAAGAAACAAGTTCATGATGCTCAGAAGTGGGAGTATGCCAAAAAAAAAAAAAAGCTCCAAGTTAACTATCTTCACAACTAGTTCAGATCTGTTTGCACAATACAAATCTGCTCAGAATAGCTTGTTAATTCATAATGTGTTTCCTCCAGCTGTCCTCTAAAATTACTGTAAATTAAAATTACTGTAATTAAAAGCTGTAACTTCTTATATCAGGAGTTGGAAAATACATGTTAAACATTGGTCAGCCTGTCTAGTTCAAGTGCTGCAGCCAAATGACTGGAATCAAACCACTGGCAGTGTTTCCTGGCCACTGATATACCAGTGCTCTCTGCCTTTATGAGGAGGGTGATGCTGAGCTGGTGGTGGTTTGGTGGCTTCCTGCATGCAAGTGTCCAGCTAGTTGTTCCAGTAAAGGAGGTGACTAACCTAGAAACAGAATGGCAAAATCACCTCTTTATAAGAAAACCTATCAGCCTGGGCTGGGTGGTGCTTGGGCTGCAGGGGCTTGACCTGCACAGTGCTGTCCCCAAGCTCAGCTGCCTGCTGCAGGGATGTTCTCCTTGGGTGCATCTTCTGTGGGTGCTGGTCTTGCAAGACCTCTGCCAACACACACGTGTGAGCTGCTCAACTTCACTTCTTTCTTCTGTGAGGCAAAATGAGACACAGTTGTGCAAAAGGTAATGCCCTCCTCTGGCAGGTTGAAAGATGCCACTGCATTTCCCACTATGACAAAGCTGTTTCAGAGCTGAAATGCTGCTCTCACTGATACTCAAATCCTGCCCTAATCCAGCTCGGACCTTTTGCTTCCTTATTTGTACAACAGCCTGGGGCCCTGGAATGTGCTGTGCTCTGCCCAGAGCGCTGCCTCCCTGGCACAGGCTGAGCCATGGGCCACTCAGCCACAGACACTTCATCACAAAGCAGACATCAGTGTAAAACCATGGACTAGAGAATTAGAAACATGTTCCTTTCCAGGTAACAGTTACAGCAGGCTGTGTGCTGCTCCGTGTCACAGAGTGCCTCTTCTCCTCCAGTACTGCAGAAATGAACGTAAGCTGAGCAATCAGGATTACATTTGGCACAGGACTGAAGGAAAGCGATGTGTTTCTATGCAACCTTTGAATCCCAGTCTGCATCGCTTGTGCAGGCTGAGCTGTAAGCCAGCTGCCAAGAGGACAGCACAGTCTTCAGGTTTGCATTAAAACACTGCAGCTGCAGGCCAGGATCATCCTTGTTGCTTTCTTTTGCCCGAGCTTCCCAGCCTGTCCCATTCAAATGAGTGAAAATGAATAACTTTCTGTCCACCTTTCCTATTTATGGAGTACAGCAGCTCTGTGCAGCAAGCCAAGTGCTCAGGGCTCTTGGGTACAGCTTCTTACCCTGTATATACACAATTTAGTTAAGAGGGGGAGCAGACAGTTTATAATAAACATTGAACAGTGGGCGGCATCATTAGCTTTTAAAAATCATAACTAACTCCCCAGGTGGTTGTCCTAATGTGTTCTGGGCTTTCTTTGCATCCCTGAGATTAAAAGAAAGCCTGAGCACGTGAGGGCGGGATGCAGCACAACGAAATGTTGAATGCTGCTGGTGGTGGCACAGCGAATTTCACTCTGCCAGCATCAGTCTCAGATGGCAGAAGTGCCACTCATGCCATACAAGGCACAGGCTGGGGACTAGAGCCTTTCCTTCCTTCCTGCTGTCTTTCTCATTTGCTAGGTTGTGATCTAAGGCTCATGGCATGTTGCAGGCCAGACATCATTATTGTAGCTGTCCTCCTGGGTTTTGGAGAGTCTATGAATGGAATTGGCAGTAGCCTCCCATTTAGCCATGGCTTGCTTCTTCCTACTTGGCCATTCATGGTCTCTAGCAAATGGAAGCACTTCTTCTGGCCAAAGGTTTCCTTCCCATTTTTGTCCTCAAGGAACACTGCTCAGTTGAGCAAACCTGTCTCGTCACCCATGGCAGCACTCACAGCCCTGCTGGTGGGCAAATCACTCTGCTTGACATCTGTAGGGACATGTCTTTGGGAGGAGAAAAAGCCCACATTAGCAGCTGATATATCAAAGTGCTCCAAAATTTACAAATCTACTCAGAAGTGTTGGCAAGGAGAACTGGCATTAATTATCAGGGAGGAAAGTGAAAACCATCATGGGCAGCTGTACTGGGTCTGGGCAGAGGAGCTGTTTACTCTGATTCCTTTCCAGAACAACAAGTTTAGGTGATGTCAACACTCAGGTAGGTAACTGCAACTCTTGTTATCCTTGTGAACAAAAGCTTTTCTGAAGTGCCAGGAACCAGAGCAGTGGCAGAAAGTGCTGCTCCATGGGCTGGGCTGTGTGCAAGGGTGAGGGAGCCTGAAGCAGCACTGGCAAACTGCCTCCCTGGCTGTCACCAGGGCACTGCAAAGGGACTGCACTGACCCCCCAAAACAGACTTTGGACAGGGAAGAAGAAGAATGGCTTTCAGGAGCTGTCACCAAAGCAGCAGGGTGTCACCTGGCACACCCTGCTGTTGTCTCCCTGGAACGCCTCACAAAGCCTGGCAAACATCCTGGACGGGGCCAGGGCCACAAAATGGGGAAAACCCTGGGGTTCCCCTTCCCCCCTCTTGTCAGTGCCCTCCCCCTGTGGCTCCCACAGTGGCAACCATGACAGCTGCCACGTTGTCCTGCCCTGCTCTGTAGCTTCCATGAGCCAGGTCATCTGGGCAAGAGCTGCCCCACCAGCTGTGCACTGGACAGACAAGGAAAAGTTGGAATTGCCTTTCTGCTCATGGCACGAAAGTCAACATTGAAGGACCATGCTGTTAGCTACCTTGTGGCAGCTAGAAGAGGTTTTGGACACAGAAACACCAAACACATCTAGCTTGATTATTATTTTGAAGACAAAGCTTGTTGTGACAATGAACTATTTAACTTTGTAACGGGTCCCAGCATCTTGTAATTATGTACAAAAAATTAAGGCTCTGAACATTCAGAACCAAGATTAAAATAAAAATAAGGTACTAGCACATTTGGCTTAGTCTAGCAGATTTGGCTGACAAATTTAAAGAACGAACAGAGGTGCTATTTATCACTATTCTATGTGAGCTGATCACTCACATAGAATAGTAATAAATATTCTAGGTGATAACACTACACCTGCAACACCAGGAAGAGCATGACAAAGCTGAACTTCCTGTCACTTACAGGAACCCAAGAAAAGCCTTTAATTCAAACCCTGTAAAGCTTTTTAGTGGTAGCTTGGGGTCTAGTAATGATTTCCCCACAGTGCATTGCTGTGTAGAAGATATGGCCAATCCCCTTCTGGACAGAAATTCAAGGTCTGCAAAGCAGACCCTCCATTTTCCTTTTTATTCACACAAAGTGGTCCCCAAACAAGTCACCAAATCCTGGGTGAAGTTGAAAGAGCTGGAAATTATAACCCAGGGCAGAGCAGATGGTGCAGTCAAAGTGAGTGAGTTACTGCTCCTTTGATCCCACCATCTGGGCCCCCTCCCACCTGCCCTGCAAACAAACCCTGGGCAAAGTTGTTGCTCTCCCCCAAAGCTCTGCTCCCCACCAAGCTGCCCAGCATCTCACAGTCTTGCACAAACACATTTTATAATTAAAGCACTGGAAAGAGAGGGAAGACACAATTAGGAGGACTCTGGTCCTCTTTTTGCAACCTTAACCCTGCTCCTGTTCAATCTGGCAGAACAGCACTGTCACCTTTCCCCAGGATAATGAACTTGGCTCTGTCAGACCCTTTCCTAGGGAGGTGAAATATCTAACAAATTCTGGCCCCTGTTACCCATTAAGCACAAATTGCTTCAGAATTGCCTTGACCTGATCACGTTGGTCATCCTTGGTCCTGGTCATGCTGCTCATTACGTCTCCTCTGCAGTGCACACTTTTGAATGCTACCAGGCTGCAAAAAATTCCCTCTTCTCACCCTGCTTCTGGAGTCAGACACTGGATGCAGCTCCCTGTGGGCAGGAGCACCCAGCTCCAGGCACAACAACCAGGGCAAAGTTCTGGGTTGGCCCTTACCATGATGGGCATGAGCAGGAGGCACAGCCTGGGCCAGGGTGGGCTGGGTCCTCCGACTGAAGAGCCCTGGGGAGGAGAGGCAATGCTTACAAGCACAGGGGCAAGGGGGTATTCCAGGAAAATTTCCAAGCCAAGCTCTCTCCTTCCCTGAGACCTCACACTCCTTTTCTGTTTGTTTTACTGTCCAGTGGTTGGCTACCAGTAGAATGAAAGTCACAGCTCAGTTTGTTAAAAATACCCACCCAGTTATCTGTTGGACCATATTTATCCTGTATTTTCCTGGTTGTAAGTACTCCTGGAAGGCACAGGACCACTCACCTCAATGAAGGCAGCAGTCTGGGAATATGGTGTTTTATGGGTGCCTGCTTTCTCCCAAAAAGTGCCCTGTGGGGGCTCTGATCTCCCTTTCAGAGGGGTCTCATAGTCTTCCCTTTCAGAGCGCTGCGAGGTCTCTGGCACGGAGCAATCTGTTCACAGCATAATTATTCTCTGCTAAGGCCTCAGAGACCATGAGGCTCCTGACATTTTTCACTGCCTGGAGAGGGGTAATTTTTCATTGCTTTCCTGAGGACTCTTGTACTTTGCAACAGTAATGGAGCATCCAGCTACACCGAGCTGCAGCCTACAGTTTATTTTTATCTCTTGATGGGCAGAAGCTGAAGGACTTCCAGCTAAGATCAGAAAAATGGGGAGGTATAAGCAAGGCTAGTAAGTAGACAGAAGAAGCCACTAGTAAACCACAGATTCTATCACGGTGCATGCAACATGTTTTTGAAATTGTATGATAACAAGATATGCTTTACTAAATACTAAGTAAAAAGTAACAGTAGAGACTGGATCTCAAGTTACGTTAAAATAAATAAACTCTGAAATACAATCAGCAGTATCATATGTGCTTCTAACTTCACCTGTGCCCAGCTACAGATCCAGAGGCCAGATCCAGCTGCAGCTGGTATGGGACTGTGTCAGCTGAGCTGCTGGTTGGGAAAGACATTGCTTCATCTCTGGGATACATACCAAGGAAAAAAAAGCCCAGAAACTGTGAGCTTTTGGCAGGATCTGCACATCTCCAGCTAGTTATTGCATTTTTTCACATAGTCTGTTTAAAAGAAAGTAACTGTAACAGAAACCACTCTTGCAAGCAGCTGGTAAAAAAACAAACAAACAAAAAAAAGAGAACCAGAGCAAAAAAGGATTGAAATTATAGCTCCCATTTGAAGGGCCATTGCATGAAAGAAGTGTTTTCAAATACTTCTGAAATCTAACATTTAATTTAACTTAAAAAACCAGATAACCATCAATCTGCAAGCCTGAAAAATAGAAACATGTGAATTTTACCAAACCTTTCCAGTGGTTTGTGAAAGAATAAGTATTTTAATTTCAAGCTCTAAAAAGGGAATTATTTCTAAGAATGAAAATGTAATGCAAAAATCAAACTCCATTTTAATTTATTTTTCTGGTAGCATTCCCAGTGCTGCTGCTGAAGAGCAGCAGGCTGAGCTGCCTGCTCAGCCTTACAAAGAGGATGGGGAGAGGGAGGAGGTACAAGCAGGGCTGAGGACACTGCCCTGGGCAGGGCAAATCCCTGCTCCCCAGACAA
Source organism: Urocynchramus pylzowi (assembly GCA_013397555.1). Lineage (NCBI taxonomy): Eukaryota > Metazoa > Chordata > Aves > Passeriformes > Fringillidae > Urocynchramus > Urocynchramus pylzowi. The sequence goes on along the minus strand of VZRH01001694.1, from coordinate 817,734 downwards.
CTGAAAGCCTTCATGCCCTGCAATTACTTGTCTCTTGTATTAGACAATCTGCACTTAGGTGTCAGAGTAAAAGTCAGTCCAATTTCTTTGGCACAGTCTAGGGCAAAAATTAGGTTGATGCTGTTTGCTCCAGACAGGGTGGGTTTTTTCTTTTCTTTTCTATTCTTTTTAAACCCAACCCTAAAATTCAAATTAGGCTCCAGCTCAAAGCCTTTACCACCAGGGCATGAATGCTAAATAGCCTGTTCCCAGTCCAATCTGTTCACTGCTTGGCTAATGATTATTCTCCATAGAAACCTCACCAGAGTCAGTTATTATTCTCTCCTCATGCACTTGTATCTCTCTTGTATTTATATAAGATTAAGTAGCCCTGTTAAGTTTTTACCTCTCTGATTGGAGCTTATTTTAACCTCAATTAAGCCATCAGCCCAGGTTTCTGAAGGCAGAGCAATAGCATAGCCATTATCATTCTCTCCACCTTTTGTATGAAAATGATGTTGAGGATTGGTTGCTTTGGGGATTGCTCTGTGGCAGGTAACCAACGCCAGAGTCGGGAGGATAAATGGTGCCAGACTCCCAGAGGTGCAGTGGCACTGTGTAATTATTGTTCCAGACAGCTGAAAGCAGCAGGGTTTCTGGTTCCCCTGCTTAGTTTCAGTCTGCCATGATTGCTGGCACAGAAAGATGCTGATTGTAAGTAAACATCAATTATGCCCTGCTACCCCACTGCTAACATCTCTGGGCTTGCAAGAAACAGAAGCACAGTGCTGTGCTTGGCTCCTACTACCAAAAAAACATCTATATGGATTTCAGTTTCCAGGTTTTTGTCTTGCCTGGTCAAGGGACATCGCTCCTAAATTCCATCCTCAGGAATAATGAGAGTTATGGTGCTTTTTGTATCACTGTTTATGTGCTGTACTTCAATATTGTTGCTAATATAATGCCTAAAGTACTTATTCTTTGAAGAAGGCATACTCAGGTGATGCAGCAAGCAATTCTGTTATCTGCTCTGGAGCAGAGGAAGCATTTTAGAGTCTTTAAAAGAAAAGGAAAAAAAGCAACTAACCAACAAGGCAAATACAACTTATCAATCATCCTATATGTCAAGGTAATTTTTTTTCAGATGATGCGTTTTTTTAAATGTCAGCCTATTCCTTACCCTTTTTTATGTGGCTTTGGGATTTCTTTCTTTCTTTGCTAAAGGAGGCTTAAAAATGCAGAGCCCACACTGTGGCAGATGACAAGCCCTGCTCCTCGGGTTGTGTGGACAGTTACAAAGCGATTTCCGTGGCACTCGGAATGCAGCCCCCGCCGCTGATGGAATTTCGCTGCGCTGTGATTGCACCGCACTGCAGTGAAATGGGTTCAATTTGATTATCTGGCTATTCCATTTCGCCCATATTTACAACCTGCATGACCTCTGGGGGAAGGGGAGGACAGGCAGCCAGTCATGCTGGAGACATTTCAAAAGGTCAAAGCAATACAGCGTTTACCACTATAATTCACAGGCTCTACAATTCGGAGATAGTGCTCTCACGACCAAAATTGGCAGACGAACGTAGTTAATGTGAAATATTTATCTATTCCCAGAGCAAACACAGAAAGTAGAGAACGTTTTAAAAATTCTCCCCTTTCTCCTTTTGGCACATGATGATGTATAAGTGCATAAAAGCAGTGTGCAGACAATATCTTCTTTTTTAGAAGTTGCCCTTGGCCTATGCCAAAAGGTGTGCATTGGACTGGCTACCTTGTTCACAGCCTTGGTGCTGATGTTAACACATCTACAGCCCCACAGGGGTGATTTTGAGTGCATTGTTGCTGCTGATGCTGCTCTCAGATGGGTGCTACCCTCTGCACCTCCACCATCTGTGCTCAGCAGTGAGGCCTCAGCTTCCCTCCAGTGTTGTACCAGCAGCTCGGGGGTGGGTGAGAGCAGAAAGTCTTCTGCAAATCTTAATTAAACTTCACATGCACTCCTCCTGCCTTGAGGTACAGATTCATTAAGGTCATAAACAACCACCACTCATCCCAACTGGTTAACTAATAAAGTGGTGTGTTGACTCCAAAGCACTGCTTAAAAATTCTTGTATACTTTATAGGCCCCAAAAGTCAGAAAGTAAGAAAAGTATCATCATGCTCATGAGGTCTGTGCAGCTGCCCCTTTCTGAGATTTCCATCCCTCCCAAGCCTGGACCCCAGCCTGGGTGGCCATGCAGTCTGNAGTCTGTGCAGCTGCCCCTGTCTGAGATTTCCATCCCTCCCAAGCCTGGACCCCAGGCCTGGGTGGCCATGCAGTCTGGATCTACATTTTGCACCTCTAACCTCTTTGTTTTTAAACACTGCTTGGTCCTAAATCTCCCCCAAAGTTTGGCCTTCTGGCACTGGGCACAGAAGCGCTGTGAGTTATATTTGTTTTATTTTGAAACCTGGACTGGTTTTTGTTTTTTTTTTTAAATGAACACTTTGTATGACATTTCCTGAGAGCTATCTGTCTATCTGCTGTCTATCATTTTACATGTTATTGGATTAATATATAAGAGAGAGTGGAGTCTGAGAGGCAGCTATAGGACCTACTTCTTAGCATCTTTCATCTTTGCAGGAAAGGTATTTGAAAGGCAGCCTAAGAGTGCAGAGCAGCTTGAAATAAGGTACAGCCTCAGCTCTGTGAGTCAGCACAGATCAGCACTGTGAAGTGGTTCACACTGGGAAGCATCTCAGTCAGATGCTGCATCACATCCCAAAAGATCCCTTGAGGCCCTCAGTGCCTCTGCCTGCAGCTGCCATGAGCTCTTGGTCCTCTTCTTAATCCCTAACAGAGGTCTCTGGTGACCCCCAGACCCTGCACAGAGCCCAGCAGAGGAGTTTTCTCTGTGGGACAGGGACAGGCACTGGCTTCACTAGTGCTGGTCAGACTCTTTCAGGCAGAAAATATTCTTTAATACAAGACCATTTTCTGGTGGATTATAAACCTATCAAGAGCAGGAAAGATTACAAGGTTTGCTGTGTGGGATTTCTACTTTGGTTTGTAATGTTTGAGAGGCACTGTCCCAAAACCTGCTCAGAGAAACCTCAGAAGGAGCTCAGAGGAAGACCCTGAGGTGACAGACCTTCACTGGGGAGTATTAGCACATCTATTGTTCGAGGCAGAAATTCAGAAACTTGCTGAGAGGTCTCATGTTAGTAATGGGATTTTGTAATTTCCATGCAGCTTGACCAAATTTGGCCAATTTTTGAGTCTGTGAAAACTTTCAGACTCTACATGGGCAAGAAATTCCAGCTGGAGTTTGCCAGCTAAAATATCTTTGCACTGAACATGTGCCCACTGAGGGGCCATGAGATGCCAGATGAGCTTTCCACACCTCCCCTTGTGGGGCACAAATGCTGGGGGCAAAGGACCAAATTAAAGTTATTTCAGAAACCTTAATTTTAGAGGTCCCTTTTATGAATTGCTTGGCTCAATGACCCTACTTGAAGCTGTGCAGACAAACAAGATGAAGATTCCCACTGTAGCAGAGCCATTGGAGAAATGAATATTTGCTGTATTTAAATTATGCAAAATAAAGCTTTTACAAGAAACATGTTCATACAACCAAAAATGTCAAAGGTATGTCTTTATTGTTTGTCAAAAAAATGGTTTAATTATTTATTACTCCACAATGCATTGCCAAGATTTACACACTAGTTCAAATAACAGAGTTGCTTAAAAGAGCAGGATGATGTCTTTACAGAAAAAGCTTGTTCAATTGGCACAAGTTCATCTTGGCTGGGCTCTGTCATGGATTGTCTATAATATTACATTGCAGGCACACAGGGTAGAAAGGAGATAAGCCCATCAGGCTAAAGCTCAGGGTGGGAAATGCTGAGAAGGGTGAGAGACAGCATCTGCAGGAGTTTCTCCCCTTGAGCCTTCTGAAAACCAGGCTCAGCAAAAGCCTTCGTAAAAGTGAAGCAAGTAGTAAAAATAAAAAGGCAATAAAAAAAATGAAAACAAGACAAAAAATATCCACACCAAGAAACAAATGCATCTCCAAGGCAGGATGAGAGAGCAGCTCAGGGAATTTTTCTGCAGATAAGAGAACTTGGTAGAAAATCCCCAGACTCTCCACCCTGCAACTCATGCACTGGTGGTGGGAGGATGGAGGATTGCACGGGCTGTGAGTGCAGCTGCAGCTCACCCCTATGGGGAGGACACTGAGCTGTTCTTAGAGCTCACTGAGACCATGGCTGCTGCAGAAACTGGAGTGCAACAAGAGGTCAGAAGGTACAAATCTCTGCCAAAGCCACTCCCTGAACTGTCAGGCACACTGAGCAGGGCCAGTGGAGGGTGCATGGTGGAGCCACAGTCTCCAGGTGTGAGGTGGCCAGGTGAAGGAATGCCCGTGAGCCACAGGAAGAATTGTCATACAATTGACAAAAGTTGCTTGTAGAAAGTCTACAAAGGAAAAAAACACCCTGTAGTGCTTCTTGTTAATAAAGCTCCTTTCCTATTTTTCTTTATCTAATTCCAGCTGTGAGCAGAAAGAAAAGCTTTAAGAAGGAGGCAAGCAAACCTCTAACCCTGCATAGATTCCTCCAGGCTGTTAACAGCTCTCCAAACAACTACAGCTACACAGCCTTGACATTTCTGATCTTTTACAACAAACTGGGCTTTGAAACAAGATTTTCCATGTTTGCTTCTTCATGTTACAAAAATTAGAAAGGAACAAAAAATTATAGGCTGCACCAAAATACACGGACCCAGAGGGACATTCCTGAGCGTCCGCCCTGTGCCTGACCCTGCTATGGCACATGTAACTCGAGCTGCTCTGGAAATGCCAGCCATGTCAGTGGCCACCCTGAGTTTTCCTGCCAGGGCTGTAACTCCAGCAGCAGGCTGCTGAAGAGCCACAGAAGAGCTACAGGAAGTACAGAAGTACAGAACTCCATTTGTGGTACAAATGGGCAGTCAGGGCCACCACTCCTGTCATCCATGGCTATAGGCTCTCTGGAGCTTTGCCCTGATGGGAGCAGTCAGAAGCACACTATCACTGTAGAGATAAGGCTGGAGGGGACTTCTGGAGGCCAGCCAGGGACGCCTAGAGGAGGCTGCCTAGGACCAGATGGCTTTTAAATATCTCCAGGGATGGAGATTCCACCACACCCCTGGGCACCCTGTGCCAGTGTTTGGTCACCTTCACAGTGAAAAAGTGTTTCCCCACTTTCAGAGGAAGCCTTGCACTACCTAAAATGTTTTGAGCACTTGGGCTTTAGGTTCTTGTGAAGCAGGAGCAGAAGAGAATAAAACCCACTCTGCCACTGCTTCTTTGGCAGCTGGCAGGCAATGAGTCTCCAGCCTCCTCCCTTCCTATCACAATTTTATTGACTACTGGCTGCACCCATTGACAAAGCAAAAATGAACATTCATGCCCAAATTGTTAACAGATGTTGGGAACATCTCAGAAAACACATGAAGCCCTAAATTGGTCTTTCACTGAGATTAATATTAAAATGTCATCTCAGCGTTCACAGTGCAGTTCACAGCAATCTGCCAAGACAAAGAAATCCATTAAAAAAGTTAAGACTGTGCTGTAAGTCCAAATAAGGGAAGAGAAAAATGGAAGTTTACCCTAAGCTATCCTTAGCTCCCCTTACTATGTCTAGATGTGGCAGGTTGTCAGAGAACTCTCCAAGAGCCTTGGGAGCAGGTATGCAGCAGATCAAGTTTTTCAGCTCCCAGCTGAGCAAGATGTCACTGGTGCTTGCAGACTGGAGCTCACTGCAAACCTCAGCTTAGCCTGGTTGGATTTTAAGCCTGTCTTTTCCAGCCTCCTGACATATTTAGGCATGGGGTGAATTTGCAAAAACCCCAGCACCACAGGTTTTATACAGAGAGCCATGGGACTTTTGTTACTCCCTTGCTGTCCCTGCCAGGGGTTTGGAAGAGTCTGAAGAATGTCTCACTAAAGAGACCCCCACAGAGCATCCTTCCACTTGTTAGCTGATTTACAAAAGAAAGACAGTTAATTATCAGTTAAAGGGCAATATAAAAGCCATGAAAATTTGCACTGGATATGATTTGACACCACAAACTGCCTACTACACATACACAAAACCCACACTTGGGAAGAAATATTTCATTGGGCAAGAGCAAGAATGTGTGTAATGGGGTTGTGGATTCAACGACTTGAAAAGAAAATGAACATGTCCAAAGAAAAGGGATGTTCTAAGAACAATTTAGTCTTCTCCTACATTTTGGTGCTTTTTGAAACTACCTTGGTGCAAAAGAATTCTCTTCAGGCACAAGTTTTTAAAGAAAGGCTTTGAGAGGTTTTGCCTTAGAAATTATGATCTCCTTCTACTTATGATGCAGCAGTAGAAGGGGATCATGATGGGCAAGAGCTGGTTACAAAGAAGGAAAAGGATAGAAGCCAAAGGGAGCTGGGAAAGGTCAATAAGCACAAGTGGAGCACAAAGCAGACTGCAGCAATTACAGCATCATTCTGCTCTTATGCCAGGACTGTACTTTGTTGAAAACACGGTGCTTTTCTGTTCCCTGCAGCATAACCCACAAACTCGCAGGACTGCTGTGCCAAAAGCCTTCAAGTCAACATGCTGTGTATTTATATCATTAAAGAAATAAGAGACCTCTTCATTCATGGTATTTAAGCTGATATATTCAAGATGTAAACATGTTTTGAGTGACAAGGCCTAGTAAAGTTATTCCATAGTTACCTGCTATGAAATGTCTCCAAAACTTCTGACTGATTGTTGCTACAGGTGCATATGGGCACAGCTGGAATACTCACTACAGCAAGCTTGTGCTCCTGCAAGTCTCCATATTTGCACACATCCCTGTGCTCCCCACATCCCTCTGAGATCAAAGCTACCCCCATGTCCTGGTTCACAGTACAGCAGGAGCTGAAACTGGAAGTGACACGTTTAGAGAGAGGTGCTTTAGCGCTAGCACAGGCGCCATCAGTTGCCACTCTGCGTGATATTAAACAGGTGTTCAACAGTAGTCAATTCTATAAGTTTCTTTTAACTGGAAAGTATCTGGAAAGCAATGAAAACCTCACAGAGAAGTTTTTGTGAAATGTCAGAGGGAAACATCTGTTATTTGAAAACCTAATGGGAGGGAAGCACTGCAGTCAGAACTTTCTCTTTGGTGCGTTTTTCCCATGCCGGGAAGTGCTCCGCTGGGACTCTCACTCTTGCCTGCCTGCATCTCTGCTGGTTGAAGGTTTTGCCTGCAAGAGCTGTAGAATCTGAAACTGCCAGAGGTTCAGGCAGGACCTGAGCCACCAGAGAGCAGATGGGGTGTGGCAGCTCAGCATCACACAGCCGTCCTAGGAACACAAGGCCACACAACTTAGCACCACTTTGCCTTTAATTTGTTGCATTTCCAGCAAAACTTGACCTTTAAGCACCACTTTTGTTCATTAAATTATGTCACTTGGCAGGGGAAAAAAAGGTTATTTCAGGGTCTGTCACTAAACTGAGGTTTACTGAGGGCACCAAGGAAGATTCCAAACACAGAGAATAAGAGGTAGAAGTTCATCAGGAGCAGTTATAGTATAGACAGATCCAACACATTCCTTCTCTCAGCATGTACTACTGGCCACCACTCATAGGCCACTGGGCAACTCAGACACAGCTTATCCTAAGGGATAAATTTGAGATGGCTCCTGAAAAGCTGTTGCTTCTGTTACAGGTGCAGCCCTGGTTGCTTTGCTGGGGCTCAGGGAGGGAAAATGACACTTATAGAGCATCATGCAGCTGGTGTTTCAACCTCCTCCAACATCCTCTGCTGCCCCAACCCCAGGCACAAAGATGCTGTGGGTCCCCAGTTTGTCACAACCTCAGAAACTCTTGACAAGAGCAGTTTGACTCGTGATACAATGAGTCCTAGGAGAGAGAAAAGGGGTTGCTTTTCTATTTAGACCAAGGGCTTGAGCTATATCCTGAGTCTGGTGTAAACCTCTATATTATTTATATACAAACTCAGGAGATCTGAATAGGATCAAGACAAGACAAACAAGACAAGTCATACTCAGTCAGATTCTCATTTCTCCAGTAATTTCTTTATTTTTGAACTCAATCAGAGGGTAGCAAGGGCTGGTATCCTCTCACATCAGGGGAGAGAGGTTAGCAGGAGGAACTGCAAAGTTTTTCTCTCTATCCTATGAACAGGTGATGACCAAAGCAGAAAAGAATCCCAGTCTTGGAAGATTTCTGTTAACTCTGTTCAGCTTAGGGCAAACTCTCAGAGCCAAAGAAACTGATTGTTACTGTTGTGCTGTCAGCTTTTAACAGCTTGGTGTGACTGTTTTGGGTAGAAAACACAGCTTTTGTTCCATTCCTCTGCTGTACTTGCCCCCTGCATGCACTGGCTTATTGGATTAAAACACACAGACTGAGGGGGTAAACTAGCCAGCAAGCAGGCATGGAGCTCCACTAGGCTGGGGCAGAGGGTGGTGCAGTGCAGGCTGCCAGCACAGCACCCACACCTGGAGCATTGCTGCTCCCTGGGCACGCCTCTGTTGGGGCACACACCACGGGCAGCACCACGGCTCACACCTGGGTGAGAAGGCACATCCATGTTCTCTTCTCCTGCACTCTTCCTCTGGCTTTGTGTGGGTCCATTTGTTCTGTGTCTGCACCTGCCTAGAGATCACCTGGCATAACTTTAGACCCTGGCCATGTCTGCAATGTCTGTCCTGGAAAAAGCCTCAGGTGAACTCAGTCCAGGACCTGTGACACAAAGCCCTGTGTACAGGACACACAGGCATTGGTTAGCCACACGTTTTCATGGCCCTATTTAGCTAAAACAAGATGATTGGCACAGGATGGAGTTAATGCAGAAGGCAAACCTTTACTAGACACCCCTGCACTGATTTCCATGGGCACAAAGGCCATGTGCTAGTGTGCAGGCTGCTGGCAGCATTGAAGCACTAGCTGACACTGGTTTTTGCAACCCTCCAACCTTTAAACAACAAGAAAAGCAAAAAACCCCAACAAAAAATCCCCCTTGATTTTGGGGTACAGAAGAAAAGTGACCTATGCACATTTAGGCACTTTCTTGCTCAGGCAGGGGCTCAGCCAGGTATGCTGCTTTTTCTCTGAGTCATCTCCAGAGACACCAGGCTTGAGTTGTGCCAGCTCTTTGCACAGGCTGTTTGCTGCTGTGTTATATCCCCACGGTATTTGCCATAAGCCAGGCTCCTAAAAGGCTTAGTGGGAAGTCCCTTACAGGAAAGCTATTTGGCATTCATCTGCTGCTCAGCTCCAAGGAAGGTAACCTCGGATAGGCTGCAAAATCGTGATGTAAACACCTACAGCTTTACATTACAGAGCTAACTCAGCTCCTCCCACCTCAGAGCCTGCAGGAGAAAGGCAGCAAGTGCCTCCACAAGGCTCCAGCAAAGTGCTCTGCCCTCCCTGGCAGCAGAAAGGTTGCTGTGTTCACAGAATCACAGAATATTCTTAGTTGGAAGGGACCACCACGTCCAACCCTCAAGCACCAGCCCCTGCTGGGATTGAATTTGTGATACACAGACATCAGCTCACAAGGCAGGCAGTGTCCTTGAGCACAGAGGATTGACTTCATGAGTGACAAATTAAGAATAACCATCCCATCTTCATTATAATTCTAAAAAATTCAGAATGTAGCAGGAAATCTGACCTCTGTAATTGCCTTTTTCTCCAAGGCAGAAATCACATGAAATAAAAAGGCTCTAGCTTCTCACCCAAAGTCACGCTTTTAACCTCCTGCAAATACACAAAGATGATGAAAAATGCCCACATTTTATCTGCAAATGTTATATTAGGCTAACAGCCCAGGCTGAAACAGATGGGCATAGGTTCTAAAAGCAAATAATGTGTCCTGAAACACTATTTCAGCATGTGTTCCTTTTAGAAGAACGGCCTAAAGAGAAATTCTAGGTGCACTGATGGACAACTGCTCCACCTCCAAGCAAAGTCAAGCCTGTGCTTTCCAGAGCCACAGCCTCTGCTGCACAGAGAAAGCCCAACCCATTCCCACCTGTGCTGTGCAAGCCACTTTCTCCAGCCTCTGCCCCTTTTGTCTCCTTTCAGTTGTCTTGATTTTGTAGCTGAAGCATGTGGACACTGGCTGTAGGAGCCTTTTCCCTTACAGAAGCCCCAAGTCTTGAGTGAGGTCATGAGCTTTGCATGAGTGGCTTAGCCTTCACTAATTAGGAGCCCTTTTTTAAACTACATATTTTTTAGGCTATAGTGACATCTGCAGGTGCACCATAATGGATTTTGGAAATCAGACATGCTACCGTTGAAGCATCAGCCTCCAGGTTTGCAATGGAAAGGCTGATTGCAGCCCTGGGGGTGAAGGGGGATGAGGAGCTGGGCCAGCTCCCACGAGAGGGTGCTGCACACTGCAGTGGCCAAGCCCTGCTACCAAACCCTCCCTGGTGCTAAGAGCAGACTCACTCCTTGCTCATGGAATTGTTCTCAGGCCAGCAGGTCACAGCAGGCCAACTTTGCATAGAACCTGCAAGGTGCAGCTGCTCAGAATTAGCAGAGAGTTGTATTTAGTGATATTTTGGCTGGTATTCAAACCTGTGCTGACCAATGTTGGCCTTAGTTTAAAGAATAGCCACAAAAACCTACATTTGGAAAAATGCAGGATATTGTAGATGAGAATGAGAGTCAAATTAACTTATGTCTTTGTTACTTGAATTTACAAATACCCATTGAAATTGTATTCAGATTCAGCCAGAGCATAATGTGCTTTGCAAATATTCTCAATTTTCTACAGTTCTGATCTTAAAGTGAGCAAGTGAACATCTCTGATGCTGGAGATGTGACTGCAGCAAGATGTCACACGTTCTTCAATATCAAGTGAGGTTCAGAGTGCCTTGCCTTTAATGAAGCTGTAAACAAAAAATCCATGAGAGATGCCACTTGAAATAGTTGAATGACAGGTGCCAAGACAGGTGGGAATTTCTGCCACCGAATGCATGCAGAACTGAAAGAAATTGGCTGAAGCTTAACTACCCACGACATTGGTATATCACAATGGTTTTGTAAAGATGAGTTTTTCTTAGATATGTTCTTTGTGAAGTAAACAAACACACAGAATTATCCTCATTTACCTTCCAAAGATTATTCTGGCTTCTAAAAATATTCTATTACCAACACAAGACTCTCTGTAGTATCTCATTCTGAAAGTATTTCAAGGCATGAGGATTTGGATAGTCATTGTGCTGCTTCTAGGTATTATTACGCTATGAAAAAAGAATAAATAAATTAACAAGACAGAGTCCTTTTTGTTTAAACAGAGATACTTCCAGTATCTAAATTGTGATTTGTTTGTCCCACACCAAATTAAAACTTAGGCTCTTTGCCCACTGTTTAGAGGACCTCACCAGACACCCAGGCCTGCCTGACCACAGGGAGGCCTGAAGCAGGGGCCTTCAGGCACACAATTCCCACTTTATCCCTGCAAATGTGCTTGTGCAAGCTCAGGACCTGCACCTGTGAGCCCTCCAGACACCTCATCACTCACGAGAGGGGCAGCAGGGACTGATCCTGGAAGCTGTTACTTTTTAAAATGAGATTGCCATGGTTGGGTACCAGGAATTAGGTGACATACAGATGAACACAGTAAAGCAGAAGAAAGCCTGGGATGAAGAAACTACACTCTCTTATGTCAAAGGTCAGGCTGTGCTCACTTTGGCTTTCCAGGCAGTCCTGTTAAGGGTAAAGCAGATCCTGGAGCAGCTAAAGAGAAGGAAGTTGGACTGTGCTAATGTTAGAAAGCCTTTCCCCCTCCCAACCAAGACACTATGTCAGAGTGCTGCTGCAGTGCTCCTGCAGGTGCAGAGCTGCATTTGTACCATTTCCAGGGGCTGATTGAGCTGGTGATGCCTGGAGGAGGGGGTGAGCTGCCATTTCCCCTGTGAGCTGGACAGGAAGGAGCTTGGGCGCCTCCTCTCCTGCTGAGGACTAAGTGCCCCAAGCACAGCATTCAAGAGGAGGCAAGTCAGCCAGCACAGCTTCACAGTGCCTGAGAGTCACGTCCCAGAGTCAGACTGAAGCCTTTGAGCAACTCTCAAAAACTCGCTGCAAAGCTTAAAAATGAGCCCAGCATGTGCTGGTGCAGAGTGCCAGCCAGCTATGGGTCAGGGGCCTGTGAGCATGAGAAGTGGCCCTCTACTAACACCTCACTCTCAGTACACATCTCTCAGGACAAGATGCACAAAAAGGGTTTTTAAGACCTTATCTGACAGCTAGAAGTTGTGGCCCTGAGTTATGTCCTGCAGCTCACTGCACGCCGTGTGAGGGCAGGGAGTCGAGCACCTCTGAACAAGGAGAGATGGAAACCAAGCTGCAGGGTAAGAAATAACCCTGCACAGCCATTAGGAAACACTCAGATCTGTTGTGTGCACTGGCCCATGTACCCAGAAAACACAGAGGTCCTAGAGCAAGAGCAGTGGCTTATCTCTGAGATTGACACCCTTGGAACTACAGAGCCTATATCCCTCAGGCAGAGCTGTCTGCAGCCTTTTTATGAATCCTGCAATGGCACATTGCCTGATGAGGTAGGAGGCAGAGGTACAGCTCTCCCTGGCTGTGGTAGTTTCAGGTATGCCCCTGCCAGCCCCAGGTGCTCTTGCAGGAAGGGTCTGAGCTGAGGGCAAGGTGGCTCTTCCAGTCCCCATAGCAGAAGCTGCTTCTTTTGCCTCACAGTACAGGACAAGGCTGGAGAGTTGGAGCCTGAGTGGATCAAAGAGACAGAAAACTCACTCAGCAAGTCAGGTACAGCAGCTCTGAGGCAGATTGCCCTGAGTGTGGGCTTCTCTCTTCCATCCTTTTAACCACCACCATCAAGTGCCTCAAATGGGGAAAAGCTGATCCTTCTGACTTGGCTGCACTGGAGAGAGAGGCTTTCAAACATTCTATGGAGACAATAAAGGCTAAAAGCACTTGAATATCAGCAAATCTTTACTGCCTTTGCTCAGTTTATCCTGGGCATCTGGACAGAGATCTTGCCTTACATGTGAGCTGTGGAGCAGTTCAACAGCTCACCAGGCACATCCCAGAATTCTTGGCAGCATGGAATATCCCAGGAGTTCATCACTTAGCCACAGTTTTGCCACGTGGTTGTTTGCATCCTTGTTCTCAAATTCAACAGTGAGACAAGCACAACCTCAACCCAAGCAGAGTCTCCATGGACCCACCATTTCCATCACAGCTTTGTACCTGTGCAGAGAAAACAAACCTTCTGTCCCTCAGATTCCACAAGAAAGGCTCTGGGGCAGATAAACTCTGTAGTGATCATACCTTGTGTGCAGCATGGCTGACAGCCATGGACATGAGGCAAGCAAGAAACGAGGAGAGGAGAGGAGAGGAGAGGAGAGGATGGGTGCTGCTCTCACATCCCAGCAGTGGTGGAGACCTTGGGAAGTGGTACCCAGGAGGACACAAGTGCCAACTTCTTGCTTTTCAGTGCCAAAGGGGTTGTAGTGCAAATCGCCTAACAGACAGAAATATAAAAGCCATGGCCCTAAAGGCCAGGGCAAACCTTCCTCTTCTTCTGTTATGAAGACTAGACATTTAATAAAACCAGGAAAATTGATTACATGCAAGACCTGTTGAAGGCCCTGGGCTGAGGACCTGGCTCACTTGCTGACATGACACAGATTTAGTTCAGCCAAGAGGAACCTGAGGGGAGGAAAAAATCCTCATCCAAACTCTACTTGGTGAAAGTGCTGGGGAGAAAAGAAAGGAAAAATAACTGAGTCAGGAGCCAGAGTGTATATTTTGGTTTGTGTTTTGTGATGGTCTAAACCTGAAGTCTGATCTGAAAACATTTGAAATGCAAGGAATTCAAATTCAGGTCTGAGTTCATATTTGGATCTATTCCAAGCAAAACATAAAAGGACTGTCTACTGCTGTCTGAAGATTAAACACTTTTTTTTCTGCCAAACTGTCTATTACCAAGCACAAATTTAGAACAATTAAAAAAAATAATAAAAAAAAGGGGGGGTGGGGAGTGGAATACATCTGCTTGAGTTTTAAACAGATATTAAATAGTCTCGATAGGAAGGTGCCACCTATGGAGACATAAGACACTATCCCAGCTCTGCAACTGCTAGTTTTCCAATCTTTTAAAAAAATATTTTGCACGTTGTCAAAACAAACTACAGATAAACAAGCATACAACAGGTGAAAAATGTGACTGCAAGGGCTGTGATGACAGTTCTGTTTGCACAATACATTCACTCCAAGGTACTTGAGCATCTGTTACATATTTAGTTCTTTCCTGCTGAAGACAATAAAGCTAGTGAGCATCACTTACACCTAAGAGACCATATGTTTGTGAGATGCTGGGAGATTCACTCAGCAGAGAAAGAAATGCATTCTCTTCATGGGAGAGCAAAGCAGATCAAATTTCTTCTTTGCATTTTATTATAATGACATTATTAATGCAAGTTATATAAAATAATATACCCAGAATACAGCATCTGGGCTAAATGCTTCCTCTTCCCTGGTGCCAAGACATTAAAAAAGAACCTTGCTTTGGGTTTTGGGGACAGGTGAAGTATAGAAATGAAAGCTAAGAGCGGCTGATTTTCTCTACCCTTTGTAATGAATCCACTTCTGAACTGTTAGAAGGAGACATTGGGCATGAAAAGGTGGCTTCCATGCAGGTTTCTCCTACTGAGGAGAAGCTCCCAGATGCTCATCTTAAAGCCTCAGCTGAAGACAGGAAAAGAAGAGGTTGTTTTGATTGAAAATTCTTGTTTATGATATCCCCATTCCCAGAAACACAGCAATGCCTGCTTTTGCTCCCACAGTTTGAGGCAATTTTTCATGTTTCGAGGAAAGCCGTGATTAACCTTTATTCAGAATTATGTGCACTGGGGGTACCACGTCCACTTTTGGACTGCCCAGAACAAGACAGACCTTGATATACTGAATTATGCCCAGTGGAGGCCACCAAGATTGTTGGAGGCTGGTGCATGTGGACGAGGGGAGGCCGAGAGGGGCCTGCCCAGCCTGGAGAGGGATGGCTGTAAGGGCTCTTGCTGCTGTCTGCAGCTACTGGGGGACAGGGGAGAAGGAAGAGGGAGCCAGAATCTTTTAAGAAGTGCACTGCAAAAGGTAATGAACACAATCTGGAACCTGGAAAATTCCACTTAGCTACTAAGTTGGACATTGGCTGCTGTGAGCAGAGTGAAATCTCCCAAGGTTACTTCTAAATTACATCATTCTGCAATGCTAAAACTGGAGGAACAATCCACCCTCTTCACACCTCAGTTGCGATGGGAAATCTTTTTTGCAAAAGCAAAAGAGACAAATCATATTTTTTATTTGACTCTGTGGTGTCCAAGACAATTCAGCCAGAAGGGCCCAAGAAAAGAAAGTGTCCAATTTCTGATTTCTAACAAAGTTCACGCAACTCAAAAAACTTACCAGGTGAATGTGTCTCCTCTTCATTGACACAGCTCTGCTGAGATAGACAGGGGGTTCAGCCTGGAGAGAGGTTGTAAATTTAGAAATTAAATTTGGGTGTGTGCACTAATTGGACAAATGAGTTTGTACTAATGTAGGTGCAAAAGCAGAACTCCAGGGGAGTCTCACTGCAGCTGAAGATGATGGTCACAACAGGAAAATATTGCTGGCTGTGAAGATACCCAGGTTGTTTGCTGAAGGGGTTTTGAAGTGTTTAGGTAACAAATAAGATGATACTCTTCTTTTCCAGCTCTGAGAAATTCAGGTCTAGACTGCAAATTGCAATTATACTAAGAAGACAGGAAAATTACTTCTGAAAGACATTTGGAGAGGACTCTGTTTCTCTGTGCATACTGAAGTACAGAAGTGCAAGTGCTGTGATGTGACCTTTCACTACAAGTATGTGTAGTGGTAACAAAGGGGAAATTTTGTGTGAGAAAAGCCAATGGATTTACTGCTTGAATGGGTTTTGTTTAAAACTAAAGCACTGTATTCTAAATAGCACTTACTGTGGGTTTTTAACAATGTATTAAATGTTTGTTTAGCAAGGAACTGAATGGTATTTCCTCATTGATGCTAAGAGGAACTCCTGACACCTTCAGTCAATAACTGAGATCTGTGTATTGCTCTCTGCAAGGACAGGAACAACACTGACATTTCAGGAAAGGGTTAAACAGAGATCCTCAGTAAAGGAGAGCTGGATGGTCACAGTAGGGCTGGCAGTGAAATGGGATTACACAGGCATGCAAATGGGGAGGACAATTCCTACAGCTGAGCACACTCTGACTGCTTCCCTCTTACCAAATCAGGACAATGTTATCCAAGATACCCCGGCTTCTTGCCTGGCAGAAGATCTCCAGCCCACCAGATAAGGGCCCTGAAAGCACTCAGGCAGGACAGAAATGCTCCCATGGGGAGCCAGCTGGCACAGGAGGAGAAGAGGGAACCACCACCAGGTCTCATGTCTCATTCCATGAGAAGCAATAGTGTAAACAGATCTGCCCCACAAACACTCCTCTTTCTGCATGGGCATTACTGGCTGGGGGGGTTCCCACTGACAGAAAGGACAGAGGAAAAATCTCTGGGAGCTATGCAAGCCTGCCAGCATTGTAGAGCTGGCAATTTAGGGCTGCATCGTTAGCCTTCCCAGGCTCCAGGGGACAGGAGCCAGGCAGAAAGGCTGAAAGGCGTTTTACCGGGCCAAAGGGGTGGTGCGGGGCTCCCCCCACAGCAGTGCTGCCAGCAAGGCAGCGGTGGCAGAGGGGAGGCTGCCCCGAGGGAAGCACAGCTGCTGGGCTGCTCTCCTCAGGCACACGCTCAGCTAAAGCATTTGTCACCCTGGAGCATTTAGTGGGGAACCACCGAGCTGTACAAAGTCCCCAGAGGAAAGCTGAGCTGACCTTCACCGTGCCTTCTCGCTCACCTGCCTCCAGCAGCCCAGAGCCCACCGAGCCCTCTGCCTGCTACTTATTTATTTATCTTGTAAAGATGAGCCTGGGGCGTTTCGTGTTTCAGCCTTTTGTGCCCTTGAGGGAGGAGATAATGGAAGACCTGGCAGGAGATGCACACCCTCATCAGCCCAGGGGTCCCCCACACCACCTTTGCAGAGATCCCTGGCAGGGGACCACACTGGTATCAATAAATATTTATCAGCACTGCACCGTTAATCCATATGCTTTTTAAATAAAGAAAGTGAACATAAATGAACCTGGGCTAAAACACATATATAAAATTTGCAGGAAACACTTGAGACTTGGAGAAGCATCTTTCCTGTACTGGTGGATTTCCTTCTGCATAAACACAACAATAAATATGAAGTACTTCAACTAACAGCTATAAATAGGATCTTGTGTGCACACTCAGATGATTTACATGCTTGTCCTGGAGTGATTGGGCTGGAATGAGTTGCAGCCTGTTCCTCTTCCTACATGGCAGGAGTTCTCCCATTACCTAAGCTTCATTGTTTTTGCACTTTTTATTCCAGGGCTTCACGCATGGCTTGTTTGCTGCTCAGTTCCTTCCCGTGTCCAGCTTCCCTCCTTGCCAGCATTCCCAGCCATGGAGATGACACCTGATGGTGAGCTGATCAATGGCTGGTTTCCTTCCTCTGCACTCACCCAGTCCCAACACACACCACAGTCTGTTAGCTTCGCAGATGTTCCCCCTTGTTTTCATGGGATATTTGAAAACATTTCAAATCCACCAGTGACCGAATGAAAATAACTCATGTCTGAAGTAAATGTGCTGATTTTAATCACATGAATCCTGTTGTAGAGAGGGACACACACACGTGCATATACATTCCACACTCTTTTCAGACATGTGCATGTGTGCATCTTTTCTCATGCAGATAATATAGATAATATGTTTCTCCTGTTGGTTTCTCTTGGTATGAAGCAGTATCTTTAGAGACAGGAAAAATTGCATAACACTGACAAGAAGTTTCTACTATTTGAATTTTTATGGCAAAGGCACTAGTGGAAATTTCCCTTGGGAAAAAACATGGCAAATGAGATTTCTCCCTACGTTAAGGAACGTATATAAATGAGTCTTGATTGTATGAATTGCTAATTGAGAAGATACAATGTCATTCTCCTTGCTATCATAGCGGTAGAATTGCATTTGCCTTCTTTAAAACTTTGCTGCTACCTCAGAGTGAAGCACCTCAGTGAAACACACCGTTGTCCTAGAACAGGAGTTCCCAGGTGTTTTAATCTGGTGTGCCAACTCTCAGCCTTTTGAACCGCAGCTTCACAGGCGAGTGCCATCTCCTCTGCAGCCCACGTGTTGCTGGGGGTGGTTCACAGACATGGGGAGTGAGAGCCTGTTACAAGCAGCAGACAGCACAGCTTCTGCTGAAGGCCAGACACAATCCAACTGGGAGCCTGTGGTGTACAGATGAAGTCAAGGCTGTGCCTGCTTAGCCCAGTGCTCTGTCAGCCTTGGCAACTCCCACAGGCGAGCACGGAGTCACAACCATCAACTGGGAGCTGTCGGAGACTGGGGAGAAATCACCCATTGGTTTATTATTTCTTGTAGGAACACATGGAGACAGACCTCCCAGTTTATCCCTGAGGAGCCCTGTGAAGATTCCTGCTCCTCAAGCAGCAGTAACAGCTGCCAGAGGATGTGCCTGTGCTGAGGCTCCACACAGCTGCAGGGTGCTGCAGGAGGGCTGGAGGCACTCCTACTCACAATGGTTGTTTGCCTGCAGCTGGATTATGCACATGGTTGCTTCCAATGTCCACAAAAGGTTGAAGAATGTGGAGAAAACAGCTCAGACAATTGTTTATTTGTTTTCAAAAAAGGAAAAGAGGGAGACTCTCACAGTGGAGAGCATCAACTCATAGCCAAGTACCCGTCTTCAAGACTAGAATAAATGGTGTCACCACCAAAGGAGATGAATGCTGGTGTCTCCTGCCAGGCTGGGCCATGACACCACCTCTTGCTTTTGCCTCACCACGAGTGGCAGGACAGCGTCTCCCCGAGTGAAGCTCAGTAGAATTAGGGTCTCAACCTCTTTGGGCATCTGTCAGTAGAGGGCAATGTAGCTACAAACAACCGACCTGCTCCAGGTCCCCACCCAGCAGAAGGCATAGACCTTACCTAGTGTTTTATATTGCCATGTGTGACCTAACAGTGTATCCTGCTGTTGTGTGCCGTGTTTAACATACCAGCAACACTATGTCATGCAGCTGATACTAGAATTAAGGTCTAGGGTATTTGTTTATGAAGGCAGGTTCCCTTGTGATCACTGCTATTTGTGGCAGGGGAAAGGAGGGGACACAGCCCTGGAATGGGTTTCTAGTGGGCGTTTGTTTACTGTACTTTCGATGCACTGGTTTATCAGCCCAGGGAATAAGTTATAGCTTCCCAGCCTGCCTGTCTGGTTACAAATTCCAGTCTGTTCCTCCAGGCTGAATATAGAGAGCAGCTGGCTGAAGCTAAATGAATACTGCCTCACGAAACAATAGTGCTGGGCTCAACATGTTGCACAGACATCTATTTTGAGTTTGGATATTTAAAGACTAAGGAGGCATGACAGGCACATTTATGGGGCAGCAATTACCAGCAGCCTGCAGACTGTGCCTTGGATGTGAACAGATTAACACCTTCTTCTCTGCGTGTGTCAAATACTCCGGTAAAGGGTTCACCTTCACAAAGAAAGTGTCTCTGAAGAGTTGACAAGTCCTTCCACTTCCTGTACATCCAGCATTTTCCTGTTGGATAACCTTAAGCAGAAACTGTCTGTGCTTCAACTTATCCTGTCTAAAATAAAGAGGTGAAATTTGCTGCTGTTGTTTTACTCCATTCTGTAACTTTTATTGGTGGGAAATGGTAGAAAGATCTAACAGATCTTTCTGGTCATTAATTTTCTAATTTCATTCTGGTCTAATGAAAGCACTAAGAACCTCCTTAGCACATCAGGTACCTCAATGCTCAAAAGCAATCATTGCTGTTTGAAAACCAATGGAAAAGGGAGGTCATTTTCTGATTTTCAAGACAATCAGAGCTAGGACATAACCAGATACATAGGCTGCTTTTGGAGATACATCACCTCATTCAGTTTCATCATCTCACTACAGCTATGAGTGTCTGCATATACCAATAATCCAGAAGGAGGCTGGATTCCCATTTTTGGGTACAACTTGATAGCCTCTGTTCATTTCAGACCAAGCTGAATGTGTGCAGGAAAGGGATTTGTATGGCTTTGTGGCCTGAGCTTGCAAGTATGTACTGAAAATCACAGCTTCAGGACACTGTCATGACAGATTGAAACACTCTCATGCAGGGTAGTGCAAGGATGAGGCTTTAAAATGTATTTGTTTTACAGTTCATGCCATGAAGTCATATACAAGCAGGCATAGGAACTTGCCTGAGGTTTTATAAGCTCATAGCAGCTTCAGGTACTCGGAAGTTCTAAACTTTGACTGCTCTCTCCAGCAGGAAGGAAAACTACTCTCAATTAAATGCTGCTTAAGGGAAAAATTGAGTCTTAAGAAGCTCACTGGCCAGTGACTCTGGGGTTAGAGAAAGCTCTAGATCTCAGTGGGAGGTCACTCAATAACCCAGGTTTAGGGTCTCAAATATAAATTAACATAGGATAAGAAAGCTCCTGGCCTAATCTTCAGCTAAATTAGCAGTGTGGACTGGCCTGCAGATAGCTTATGCACTGATGCATTAGTAGGTTCATAGCAAGCAACTAAAAGCACCTAGGAGAAGATATTAAAATGGTTTGATAAAAGAATGCTAGGAAATCCTAATCTGCCATTCATGTCAGAATTTGCTGGGTTTTATCTGCAGTTTTGAAACCAGCACTGTTCTCACATCTCATCATGTAGTTCTGCATACAGCAAACAACTGGGACAGTGAAAACAAGCAGTAAACAGAAAGTTGCAGTGAAAAATATAGTATATCACACTTCAGACTTTTGTCTGAAGATGGGATGTGATACAAGTGCTTTGGTCTAACCAAAAATGTCTGTAATCAGTAAGCTGGGCATGTGTTTAAATGTTTTGCATACTAATAGACTTTATCTGAGGTTTTTGGAAAGCTGGAAAAATAAGTATATAACAATTTTTTAAGAAACAAAAAGATTCGGAAATCAGGTTGTGATTTCCAGAAAAAGGAGGGTCTAGCAATTTCAGTAGAATTAAGCATTCATACCTGTATTTGTGTCATCAGGCTTACAGATAATTAAGGAGCATATTCCCACAATCCAATATTGCACACATATTTACCCATACAATCTTGCTAAGGTTTCAATAAAGAGTAAAAGGCTTCTTAATGGTCAGTTCAAAGAACCTAACCTGGAACTGTGCTCTGGAGCACATGCTTGAAGAGACCAACAGCAGTTAGCCTGGATATTGCCTCAGAACCACAGAGTAATTTGGGTTGGGAGGGATCTCTGGAGACCATCCTGTCACCCCGCTGCTCGGAAGGGGCCAACTGCAGCACTGCTCAGGGTTTTGATGAGCTGGGTTTTGCACATCTGCAAGGACAGAGACTCTACAACCTCCCTGGGAAAGTGGTTGCAGGGTCAGGACCTTGCTGTGCCCTGCTGATGAATCAGGTTTTCCCACTGCCTAATTTGAATTTCCGTGTTCCAGCTGGTCTACTGCCCATCCCTGTGTGCCACTGAGGAGTCTGACTCCCTCTGCCCTTTTGTGGACTCCCTTCCTGAAGCTTTCTCTTCTCCATGCTGAACAAACCCAGTTCTCAGTCTCTCCTCATACATCCCCTGCTCCAGCCCCCTCACCATCTCTGTGGCCTCCTCTGGACTCAATCCTGTTTGTTGGTGTACTGTGGAGTCCAAAAGTGGACAGAGTGCTCCAGGTACACTCTCATATCTCCCTGCCTGCTGCCTCTGCTTCATGCTCCCCCAGCTCAGTGTGGAGCTGGCTGTCTTTGCTGCAAGGGCACAAGGCTGCCTCGTGTCCCCCATTTGGTCCACAAGGACTCCCAGATCCTTTTCTGCCAAACCACTGTCTGTTTGCTTCACCCCACCCTGTCCTGCTGTGTGGGGCTGTTTCATCCTAGGTACAGGACTCTGTGTTTGCCTTTTTTGAGTTTCATGAGATTCTCCCCTGTTGATTCTCCAGATTGTTCAGACAAGCCCTGAAGCACAGCAGCTCTGCCCTCCAGCATATAAATTATCCATCTCCCCCATTTCAGTACCACCTGCAAACTGCTGGGAATAGGAGAAAGAAGCATAATGGGACAATGTGCATCCAAACCCCAAACAAGCAGAGTTTGAGGTCTTCTCTGCACAACATAGCAGCAGCCATGCACAGACCTCCTGTGAGTCAGCAGTGGGTGCACTCACAGCACCTGGCAGTGCTGGGACAGCCAGGACAAACTTCCTGCCACTAGCAGACAGCCTTTCTGGGTGCCTGTCATGTTTCAGGCAGACAGAAGTGTAGGGCTGCTGTGACTGAATGTCTAGGGAATGTGCCTGCTCCATCTGAAGGATTTATTTTTGCAATAATGTAATATTAGTACAGTAAGCAGGAGACAAAACGACATTATATATTTTTTATCAATTTCTTTGCCACCAGACTGCACTATGAAATTTTTTCCATGCCCCAACAAAGGGATATGGGACATAAGAATCACAAACTGAGTTGACAGTTTCCCCTAATTTCAGCCATTCCCTATAGCACTTTTTATCCAGATTTCAAGGGTTTTCTCTGGGATCAGCTGTGTCCCCCAAAGAAAAAGTTGCAGCTGGTCCAGATCTAATGGGTTAAATGCCCTGTTCCTATCTCTGGCAATGTTTTAGTGCTCTGGAAACTCTTCTAGGGCCGTGTGTCCAATACAATTCAGTATCTAGCTAGTGAAGCAAACTGTGTGCAGAACACACCGAGCCTGACCTCCGCCCACCAGCACCACTGGAGCTGCACAGCTCCTGGCCCCAGCCTTCTGCCAGGATGGCTGGGAATGGCTCTTTGTGTCCAGAGGAAGATACCAAACCACTCCTGTACCAGGGAGAGCCCTAAAGCAAGAACAAACCACTTGTCCTCACCTCATGCAAATGTTACTCAGCACAAAAGGTTGCGCTGTTTCTCAGGGATGCCATTCCAAAGCCCAGGGGATGCACATGCTCTGCCTGTTAATCGCCCCTCGGGTGGTTAGAAAATGTAAATCTCCTCTCTGTGTGCTGGGCTTTGGCAGTGCCAGCCACAGAGAGCTCCAGCTTCACCCTGCAGCGTGCACAGCGCTCCCTGACTCCACACTAAATAGGCTCCCACCTGCTGCAAGACCTGAGGAACCATTTGCTTATAAATAGCACACACCTAATCCCAGCACCAAATTAAATTAGACTTAAAATATTCACACAGTCTACACCTGGTTTCCTGCTAATGGCAGCTAACAGCTACATTAGTAAGTGTTCTTTTTCTCTAGCGAAGCTGTCCCCTCCGAGGCAGATCTTGCAGAGGTCTTTGCTCTCATCAAACATGACTGGGATAAGGGATGTGCTCTGCCTCTGCCCCTCATTTGAGCCAAGTCTGCTGCCCAAGCAGGCCACCCCTGAAGCCTGTTGGCTTTTTTTTTTTTCCCCCAAAGAGATACCTTCAGTTTGTTATTTTTGCATCATGCACAAAATACCATCTTCTTTTAATTTTAAATATATATATGGGGGAAAAAAGACAAAAAGAAGGAGACCATTTGCATTTTCAGAGATGCTGGCAGAGTGTGTACTGGCCACTTTTGAAAACAGAAAATTGTATTTATTCAAAGTGTCTAATAGGTCTGTACCTGAAGTCTTCCATTTTCTCAGTGACACACTGAATACAGAGATTGATGACATGACTTCATGTTTTAAGGATTGCTGTATAATTATTTCCATATAATAATGTGATAAAATATGTTGCTTTTTTTAGCACCTACCTTTGGCCTAAAAGGCAACTTGCCCTGCTAGACTTCCAAGGAACTGCTGCAGGAGAAAACAGCTACTGCCATACAAGTGGTTCAATAAGCAGAGCCTTCATCTGAGCAATGCTGTTCAGCCCAGGATGCAGCAGCTGCTTCTGCCAAGTTGGATGGTCCAGAAATCTGCAGGATAATCAAATATGTTAGTAAGTGTGAACTGTGAACCACCTGGGCTGGACCCTGACAGGCTGCCCCAAAACAGGAAGAAAACTTTGAAGCTTCTAGATTATTCATTTATGTATTTTAAAAAGTCATAATTTCTTATTTTTATTAAACCTTGATTTATGCTAATCATAATGGTAAGGGCAGATAATTCAGAAAAAACAAAAAAAACCCCACCCTTATCTCTGGCCTGAGGAAAGTATTTGGGAGTTCACTCTTTTGTAACAGTTTTGGCTGCCAGATATTAAACATACATCTCTTTTCAGAATCTATCAGTCTACATGTCCCATATGGCAAGGTTTAGTCTTTGAGATATAGTAAATATCAAATATTTATGCAATTTTGGGGTGGGGGGAAGATGGAAAGACTGAGCAACTGTTTGTAATTCAGGTTCTGTTTAATCCATGCTAAAAAAATAGACTTTGAAAACCAGGCAGCATTTAATCATGTAAGTGTTTAAGTCAGAACTATATCTCCTGGCAAGTTGGAACTGAGTAAGAGGCACTAAAACCAGCCTTCACAAGCTCTATAAAGCCCTTGTGCAGTTCCTTTCTGCTAGTAGTTATGAGCCTTGCTCTTAAAGATGTGGAAGATGTGCCAAAAAGCTGTATCCATGTAAACAGGACTTTTGATTTCATCACTTTGGAAAAGATAAAATAGCAGTTACACTCAGGGCACCTGAGGAAATGACAGGCAAAGTTTGGAAAAACTGGTATAAAATATTAATTGTTTGCAAATTGCCTATTATTTGCTGAGCACTGTGTGAAAATAGAGTAAAAATAGAGAGGTTGCCTGTTCTGGCAAGCCTATGGACTTTGTTATTTTAGCCAGTAGCATGAAGCCAGACTGCTGTGGCTGAAGGGGAACCACTGCTTTAATCTGCACTTCTCACCAGCAGACCTACACATTAAAAGCTGCTGCCTAAACAGCCAAGCCACCCAGTAGGGAAGATGAAAGGGAAACCAGGATTTTGAAAACAGTCTTTCTATTCCTTGCTTTACCTCAGAGACTGTGGTCAAGCCAAAGGCTCATGTTCCCCATCTTTTAAAGGCTGGTGACAGCACTTTGCTGCCCTGCAAGGATGATGAAGATATGTACATTTAATACTCTGAGACTCTCTGACACTAAAAAGAGAGCAGCATCCTGAACGGATACAGAGTAGACAGGCTGCCCTGGAAAGGCATGACTGAGGAATGTGGCTTAGTATTTGCAAATTATAGTTGACACTTTTTTTAGGACTTAGTATTTTCTGGCAATGATAATGTTCTCAAAGGAACAGACCTGCAGTCTCTTGCAAATCATGCAGTAGAGCAGATGTCATATTTCTGATATTTCATTCCATTACATTTATTTTTGGAACTCTAAAAATTCCTAAATCCTCCAAATCTAGGCTGAAAACCCTATCTGTGTTGTAGCATAAATATGCATAGCTGAAGCCCTGGTTATGACTGTCAATACTAACTAGAGAGCCCTAATGTGCTTAAATTTAAGCCCACTTAATTTGCAGAAAGCTATTCAGATGCTGTCAGTCAAGCTGGGAATTTGAAGAATATTTAAGTTGTTGATTAAGTACTTAACATTACAGGTTAATCCAAAATTGTCTGTCCTACTTTTCTTGTGGTTATATGGTGACCTGTATAAATATTGGAGTTGTGTCTCACTCCTTCCAGTGCAATCAGATCTCATCATCCCAAATTATCCAGGACTAGAGGAGGTACAAATGTGCATTCCTGTGTCAGGCTGCTCACTAACAACTCCCTTGTGCTGCCCATTTGCTCTCACTGATGAGATGCAGATATTCACTAGTGGAGTGTGTGAGGCCTAAATAAGGCAGGAGCAGGAGGAGGAGGAGGAGGAGGAGGAGGAAGAAGAAGAAGGTCCTCAGAGCTGCTCCTCTTTCCCTACCTGTGGTGAGGCCTTGCATGGGCAGGGAGAAGGTCAGTGCCAGCAACAGGCCCACTCTTCTGAGAGCCTGGGTTTTTTTAGAGCTCCAAAGTGCTGTGAGTCAAGGTGAAAATGGCAACACTGGATCCCTCTCTGCCCAAAACAGCTTCCATCTGAGAAAATCCTGACCCTGTCATCATTTTGCACATGAAAGTGGGAAGGTGAAACCCTCTCCCCTCTAGAGACTGGGGATTTGTGTGCAGGACACCGGGTCAACATCACAGAGCAGAACAGAGCATTTGTGCTGCCAGCACCAAAGCTTTCATGGGGAGGCTTTGATTTCTTTTTTCATGAAGCCATAGGCTCTGTAACAAGGGTTTACAGGATGTTTTTAGCATAAAACAAACTAAAATATATACAAAACTCCCTACCAACTTTCTAACCCTTCTTCTTACAGAGAAATGCTAGAAAAGATGAGCAAATGCCATGTAACAGACTTAAAACTCTAAAGTCTCCCATCTTTGTTATGGGCTATTGTAAAATCTTGTAATTTTAAGCAGATGGACAGGCTGAATGCTGAGGCTGCCAGCACTACTTTGTTGAACACCACACAAGCCAGGGCAGCTCAGTACTTCTGGAGTTCTCTCCAGCCACTGTGTTAGCAGAGCTGTGCTACAAAGCTCCTCTGCAGGTGTGTTTCTTGTGAACTTCTTGTAGGGGAGAAGACTTTAGATGCCCTCTGTTCTCACAGGCTTCACTTGAAGTGTTTGGGGCCAAGAAGAGTTCACATTTACCTACCTTTGATGCTGTTTCAAGAGATGAAAAAATGCAGTGTGGTGGTTGAAACTCATCAGCTGGTTGGAGCAGAGATCACCCAGTGACAACATCCCCCAGCACTTCATATTGTCACAGAACCCACCTCATCTTCAACCACCATTCCCACAGCTGCTGCAATTGCCTGCTCTTCCATGGGACACCAGGGAAGAGTACCATTGATTTCTTGCCTGCTTTGATGGAGCTTAGCAGTTAGAAGAGAGGTAGAACAAACATTGCATCATCAACCACTCATGTTCATCACAGATAAGCACCAACTGATCCTCAAACCCCAACTGAGGCAGCAGTGGGTAAAGTTAAGAGGTACAGACATATCCACAGATTCAATATGATGGAGGAGTTCCTGGTACTAATCAGGGATTTGAATTTTTGGGGTTACCTGCACAAAACCTATGTCTTTAACAGGTTAATTTCTCTGCAGTTAAGGAAATCAGATTACCACCTGCTTATTTGTCTCCTGGACTGTAAGGACAAGTGGGCTATTAAAATAATATATTCTTTACACATGATCCACATGCTTATAAAAAACCTAAAAATCCAGCTCTAGTAACAATGACACATGGAGTATGTGCCTTTGTGTTAGTTTAGTCCTAAATGTACATGGGAATTGAACCAAATGTTGTTCCCATCAGCATTAAAGAAAAAAGCTCATGGCTAATCTGTAAGTATTTATTCTAGTATGTGTTCACTTCTCTAGGAGTTTTTTTTTTAACTGTACTCCCAGGAGTTAGTTTTTTAACTGAATGGTAAATATTCATTGGCAAAAACATCCCCACATGATTGGAATTCACTCCCAGCAGGCATTAAATTGGAACAGAAGAACAAAGGATATGCCAGACTTGATCAGACCATTGGTCTGTCAAGCCTGGTACCCTGCCTCTGGCAGTGGCCCATTCTTTACGCTTCAGACAAAAGAAAAAAACATTTTAAACAACAATATACCTGTCTGGAAATGCATCCCAAATACTTAACTCAGACTTACAACCTCATCTCAATGTAGCTGGGACTAGAGTAACAGAGAACAAAATAACTTAATACAGTACTGCAGG
The DNA here is from genome assembly GCA_013397555.1 of Urocynchramus pylzowi. Lineage (NCBI taxonomy): Eukaryota > Metazoa > Chordata > Aves > Passeriformes > Fringillidae > Urocynchramus > Urocynchramus pylzowi. Next base: position 789,898 of record VZRH01001694.1, on the reverse strand, counting down.
GAATGATTGTATTAATTTTATTTTTGCTTCACTTTATTGATCATTTCTTTAGGAGAGACCTTAATTTAATATTTATGCAATTCTGAGTATCCCTGACACTGCTGAAAATGAGCTGTGGCTTCTCAGGGATAATTTTGTAGGTGAGTGTCTCAGAAATCAGATTTCACTCTGGCAGTTTGACACACAAAAACTGCCTTTCACTTACAACTCAAAAGCCCCTGAAGTCACCAACTTGCATGGCCTTGGCAAGAATTGTTGGATTCCAACAATTAGGTTCTTCTTTCGTTATTGCAGTTTATCCTGTAGTAAGGCTTCATCAGGTCACCCTGCCCAGGATCCACTGTGGTGGCCCATGCAGAAGCCTGTCTCAGTTTTGACACCCACTGCTTTCAAAGGCTTTACTGTCCTGAACAGAATCTGTGGCAAGGGAATGGAATAGGTAAGCTAGTAGGGAAGGTGGAGGGCAAACTTCTGCATTCATCAGGAAAAAATTAAAGAATTCTCCCACACTGCTACAATGACAGATCTGATCTGCTCACTGAGTATGTGGTTTTACTGGCAGTGTCAGGAGGTTTCAGTGACATGGAAGCTGAGTGATGATCTCAGCCCAGGTATAATTGCCTTCTGGAGAAGATCCAAGGCCTACTGATGAAGAAGGTGCTCAGTACCCAACCTTGGCTGCCAAATAGATGCTCTTAGCAAATCCTACAGGTCCCCAGTGCTGTGTTCTTCATAGGCAACTCACAAATAATACAAATATGCTGTATCTTTGTGCACAGGTCAAGTCTCTTCAGGCCTGTGAGCAAGCAGAGCATCTCTGTTTCCAGGTGAGTAAGAAGGGCATTTAGACAGACTTCCTGCACCCTTTGAATCCCCGTGCCTCAGGCCACTCTCGAGCACTGTAGCTGAGAAATCTTTGATCCCCAGTGCACCGTGCCACACAAAGTGTACGTGTCATGAAGTCCTTGCTTTTGTCCCCAATAAACTGTAGCCACGGACGTGGCAAGGCAGAGCTCTGCCAAACCAACGTGGGTGAAAAGCGATGCTCACGACCAGGGGCGCGGGGGACGCCGCTGGCAACGGGAGCCTGGTGCTGAGGAACCAGGCCTGGTGGAAGGGACCAATGCTTCCACCTTAAAAGCTGTTCTGAGCACGTCCAGTCTGCATGGGAAACTCAGTCAAGAACGGACATCTGTGTTTTCGGTCTGTTGACTTGTATTTGACAGCTTGGCTTTTGGCAGCCTGAAAAGATTAAAAAAAATGCAGCCCAGCCAAGGCCAGCCTTGCACTGAAGCAGATAGCAGGGAGGGATTAGAGGTGGAAGGGAGGCCGAGGTGCCAGGCACAGCAGTAGTGGTGGGCCCAAAGCTATGACAACAGCCACGCTGCTCACTTTTCCTCAGCTGGTAGCTGTTTGTTTGAGGATTTGTGCTGCCTGCCCCCTGGGTGAGGGTTTGCAAAGTGCCTGCTTGGAAAACATTTCCATCTGCGTTTCTGCACACAGCTGCTGGAGGAGAGGAGCCTGTCCTGGGCGTCTGACACTGCTCCACACATCCCATCTCCCTCCCTTGGGCATGCCCTGGCCTGGGTGACTTCATGGCCAGATCCAAGCTCTCCCCAGTGCCTTTAGAGCTGGCAGAGCTCTCCCCGTGCCTCTCCAAAGTGTTCACCCACTGAAGGTAATTCAAAAAAGGAGCTCACGTATCTGACTGCCACGGGCTATGAAACTGGCTGAGAAGTAAAAGTGTAGAGCCTCCAGTGGGTAATGAATTTCTGAGTCTCTATCTGTGGTCTTATTTGATCGTGAAGTTTTTTGTTTCATTGCTGCAAGAAGGGAATCAAGATTTTTGCCTGATTGAGCCTGCAACAAGGCAGCAGATTCAGAGAAAGGTACTTGTCCCTTTTTGCTGCTGGAAGCTAAATGCTGAGAGAGAGCTGCATGCAATACTCACAGCAAGATTTCTATTAACTCCTGCCACTGTTAGGACTATGTCAGGCCAAAACACCCTCCATCACATGGAAGCATCTAATGTTGATGACAATGGTATGCTAGTGACAAAGATTTTGCAGGCATTCTGCTTCCCCCAGAAGCAAGAACCAAGAAGCTGAGACTGCTGCATTGTTTGTGCATATCCTGGTAAAGAGGTACTTCAGTGCAATGGGATAGGAGCTCAGAGTAGTGTTGAATGTCGTTCTGAAAAATGTTGGTTTTGTGGAGGGGGCAACTATTGCAACACCCAGCAGTGTTGTCTTCTGCTGGTGCGATGGAGGCAGGAACCAGCTGCATGCAAGGCTGTGTGCTCCAGAAACCCACCCTGGTGAGCAGCAGGACTAGCTGAACCTTCCAGACCTCTGAGAGCCTGTGACCATTCTAGCTCAAGGTCATTTAGCAGTAGCACCTGACAGAGAGGGCATTTCTTACTGGCTAACTTGTGATACATATGTTTTGTGACTGAAAAACAATCCAGTCAGTAAAGAGCAATAGGAAATGCCAGCCTAGTTGGTCATTTAATTCAATAATTTGTTAAAAAATGTGACTGGTAAGAGGGGAGGGTTACATTCCCAAAATCTATAATGCTTATAATAAACTACAGAATAGAATGGCACCTTAACAGCCCAGTTCTAATCTCTGGCAAGGACAGAAACACTGAACATTTGGAATTATTTTTGATTACTCCTCTAGAACAGCATGCACAGCCCTTATGGAGTGTCCAAGCTGCCATGTGTCTTGTCTGGGGGAGTCGTGAGTGTCGGAGCAGACATATGGCGAGGCGAGGAACCAGCCGCTGCGGGCTGATGCAGACGCTGCCAATTCACCTGCTGCTGCTGCTGCTGCTGCTGCTGCTGCTGCTGCTGCTGCTGCTGCTGCTGCTGCTGGGCAATTAGGCACATCAGGAACTCAGTGAGCTCCTTTCCCTCTCCACTCGTTTGTAAGTGAAAAGACAAAGTGTCTGCAGGGCTCGTACACACTTTCCCTGCCATTGTCTTCATCTGAGTCTCCCCTGGCAGTCACCAAAAGTAAGACAAAAATAGCCCTGTTTGGGCTGAATGTATCTCTGTGCAGGGAGAGCGTGTAATGCCTCCACAGCACCCAGGCCTTGCTGTGGGACCGCGCCTGGCTCGGGGGTGAGGCGGCCGTACAAAGGGGGCTGTTGTACTGAACAAGTTCCTCTGGCACAATAAAAGTCTCTGCCGTAAGAATAAAGCTTCTTTGTGCCAGCAGCAGAGCATTTCCAGTGTGTGGCAGTGGAAGGAACACCCCTTGAGACTGGGCAGCATCAGGCAGCCTTTCCCAGCATGAGGCATCTTCCTCTGATGCTGCGGAGCACACAGCAGCATTGATGGCGAAGATGCAGGCTACCAAAAGGGGCTTTCTCCAGCTCCTGCTCTGCCCACAGGCCACGGGCCAGCCGTGCCAGGCTGGTCACCTCACTGCTCTGTGAGGGAGCTCAGGGCTGCAAAGATGAGGACTCGCTGCTGCAGGGTTGTCTCTGAAAGCGTGAGGTGGCTGGTGCCTGCTGCTCTGGTGCAACCAGGCCATCCTGGGGCCTTTGGCAAGGATGCCAGACATGGCCAGACACCAGGAGTTGGTAATCTCTTCTCCTGCACCCTGCAAGGTCAGGGTTGTGGTTCACATGCAGGATGAGCTGCAAAGCCCCAGACAAGTGTTCATACCCCAGGCAGAGATGCCATTTCTTAAATGTTCTCAAGATGCTGGTCCAAACCCAGCTTGTGAGCTGAGGGGACCCCTGCTGCCACTCAAATGAAAAACACTCTGTACAGGCAGGAGCACTTGTGAGGCTGGTGCTTAAAACCACAACTGAAAACAAACCATGTCAACAGAATATCAGACCAGACATTGACTACCTCTGAAACCACATGCAAGTCTGACTTCAGCTGAGTCTGCCAAATGTGCATGGCAAAATGGCTGGTGTGGTCACATTTCCTGCTGTCCCTGGGCCCAGGTGGTGCTGTGAAGCAGAGCATTCATCCCAGGGAGCAGCCAGGGGATGCACCAGCCTCTGGAACTTTGGTATGAATGCTCCCAGTGCTGCCAGTGCTCCCCAGCACCATGGCTGCCCCCCAGCCCCATGGCTGCTCCCTGGCAGGTTGTCCAAGTGCTCAAACACTGAGCTAGGAAGTGCAGCAAGACCAGATTCCATCTGCTGGCATCAGTACAGGGCACTTGTGGGTGGGCAGGGTGGTCCCAAACCATTATGGTATGCTGAGCTGTTGGGTGGCTGAGGGCAGCAGGCTCTGTGGGCACCTTGGCATTCTGTTGAGCAGCCCAGAGAGGGTTTTTTATCTGGATTTAGTTACAGCTGGAGCTGTGGTAGTTAGGAGGACCTTTCACAGGGGCTTAGGGAATTCAGGCAGAGTCTGCAGGTAGAAAGAAATATTTCTGGATTTCAGATTTCCCTTTGGTTTGGGTAAGGGATGTTGATGCTGGGAAAGCTGGGCTGAAGAGAGGTCATGACCTCTGGGATTGCTCCTGTTGACACTGCATGAGGCACATGCAGTCTCCTCTCCTTGGCTGAGGGAAAAGCTGCCAGCTCCAGGATCCTGTGATGGCAACTGCCAGGGCTTTGTCTGTGAGCAGTTACTGCTGTGCACCACTGGAATGCCTGGGGAATTTCTGCCTTAAAACCCACCCTGTCTCCACAGCAATCAAGTGTCAGGATGAGAGGGACCAATTAGAGGGACCAGTGGAGAGTGGGAGAGGCTGCAATGCTATTCACTCTCTGTCACTTCAAAAGGGTTTTATTTTCTGTATGTTTAATATGCAAATATTTAATGGGGTGTATTAGAGCATTACAGCCATAACTTGAGACCTTTCAGTCAAGAGTAAACAGGTGCTGAGTCTTTCTTTTCAAGGCCAGGCACAGCTGCAAGCCTGCCCTCCCTGGTACATGATTATGGGGTGCTGCTGGGACTTTTTCCACATCCCTCCCCCATGATGCTGCACACGCTCCTGCAAAGACCCTTTTTTTGTCTTTCTGCAAAAGACTGTCCTCACTGTTCAAAAGGAACAGGAAAAAAGAAATGTGATTTATTAGCTCTGGCACAGAGGGCAAGGTTTTGACCTCAGGTGTGAATCTGAGAAAAATACTATTTTCTTGACAGCCAGCCCTCTTGGAGTGAATTAAAACTGCTATTGTGAGGAAATGGATTAAAGCCATTTCAGCTTTTATGACAATACAAGCTGGTTACTTTATAGACCATCTAGGATGTAGACTCGCCCCAAGGTGCTTTATAATCATCGGTTTAAAGGGAGAGAATTTGCCTGCAGAGATGAATCAATGGGTGTATTTTATGAAACATTAATGGCTGCTTTTGTAGATGTAAATTCGGGGGTATGTGCCTGCATCTCTCTGTGCTGTCCTGCAGCTGCAACTTAAGCTCTTTTGCTGTTAGTGAAGATCATAATCCAGCAGTGCAGTTTTGCTGGAGGAGCTTTACATCATCTTGTAATGTAAACAATATTGTAAGAGAGCCCGACAGCCCCAGAGGATTTTCATTGAGCTATGATTGATGTGGAAAAGGATGGAGCTGCAGTGATTCTGCATCAGTCACAGCTCTTGCCTGGCTCTAAAACTGACCCTGTTAGCACAGTCTGACTTGGATCATTTGTCTCAGAAGTACCAAGGGATTTTAAAACAGCTGTGGATTCAACCATTTCAAATGGGAACATATTTTTGGTTTGTGGTAAGAACAACATAAACCGTTTCAGAACTCGGGCCTCAGCATTCCTGGCTTGTTTTGTCAGCGCGTCTTTGCTCTCCTGCAGCATTCACACATACAGGTCCATGGAGGCTTTTTTTTGTTTGGTTTTGTTTTTCCACTTCAAGTCTTCCTCCCTCCTTTTTTCCTTCCATTCTCAAAGAAAGACAGACAGAAAGAAAATGCATCACCTTTGCTTTTTGGGGCTAGGCAAGGTTTAAGCTGAGGCAACACTTAAGCAAAGGGATCATTTGTTTTTCAGCCTTTGATGTAACCCTCATCTGATATGTTTTCTCCTAAACTCTGTAGATGTGCAAGTGCCCAGTGGTAAAAGGAAGTACCAGGCACCATGGCAGAGCCCTGAGCAGTGCCTGCCCTGTCTCTGTGTCCAGATGGGTAACCTATTTCAGTCACGCAAATTATTCTGCTTTTCTACTCCTCAGCCCTTTGGATCACTCCTCCCCTTCTCCTTCAGCAGGTTCCTTCCCCACTGACATCTGTTCCCAGGAATGATGAACTGAGCTTTGGAGCAATTACCACAGTTTTTATTTTCCAAACCAGCTTGCAGCATGTGTATTAAAAACACCAGCATTAAAAGTCAACAGGGTGTAAAAGGTAACAGAGTCTCCCACCTCAAAGCTAATGATGTTTTGCCATGTGAACAAGAGCTGTGTATCCTAATTTGCAGGCTCCTTTCTCATTTGTACAATTTTGAGCCGTTGTTTAATGAAGCCCGTCTGGTTCCCATGATGGGAAATTATATTATCACAATGCTCACGTTAAAGGCCTTATATTTCACCCCAAGCACCTGTGGCTGCACAGCAAGGAGGAAAGCTCTAATGTGCCAACTTGGATTCAGATTTTGAAGCGGGGAAAGGCTGATTTAGGAAATGCTCCTCTGCCTTCTCTGCAGCCAAGCACAGCAGGGGCTGGGGAGCTGCTGGGCTCTTGGGGTGCCTGCAGTCCAAGGCAGCTCTGTGCTGCAGCCAGCAGCTGGGGATTAATATCACAGAGAGAGTAAGAGCTGAGTTATTTCCGCAATCCGTTCACATAATGGATGTGAATGTCAAGATGTCGCCATCTGAAGTATGAGCACCTTGGAACAAAACAAAAAATTACTGGCAGTGTCAGCTTTCAGGAATGCTTTTCAGAGGTGGTGGAAAGCTGCACACGCAGCACCGGCTTTCTTCAGCATCTTCCTTTCTGAATAAAGGGTGACCTCGGGACCTCTCCTCTTCCTCCACAGGCAGTCGTGCACAGGTCTCTTATACACTAAACCCTAGGCACACTTACTACCATGTGAGCAGCTATTTGGCAGGCAGTTTCTCCAGCATGCACCCTGCTCCGAGTGGATTTGTGGCTCCAGCATGTGTTCAGACTCTGCCAAAGGGCTGTGAACAGACCTGAGCATCTACAAATCCTTCCTGAGGTTTTATTCCCCACTTTGCTGCAGACTGCCTGGAGCTCGTGTCAGACATGTGACATGGGCTGATTTGGCAGTGTCCCATGTACAAACACACCCTGAATCTGTAGCTCCAGGACCAAAGCAAAGCTGGAGCAAGGTTTACTGCTAACCAGGAGATGTTTGCAATCATACTGGTACTGAAGCACTCCATGCTCAGGAGCTTCCTGGCTGGAAGTTTAAGTACTGTCCACATTGTCACCATCAGTGCAGTTGGTCAGAATCACCTACACCGTGAGCTCTGATTGTACTGGAGAGCCAACTACCTTGCAAGTGTTAAAATGCTTCTTTCTTGATCTGGGAACACAGGCAGGGGAAGCTGCATTGATACATCTTGGCCTCGGATGCTCAGCAAGCCTCTGCCCCCAGGGCCCTGGTACTGCTATAGGACATTAGCAGGAAATTTTGCCTTTCATTTCCCATAGAAAATGCTACTGACTTTGCTGTGGGTCAGTGTGTGGGACAGTGCTCCATCCCATTTGTAAGGATCCTGGCCCAGGCCCTGTAAGAGCTTTGTAACAGGGCCATGGAGAGCAGAGAGGGAGTTCTCACAGGAGCTCCTGTATTTGGTGCCTGTGCTGAACACTGACTGATGTCTTAGAAATCAAATGCCTGTTGTATCAAAAGACCAGTGAAAATAAAAATTTTCTCTCAAATAGACACTGCTGCCCAAAAATGCTCCCCAAAAATTGTCAGTAGGGAAACATCAAAGCAGGGGTATCACTCCTTTACCATCCCAAGTCAGCTGCAAGGAGATAACATGTATTGAAAATATTGGATGCAAAATGGGTATCTGATAATTGGATCCATCCCTGTCCACGGTCTGTCAGGATCCTTCAAGGGCTGAACAGTATTTCCCATCTCCCACCCCGCATCACCAACTTTCCCATCATGTAAAGAAGTTTCATTTCCAGGAGAACAGAAGTGCCCTGGCATTCAGACCTGGCTGCCTGATTTGAATTTAGATTATTTCATCAAGGTAATAACAAGATCTGGGATCAAAATCTGCTGGAATAATTTAGGAAGCCATGTGAGGTCACTGTTGCTTCTTACAAATAGAGCTTAGACATAATTTACCTGGCAGTAACTTGACCTGGAAGAGAGAGGTTTATCTTCTTGGCATGCTGAGTCTGAGTAGCTCGACAATGTCTACATAAATTTGAGATCTTTCATTCTCCAGCTGGTTGTTATTACTTATAATCTCTTAATGCAAAAAGTATTCCTTCCAGGGGCCCCTTTCTTTGCCTTTCTTACCTTTGCTTTTTTTTTTTTTTTTAAAAAAAAAAGATATATTGCATGTTGGTTTGCATTAGGATCTCGGGCCCATGTCCTTGCAATCATATTTGGTCACTACACCTGAAACCTTTGTTATGCTTTATGTTTTAGGTGCCTCTTCCCTTGTAAATGTTTCACTGTATTATAACACAATTTCCAGGAAAGATTAAGAGACCTATATTGAATACTTTGCATTGTGGACACACCCCATAGCTTTGCTTAGAATCCCTTTTGTGAGGAGATTACAAGCAGAACAGTGGAATTGCAGGATTACAGTAGAAATGGGGAAAAATTGTTGCAGAGATTCCTGAGAGAAGCCTGGTCCTGACCTGTCTTAGGGTAGTTATGGTGCAGCTCTAACACATCACACTCCACTCCTCTTTGGGTGTTTGAGACAGGCAGTGGATTGCTGTCTTCCCTCACTGTGCCCTTCTCCATGTCTTGGGACACACTCCCTGTCTCTTGTCCCCTTCCTTGGTGCCAGCAGGGATTAAGCAGCTCCTCCTCTCTGCCTCAGCTGCCTGCCAGCTGCTTCCTTCTGATGTCTGCAGTGCTGCCCCTTCTCCCTCACCTACTGCTGACACATCGGGGATTTCTGCTGCCCTTCAAACCTCTCTGGCTGCTGGAGCATGAAGCACCTCCTCAGCATTTCCATGTTCTAGAAAGGGTGGTTTCACTTCCTTTTGGGGTTTTTGACTTTTCTTAACTCCAGGAGGGCAGCTCACTGCAGGTTCTGCTTGCTGCTCCCTTAACCAGAAAGAGCCAGTGCAAAAGAACTGCCTCATCCTCATGACCAAACACCGTGGGGAGCCCTGTGCCACCTTCACCACTGTACAGGGAAGGAGGGAGAGATGAGATCAGCTGGAAGTGAGCTGTGCCTCTGCTGCCTGCCCAGGGCTGGCAAGGCTCACTGTGAAGTGCCTGACGTGTGCCGTCCTGGTCACCGATGGTCCCACAGGCGTGTGATGGCTGTCCCTGGCTGTGCACCACAGCTTCCCTCTGGGAGTCCTGGAGGCATGGCCCATGGCCAGGGCACGGGCAGGGTGAGTCCCAAAGGATTGGGATGCTATGAAGCCTGGTGGGGTCAGCCTGCCATGGTGCTGAGTAAGACCCAGCCTGAGAACTGGAAGGCAGCAGATCCCTGGTGTCTGACCTCAGCTCCACTGCCGGAATGGAGCCAGTGCCCTGACGGGCCTGGCACCAGCCCTGGGCTTAGAGCATGCTGACCAAAATGCAGCCACCCTAGAAAGAAAGAAGCAAGAAATGGTGCTGCAGAACATATATGCATCAATACTGTAGTACAAACATCCAGTTTGATACATTCATTTTAGTTGCTGCCTGTGCCTCTGCTGTTGATTGCTGTTTCTGACAACAATATTTTCTCTTTTCTTCTCTGATTATCTGGACCCCAATCATTACCAGTATCTTCCCCATTATCACTGAACCTCATTTTAGCAATGTGACGAACAACAGCAACCTCAGAGATGCCAGTTTTAACATTACTAAACCCTCACCCACACTTTCAAACTGGGACAGCTGAGAAAGAGCTTTTATGTAAGATGATGCAGAGCATTACAGCCATCCCCATCAGGTGTTGGCTTTTTTTTTCCCTTTTTCTTCATCTTTGCCTCAAGATGTTGCAGTTTTAGCTTGTATTTGCTTTTTTTCCAGCTCATGACTCCACTTGTGACTGGAAGGCACAGCGTTGGAGCAGGCTCTGCTGATGTCTGTAACATTAGTGCGGGGCTGTCAGGGAGCAGACGGGCAGCATGTGACCAGCAGAGGCTAAACTGGGACGCTGGGATTCAGATACCGCCTTCCCTATTTCTGGCTCTGCTTCCAGGCCCAGGTTCTGCCACTCCCTCTCTCGGAGGCGGTGGTGCAGGGCCACCACAGCTACCAGGGCCAGGAGGAGCACGTCCGTGAGGGAGAGCATCGGCCACGAAAGAGGGGCCAGCAAGGGACTGGGCTGCAAATACTCCCAGGAACCCCAGTCCCTCTGCTGAGGCATTTCCTGCTTCTCCAGCTAAAAGAAATGCTCAGGCCTGCACGAAGGAGCTGCTCTGTCCCCTCTGGCTCCTCTCCCCTTGCTTTTGGTTTTGCTGTGAGTTCCTCAGCAGCTCTCCCCACAGCCTCTCATCCCCAGCTCTCCCTCCCACCGCTCAGCCAAGTGGCTGTGCTGGATGGAAGGTGGAGGCACGCTCCTGGGGAATTCATCCAGCAACCTTTGAACTGTGCAGAAGTGTACAACTTCAGCAAAGTTTTAATCTGCCCCTGGAAGTTGCAGGTTATTTTTTATTGGAGAAGAGATTTAACTGAAAAATCAGGAACTATGTCTCCTGTTGGGTTTTTGCCTAGGATGAGTTAAAACATGTTACATGGAATTTTGCTTTTAAATTATGGGGCAGTGTCACACAAAAGGGGCACAATTACATTCTCATAAGAGCTGCCTACAGACATCTGAGAGCAGTGCTTTTCCTATACAGCCTGCCAGAGGTCTAAGTCTAAAATGCATAAATTTACAAGGGGCAGAAAGCAGAAATGAAACTTGCTCACAAATCCCCACTGCACAACCTGCTAAGAAAAAAAGTTGTTTTATACAAAATGCCTATTTAAGTCTCATCTGCCATTTCAAATACTACCAAAACACCTATTTAAGGCTGTTCTGATATTGCAGCTGTTATGGCTGATGACAAAAAGGGGTGGAATTAAAGCCATTCTCCTTTGTTGTTCAGTGTTCCAGAAGAAGCAGGTACTGCTCTGTGCCTACAGGTACCTTGTAAAAGCTTTGATAGGGCAACAAAGAGTGAAAGCCTGTGGCACAATGCTGGCTGCAGGCAGCCTTTTCCTGCCCAGCCAGTGAACCCATTAGAACAGGCAGAACATCAGGGCACAACATCTGCCAGGATTTCACAGCTCCTTCAGCCCAAACCTTCAGCCTAAAGCTCTTGATCAAAGGCCTCCCCAGCCCTGTCCCTCTTCTCAGACCCTCTCCCTGCTGGCCTCAGTCTGCTCCTGGCACCAGCCTGGTTCCTTTTTTTCCCAGTTTTCCTTCATGGTCTCTATATTCTTTTCTATCCCCTATAAATCTCTCTTGTCTGTAGCCTACAGAGAAAGAGGTGTCTTTCCCACAGCCCTTTTCCTTATGTCTTGCCCAAATTTTTGTGCCCCCAGGGAAATGGCACTTTCTGCATCTGAGCTGCTCTCCTCCCTGCCCATTATCTCTGCCCAGCTTCTGCTGGGTCTTCCCTTTTGTGTCTCCTGATGACCTCCCACAACTGAGCCCAGTTCCACCACTGCCTCCCTGTATTTCCATCTGCTTCAGAGAAACCTCCTGCTGCCTGGAAGCAGCATTAGACTCAAGAGGACCCAAAGCAAAGTGGAGGTTTGGATATTCCCCCTCTATGAGCAGATGGAAAGAAGCTGCTTAGCCTGACCTGTGAGGAACCCCTCCATTGCCCTCCCCATGGACAATTACCCTAGCAGAAAAGGCTTTCCCTCCTGACAGCCTCTCTCCCCCTCTCTCCAGCTGTGCTCTTTGCCTCTGGCTTCTCATATTCTTCACCAGCCACCAACCATCCCTTCCCCCCTGCCATCCTCCATGGGCTGTGTGTGGTTTGGCAGCAGCAGCAGCATCACCTGCCCCATCACCTCTGGGTGATTCTGAGCTCTGACTGCCCTCTGCACCTGCCCAGCATCACCCCATGCCTGACACACACACTTTGAATCCTGCTGCTGCTCTTTGACTCAGACCAGACACCCACCAAGGTGGCAGGATATGCCAAGAAACAAGGGAAAGGAGCTTATCCTCAATCCCCACCTGTTCTTACTCGTGCCAAGTTTTCTTTTCCTTTCCTCACACTGTCCCTCACTCCACCACAGATTTTGCAAGTTAACATGCCCTGATTTGATTTTTCAATTCACCCAGAGAGGCAGTAGTTCAGCTCTCTTCTTGGTCCTAACTGATTTTATTTTCTCAGGAATTTTTGTCACCTTTTTAGAGACCTTTCCTGCTCCCTCCAGCTCAGGCTCTTCTGTCTGCCTGTGCACCTGCCACTCAAAGGACTCCTCCCATTTTCCCCCTCCCTCTTGAATCTCATGCTCAAAGGCATATTAGATTAGAAGAACTGGGGAAGCTTGTGACTTTTAAGTTCCAGCAACGCTCTGGTCTTGGCAGATGTCAGTGATGTTGTCACAGATGATTCTATTGCCTGGGAAACTGGAGCACCCCACCTGTGTCCTGCCCTGCCCTGCCCTCAGCAGTGACACACACTTGGACTCGACTGGCTTTGATGTAATCATTCTTCCAATATGCCTCTCTGGGCTTATTATTTATCCTATGTAGCACTCCCTCTTACCTTTTTATTTCTGACACTAACCACATCTCTCCTGCCATGCTATCCCCCTTATCCCCACATTAGCAGATCATTTCAGTTGATTTCTTAGCAAAAATTAGGTGTCTTCATGAGTTTCTATTATAGTGCTTCTCTCTCCAGTCAAAAAAAAAAAAAACAAAAGCCAAAAACAAAACCAGAGGTGACATGAAATTGAATAACTTTTTGTGTTTTCCTCTGCATATTTGTAATCTCATCTGGAAGAGCACTTAAAAAATGTTGCAGAGGATCTTGTTATGACTAATACAATTCTGTCATGCAATTAGCACCAGACTTATTTAATAATCTAGTCTTCAGAGAAAAATTGCCATATCAATAACATTTATCAACCCCCTATAGCACTAACCACCAAGATATCAATCCATCTTTTCCCTTCAGTCACTTGATACTATATAACCTCCATTAAATGCAGCACACCTGCTTATGTGAGCCCTTTTCTTCTTCAGAAATAATGGTTTGCCACACCATTCATGAAAAACAACCCAGCCCAGGGGCTCTTCCCCAGCAATATTTGGTGTTCAACATTTCAGAGGAACGTCTAAGCTTCGCTTACATGAAATAAGGTAATTTTTTTTCCTGCCTCTACACAGCAATGAGGTTATGTACTTAGGGAGAAAGCTTGCCTCTCGTGTAGTGTTACAGTCCCTGGCATAAATACAGGTACAAATCTCACTGTTACAGTACAAGGACTTAATGTTTTTGGTTTGACTATTGCAAAAAGCCACCGAAGCCTAATCTGAGAGGAAAGCTTTCCCTTGCCCCTGCAGTTTCTGGTGCTGCCTGTCTTTCATCTTACCCCTCTGGCCTGCCCAGAGTGGGCTGGGGGTGAGCTGGGTGCTCTTGGCCGTGCCTGCAGCACGGAGAAACCATTTCTAATTCATCTTTCAGCAGCGTGCGTGAGGAGCCAGCTGAACTTGCATCAGGAATCAAAGCAGTTTTGTATGCCACGACTCTGGAGGAGAAACACATGCTGCAGAAAGTACAGGGTCTAAAATAATAGACACTGGGGGGAAATAAAAGGCATGTCAGAGGGTGGATTGTTAAGCCCTCACAGGCAAATCCTGAGAGGTCTTCAGCCCTTGCAAGCAACTCCTGTTGGCTTCAAGAGGCCTCCAGGTGCTCATCTCCCGTCAGGTTCTGTACACAGGGCTTTTACATAATGAAAAGATCTTCACTGACTGCTAGGAGAGTGAAAGGGTTCTGAGCACAATAAAATGCTTTTCCTGGATTTGTGGAGCAGGCAGCACAGGCTGGAGTTGTAACAACAGTCCCTGTTCCCCTGGAAATGGGGGACACAACTCCTGGTTCTGGGAATGTAGTGCTGCTTCTCAACTTGCTGCAGTGAAGCAGCGTGTAAAATGGGGAGCAAAAAGAGCTGCTGTCAGAAGGGCTGGTAGGTAGCAGATGCCTGAGTGGCTCTCTGGAGAGAGGAAAATCTCTTAATTCTGATGGCTTTGAGCTCCTGACTCTTCAACAGACTGCATACTGTAAACCCCGAAACTTGCATTAAAACAAAAGACACTTCCTTGTTTCCATGTGGAGTGGAGGGGGTCCCCTATGACTCTTCCCAGGGAGGCAAAGTGATTGCTAATAAAACAGTATTTCAGTGCTCATGCATCCCACAAAGGGCAAGTTGTATTATTATTATCATTATTATTACTATTATTATTATTATTATTAGACATTGAACAGAAGTGCTGTTAACTCAGAGTATTATTTTCTGTAGTTCCAACTCTGTCTGCAGGACACCTGCTCTCCATGGTCATTTCAAGACAGCTCCTGCTCTGTTGTTATTGGCTCCATACCAAGAGCCAGCAAAGCAAAAAAATTTTCACTTAAGCCCAAACTTACTGTTCTCCTGTCAGCTTCCCCATAATGTATTACTTCACCATGTCCTTTGACCTACTGCATTTCTTTATAGAGAAATATAATTAATTTTGAGACACAGCTTAGCTCTGCAGTTCAAAACAGTTTCACGTGTTTACTCAAAACATTAAATTTTTTCATTCTTTTTTAATTTTCAGGCAGAAAAGGTTATGAGAGTTAAACAAAGCATCACTCCTTCCAAGAGCTCCAAATGCCAGCATGGCTGGAAGAAGCTGGTGGAGGGAGGAGGATGGAAGGGGCAGAGGGGGGGTTTTCTCAGCCAGAACCCAGGAGCCAGAGTTATTCCTGGGAGCTCAGGTACTGGAAGGAATGAGAGACACCTCTGGTGCACAAATAACCCGTGGTGTGTGTGAGGGTGGATCTCTGCAGATGACTCTGAGCTTTGAGGGAAGATTTGTTGACGTGCTGAAGCTGCTGCTGCCCACAGCTACATCATCACCTGCTCTTCCAGGGCAGGCTCCCCCGTGGGGACAGCTCAGCCTATCCAGCAACCTCTGCCAGGGATCCAGGCAAAGGCAGCACCTTTTTCTCACAGAAACCAGGACACAGATGGGGTGTTAAAGTGACCTGCCATCTTCCTTATTCATACATTCATTCATGAGGATTTGTCATATGAATGATGACAAGTCTTGTCACTGGGGGAAGGTCTTACTTGTCATACCAATAGCACCTTCACTTGTGGATTATTGTCCAAAGACTGAGGTGTTTCTAGCAGCCATGAAGGATCCAGTTAAGCCCCTTTTCTCATCTTTTCTTTCTGCAGCAGAATTGCTTATGTTGTGGAACACACTCACAGTCCATCTGAGAGCAGGTGCTGCAAATCCAACACGTGGGTGCTGTTAATCCCACAGGAATTATTTTAGGAAAAGGAGGGGGAAGGGAAGTTGCATCTAGGTATAGGGATTAACTAAAAATCTTTGTAAAAATTTAGCACATTTCTGAGGCATCCAGAGCCACCCAGCACCATAAGCAATCAGTAACTGGAAAGAGATCTATTTAGTAATAATGAGAGATGCACTTAGCATCTTATGTTCAAAGGGATGTGAGGTTTCTAGTCCTTATAAATTCAGCAATAGTCCCATATCTGTTGCTCCACAGAAAGCCTTGATAACCCTTTGCAAGCCCAGTCAGCACCTTTGAAGTCAATGGCAACATTGCCCCAGTAATAGCTCTGAAGGTCTGTGTTGGCTCTTACCTTGCTGGAAGACCATCTATTTTGTAGCTCTCAGGTTCTTTGAACTAACAGCACTCCCTGGGCTTACAGCACCTGACACGTCTGCTGCCAGGCTTCTTTGCCTCTTTCTTACTGCTTTTCCAAAGCAAAGTCTCCGATAACTTCATTTTTTATGGCTTTCAATAGAAAAGAAAACCAAAAAATCCTGGTTCTGTAATAAAGTCAATGTCTAACTTTGCAGGAATGCTACACAAATAGCCCTGCTGGGATTGAAGCAGTAACCTTTTGCTGGATATTCATGTTTGTACATCCTCTTAGTTTAATTCATTTTCCTCAATGAGAATGAAAACACACTTCCTGAAAACATACTTGCATGGAAACTAGTGTGAAAAGTCTAGATTTAATATCAAGAAAGATGTAAAAGTAGTTGGAAAATGGACTGTGGGCTGCTTTTCTTCTTTTTTTTTTTTAAGTCAATATTTCATTGTCATATTGGGAGGATTAAATAATGTTCAGATAAGGTTTGTCACAAATCTGGCACAGAGTAGGCCAAGGCAGTGGTCCAAAGCTACTATGAAAGGCATAGCTGGCATTTAACATCAAGCATCACCTATGAAAAGAAGAAACCTCACAGCACACTCTGAGCTAATCATGATGCATTTGACAGCTGAATGCCAGAAAGTTCTTTGCCGGTTGTTAGTGGCACGATGGAGTATCCAAATGGCAGAGTGAGCCCTGCCCAGGGGGTCCTTGAGGCTGTGGGGTGAA
Organism: Urocynchramus pylzowi; assembly: GCA_013397555.1. Taxonomy (NCBI): domain Eukaryota; kingdom Metazoa; phylum Chordata; class Aves; order Passeriformes; family Fringillidae; genus Urocynchramus; species Urocynchramus pylzowi. The sequence goes on along the minus strand of VZRH01001694.1, from coordinate 773,218 downwards.
CCAGGCTGTGCTCCCCTGGCTGTGCCAGGATCTGCTAGGCTGTATGAGGTTGCCCACCAGGCCAAACTTACCCTTTGTTGTCTGGAGCATTTTGGGCACACTGCGAAGCGAACGGCTCCGTGCTGGGTGCTCCTGCGGATCCCACTGTGCCTTGGCAGTGCTCACCCCTCCCATACTGCCCCAGCAGCCTGAGTGGAAAACCTAGCACAGGACTGAGCTGCCAGGCCACATCACAGCCAGTCCTTAGCAGGGGCAGAATAAAAGCAGTTGTAGGGTAACTGGTTGTAGCCAGGGACAGGGGAGCAGCTCACAATGCAGTGAACAATCTCTAGATTTTTTTAATCTGAATATCCATATCATTATGACATCAAATAAAGAAGGGAAGCCAATAGTAATTTATCTGAAGTGTTAAAGCCTTTTGAGTAAACTAATTCTCCAGCCTGTCAAGCATAAGTCCATGTAGTCAAGATTCACTACTCTTTTAGTAGCCAAACTAAGATAAATGATCATCTTGTCCACAAGTCATCATATACCATTTCCCACAGGAAGACAAGGTTTGAATCCAAATTGATTCTGAAAACCCCTAAGGTATGGTCAGAAATCAAATAGATGTCAGTAAAAGACACCTAAGAGGGAAATGTCAAATGCAAAAGTTACCAACAAACAAGCCCAACCTGTGGCCCTCATGAAGAGTGACCTGCCAGGCAGTGCAGACTGCAGAAAGCAGCCCACAGTTTTCAGAGAGCCAGCCACTGTTTGAATGTTTGGCATTGTCTGCCCACAACAAAAGAGAAGGCAAATGCCATCCTGGGACACACACACCTGTGTGTTTCATGTAAAACATGGAAGAAATTATTGTGCTCTAGTTGGCACTGCTGCCTTCTCTGCATAGTCTGGTGTCCAGTTCACAGCATCATGTGTTATGGAAAATGGATGGTCAAGGCACGAAGATTCTCACGTGAAAGCCCAAAAGTTTAGGAGATGCAATCCAATACAAAAGGCTGATGAATTGGGCATTTTCTATGTGGAAATGGGAAGATCATGAAAACTTAAAACATAGCTGTCTAGCAGAAACCTGACCTCTTTCTGTCCCACTATAAATTGGTGATGTGAAGTGTGATGTCTTCCACTCTCTGCTTTTGTTTGGTAAGGTTTGGTACAGCAGGACTGTGCAAATTTAGACCAACTGTTAGAGCATTTTATCTGTCTGAGCCAGAGCTTCCTCAGATGAAAGTCCTGCAAGACTCCCCTCAGGAGCCAGTTGTTTGGCCAGTTGTTTGGTTCATCACAACCAACTGCTTTTGAACATAGCCAGTTGTCTGGCACATTGCATGGTTTAGCCCTGAGGTGCTGCAATGAAGCTGAGATGAGCTCTGGCACACGATGGTTCTTGGTCACAGCACCAGCCTGAGGAGTGGCTGCTGGCCCTTGGAGACACAGCCTGGACACAGTGCTGAGGCATTTCCAACATGGGCATCTTCAGTGTGCACCTGCCAGGGCTGCCAGGTACGACACAGGACCTACAGAAGACCTGCATCTTCCTGGACCAGCAGCTGGACTCAGGTGACACCTCCTAGGGGAAAATGGCCAAAAGCCTGTGGCCAAACATCTGAGCTGTGTGTGCTGTGAAGCAGAAGAATTGGAACAGCAGAGTGTTTATTAAGGCACATGTAACAGGGGCACCCAGTGCATGGGTAAAGAATTACCTCATGCTGCAGTGACAGTGCCTGCAGGGTCTGGGGTTTCTGTCTGTCCTACAGCAGAGACTCCCAAACTGAAGCCTGGGGCATCCACAAGCCCACCTTGTGAAAGGACCAAGAGCAATGTAGTGCCCAGCAGGGCTGGCAGCAGGGTGCACAAAAGAAGGCCAAGGAAGGCAGCAGAACAAGGGGAATGGCTGGGGTAGGGGCTGTTTCCCTTGCATGTTACTGCAGCCACTTGTCCCTGCAGGCACTGCCCCCTGTCCCCTGCTGGAGCTGTCATCAGCAAGCCCACAGCTCACCCAGGGTGTGGAGCTGGCACGGACCCCGTCGACCCCAGATCCTGTTCCTGGGCTGCGCTGACCAAGAGGGCAATCATGCACACTTCCTTCCACATTTATGCAAAAAGCATCCACCCCACACGTATTTCCACTGTATTTGAGGCCTTGTGAAATCTTGGCAGAAGTGGATGGATTTTGCCCAGAATACACAATTTAGTGCTAATTATCTCTTCCTGCTGGGCTTTAGAGCACAGAGCTTTCAGTTCAAGAACAACAGCTACAAGAGCTAATGGATTGCTCTGTTACCAGGAAGCAAACCCTTTGCAGAGCGTGGAGGATCCTGCCCTGCTGCAGGTCCCGGGGAAACTCTGCAACAATAGGAGGATGGAATTCATTAACTCTTCAGGGAAGGAGAGCACATCACCAGCATCGTAATTGCCTTCCACTGGTACTGGTGGGGAGAACATCCCAACACAAAAGAGCATCTCACCCTTCCCAAGGCATAGCAAATTATGTTGTAAATGTAGAAAAAGAAAATTCCCCTTGTTGGGTCAGTGAGAAGCTGCAGAAGAGGATGAACTGTGGCTGTGATTTATTCCCTTCTATGTCACATACAGCAGAAGTCCATATTTTCTGTGAGTGAATGTACAGGATACGGATTAAATTGTTGCTTTCCAAACTCCACTTCCCACATGCACTTATCTCACATCTAGGATGGCCTGTGGGCCTCTCTGGTTGGGCACCACTGACAAACCTTTTTTGGTGATACTCCCTGAGACGAGGAAGAGACTTGCTCCACTCTGCTGGCAATTAAGCTGCAGGTAATGAATTAACAGCATATAGGAGTCACACTGGGAGCCAATAATAATTTAATTCTCCTGCACTGGCAGTTAACCACCCAGCAGTAACTATCCCAGAGCTGCTCTCCACACAGCTGATTTCAGAGCTTTACAGACCTACATATGGTGATCATTTGATTCCAATGCTGACTTGTAGCCTGAAGGAGAGTCCAAAGTACCTCCTAGCATAGCGAGCACTTTGGCTGGTGGTGACCACATCTTAGCTTTTCTTTCAAATGCAGTCTTTCTGGTGTGGATACTCACCTTCTCAAATGTCCTTACAAGTGTAAGAAATAAAATACCGAAATATAGAGCAGATGCTTCAGTACCTTGGACTAGATCCATTATTGACACAGGACCAACATTACACCCTTCTCAAAGACACTTTCTCACTTGCTCATATGGTGCACAGATGTAGGCTGCTGGCAGTGATCTCTAAAGCAATGTGGGCAACTTCCAAATTTTCAGGTACCCTTTGTCTCCATTTCTTGTGCAAGATTCTGGACAGTTTATTCTCATTTGGGTCTTTGTAGTTATAAGGCTAAAATATCCTTATTACTGCTGCATTTTTGCTCCCTCTTGGAAACAGAGTGAGGGAAACACTGCTGGATGAATGGAACAACACCCAGCAGTGGAGGTGAGGAGTGGTGGCATTGCCACAGGTCACCAGGATAATCCTGTGACCTGCCTGCCCAACACACAGAGGTTTTAGTGGCAGCTCTTCCAGAGAGCATGCTACTACCAGTGGGAAAGGTTTTCACAGCTTGGAATCATGATTACCATCACCAAAAAGTAAAAGTAAAAGTGAGACTAAAAGGAGTGAGAATAATTCTTCCTGAGTGAGCTGAGGAAACAGCTGGACCAAGCCTGACAGGCCTTTGCTGGGACAGTGGCAAGCATCCTCCATCACGTCCAGACAGAGTTTCCTGTCTCAAGAACAAGTTGTCCAGCACTAGTTCGCTGGGAAACACCAGGAAAAAAAAAAAAAAAAAAAGTGAAACATCAAATTGATTCCAAGGAAGATTTTCTTCCTTGAAATGAAGATAAATAATTCTGCTGCTTTATGACTGGTGGTTTTACTGTGAGGTATTGCACAACAGGATTAAATAATGTTCAAGTATGACTGCATCCAGTTTTATCTGGCTGTAATGTTTTCCTTAGCTCATTGTGTCTCAGAGAAGGTTGGTTATGAAGAACAAAAGCCTTTTGGGTCTGCAGACTACATGCACATGAACCCTTCTCACCTGGCTGTGGTAACAAGCATGTGGAATACATATTGAACTCATTCTTCATAGTGTTTTATCTCATAACATTTGGAATTTAAGTAAGCTTTGTCCCTTAATAAATAAATATTGAGCTAATTGCATTAATAAACACAAAGCAAAAGGCAGAAAATACCCTTCCTATCCTGCATGTGGATACCATGCCTCAGTTTCCAGCATGAGCTGGAGGATGACCATGGGCAGGGACCACGGGGTTAATCAGAGCAGCTGGACACCCTGTCCACCAGGCCCCAGGAGCCCCGGGCTGCTGAGACCCGTGTCTCCCATCTCTCTGCCTGGTTGACCTGCCCCTTTTTCCACATTTTTAGCAGGGTTTGCCATGCTCCTTTTCTGTCCAGGTGGTCTCTACCTTAGTACCATCCCAAGAGACAGGAGAGACTTGACCTCCACAAACCTGCTGCCTGCCTAATCCAGTGGAAAAAAGAACCATGGCAACCCCACCTTTGAAAGAAAAGCATTATTTGCCTCTTCTCACATAATGCACGTAACAATGAGAGTGCTCCACCAACAGTTTCATTACCCATCTTCTCAGGGGATAAGATGCTTATCCTCTCTCCTGTACTTTTTTTTTTTTTTAAAAAAAACCAAACAAATAAAAGACAGTTGACAAACTGTTGACAAACAGTTAACAAATCTGAGATGCAAGTCTCCACATGAAAAATAGAACTTTTGCAAAAAATTATAAGCAGCTTGAAGCAGATCTTACTGGGGCAGAGTCAAGCAGGGCTGTCAGAGTTTAAACCCCAAGCAGGCCCAGAGATGTCCTTCTGCCTTCTTTTGTGCAGTGTCTTCAACCCCAATTCCCTGGGGGGCTACAGCCATGGGAGAGCCACATCACACAGGTAGGATTTCATGTGTTGCAGCAAACTGCAGGAAAGCCATGGTCTGTCTTCCCTTCAGGCGAGGCTTGGGATCTGAGCAGTAAGTACAGGACAGCCCCGATTGCATGGGGCGTCTGGAATTGAGCACCAGGTGCTCCAGCCCCACCCACGGGGCTGCAGCTTCACTCTCCTAGAGCCCCTAGGCTTCACCAGCTAAGCATTGCTGAAATTGGATCCCACAGCATGCCTGTGGATGATGGCTTAGACTTACCTTTCCTCTAAAGATAGGGAAACCAGACCAAAGACAAAGGTTTTTTTCCTGCTGTAGAAATGGTTCAATTGTTTCCACCTCTAATGTGATGTTTGTGATCCAGGACTTTTGCCTTCCACCTCATGTGCTCCTGCACGGGGGGAAAAGCAGGCACCTGGATGTTTTCCCTGGCAGCTCTGCCTATTGACTTTGACAGAAAGGGACCAAGACCCACTCAGATGCCCACAAAAATTGTTGATTTTTTTTCAGTAGGGCAGCACACTGCTCACCCAGGGGGAGGAGAAACAAGGTTGATCTTTGGGTATTTTTTGGAAGCTTTGCTGACCATCTGCTGGATAGCTATATAAAAACTTCTGTGGAGTCAGGTCTGAAAACACAGCAGAGCCATACTCTTAGCTGGAAGGATTTCATACGGAGACTGGATGAAAACCAGCAAGGCAATGGACATGGATGCATTTCTTTTTTGTTGCCACAGCTGATGGAAACATCCAGTCTAGGCCTTTGCTGACGTGATGTGGACAGCAGAAGCCAGATCTAATGAGATGCCCCAGCCCCTCCAGCAGGCACCCAGAGGTCCCTGTGCCCAGGTGATCAGGGTCACCTCAGTGCCAGTGGTCAGCGTGTCCTTCCTGCCCACAGTTACACGGTGAGGAACTCCTCATTTTAGAGAGATCCCAAAACCTCCTAAGGAGCCTGATCTGCAGGAATCTGAGATTCCTGAATAAGGAGCTCTGAGGAAATCTCAGCGTGTTCTTCCAGAGCTTGGGTGGAAGAGGCACCCGTTCCTTGTGCAGCAGCTTGGAGCGAGAGCACTCGGCAAGGACACCGTGCTGTGCTCGGGCTGGTGCTTCTCATCTCCCACACACCATGGTGGCTGAACATGCATGGACTGGTCCTTGGGACACAGCAACAGCACAGGGGCATCTCCTCTGCTCTCCCCACAGGATCAGAGGCAGGTTCCCCCTGGTGCCTAAGCTTGTTTGTATGACTCGTGCTCTCTCTCCACCTTCTCCTTTTTCACAGGTCCTGAAACACGGTCTAAAGAGGAAAACATCATCAATAAAAGGAAAGGGTGTGCACCAGTGCTGCTCTGAAATACTTTGTGTCTGCTAGGTTATCAAATACTGAGGTGACAATGGGTGGATTAAATAGGATGTTGGGCTCTTCTCCTCATGTGAACTTTTTGCACGTGGGCAGGAGTGGGGCTTGAAGGGGTGCAGTGAGCCCTGTCCAGCACAGATACAGGAAAACACAGATTCTCAGGGAGAAATCCATGTTCTGCAGCATGCATGGACAGAAGGACCTGAGAGCATCCCTGAGCCAAGGCAATGCCAGACACTGAATTTTCCCTTTGCACTCTGTAGCTTCCCAACAGAGATGCTTGGACTTTATTCCAGAGTCAGGCCCTCAAGTCTCTTCTTATGTCTAGCTTCCAATCTCAGTGTGATGACATCCTGCTGCCAGTGCATCATTTATAAGCAAGGGAAAATCCAACCCATTCAGATTTTGAATCTGCTAAATTACTAATGGAGCTAATTGTGCCCTCTGCTCTTGTAGTAGCTTGAAAGCAAAAAAAGAGGGGTTGACACAATAGGGCAAAGGACATTTTCTAGCTCTGACAATAACTCAGCAGCCCACTTTTGCATTTGCAGAGACATGCTGGTAGTAGCCCACTCTTACTGGGGTCCTGCTCACCTTTGTAATTTACTTCAGTTTTTGGCCTTCAGTCCAGTCTTAAGCAACATTTTTCTTGGCTTCACTCTGGTACCCATCAGAGCATACAGAAGCCTGTGACGAATAAAGCAACCCCAGAAAAGTAGAATACCTGTAATCCAGAGCCTACTTTGTAGTTTAAGCAAAATCAGCAGTAGGCAGAGCACAGACATAGCAGTGGGAGAGCGGGGAAGAACTATTTTAAGTCAAACAGCACAGGAAGAGGTTCTTAGCTCAAAACAAAACTGATCTGCTTGCATCACAAAATAAATTTTTAGCAGTAGCTGGAAGTCACGCGTACATGGAACAAAGGAGATCATTTACACAACACTGCTTACTTACATTCCAGAGTAACCAGTGTCAGGGCAGGACTAAGAGCAGAGCAAACCCAGTAATCTGGGTTTAACTATGAGCTGTTACTGCTGCTGACTACAATGAGAGGATCTTTCCCAAATCGTTTATCAACACTGATACTGGGATATGTGTCTTGGACTAGTAAACCCTACAGGTTGTTTCTTTTTGGGAAACCAGCATTAAATTAAAGTGAAGAACACTTCAGAACACGTTCAGTGCCTGCTTTGCACCAGTCTAAAAGGAGAAAATCCACCCCCCAAAATTCCTTTCTCTTGCTTTGGTGTTAATTGGGGAACTGATTCAGCTGAAAAATAATCCAGGAAAAACAACTGGTTACTTGTTAACTTGATAAGGATCAGTCCTGATGGGGCTGTACTGGGAAAGGGCAGAGGATGAGAGGGTGCTGGATTCTCCCTTCCAGCAGCAGCAGCAACATTTACTAATACTGACTGCAATGGTTGCTGAATTGCAGACTTGAAGTTTGGAAATATAGTTCTCAGGAGGTTTAAACATCTGCTTCTGGCATTCCCAGAAGTGCACCAGCATCAACATGCTGATTAATTCATTAGAGCCCATGGACCATCTCTTCTTTCACCTGTACTGCTTGGGGAGAATGGCAAGAAAAGCTTAAATCTAAAACATTTGGACTGAACTGCACACTGGTGTGGGAATAACAAGATAATTCATTATTGTGTCCATGTTACAGCACTCATGAAGGACATATGAAACTTGGACTCACTTTTTCCACTGAAACAAGGAGGTTTCAAGGCAGCACACTCCATTCTGGCCCTCCTGGAAGACAAAGACTCCATTGTTGGGTTAGTTCTACTTTGCATGACAGAATCACGTATTTGTTTGGCTGGAGAATGAGCAAATAAACATGATTCTTAGCCTGTGATGGAGATGAAGGTATCAATCCTGTTGGCAGTGTCCCATATGGATAATGGCCAGACACTGTAGTTAGCACCATAATTCAAGTCTCCTGTTTAAAGGCAGTGCAATAGTAAATCACTAATTAGAATTCATACTTGCACTTTTGTGTTTGTTTCTTTTATTTTATCATTTGTCCTTTCAAAAAACAGCATAAACAAGAGGGTGACTGAACTAATGGAACCCACTCTCACCTTTCCTACCTCTCTTGGCTGGACAAGCAGTGGCACATGCTGGGTGCAGTTCAGAACTGCACCATAAGGGATGCAGTAATAGCTGCCTTTGCCTAGCAAGGACAAGTTAGTTTGGTCCTCTGCCCTAGGAAGCCAAGCTTCAGGAGTCATGCAAGGATTTCACATCTTTGACACATCACCTTCCCTGCCAAAATTGGTCAGGCATAATCATCAGGTCAAAATGTAAGATGAGAGAAGGGGACATGCAGCACAAGCTCACAAATACCACTGCTTAGGAGATCAAGGCCAAAAACCAAGGTAGATGGTTACAAGACATTTATAGCAAGGGAATGGTATTTCACAAGGTTATTTAATTTATTTCTGCCCGAGAAATATACAATTATCCTAAATTTAGAGCACCTCAGGTTATGTAGCAGCATTCTTCCACTCCTTGTCACGGCTGGTCATTCAGCAGAGCATCTCCATGAGCTGCGTGACACTGAGGGCAGCTTGCACCTTTTGGGGGAGCAAAGACTGCTTTCCACAAGGAGAATTGGATATCAACATGCACTCAGAAAACTCCATGTCAGGAAACAATGTGTCTACATACCTAAGCAGAAAGTTGGGCAAAATGCATTTCAGAAGCTAAAAGAGAGAGCTCATGTAGTGGATTACAGGAAAGGCTAATTTGTGAAATACAAGGGTATTAACCATGAAACATCCCAGAGGAATTTAAAAATAGTGCTTAGAAGGAAGTCTGTGACTAGACCATGGTGCAATGGTCTGTTTGAGGCAGTTCTACTGCAAAAATGAAGCCAGGCTGCCTCCTGTTCTAGTGTGTTCAAGTGCTGGCTCTTCCAGCAGTAGTCACTGGAACATGGCCACAGCATGAGAACCTTATTTACCCACAGCAGCAATGAGGGATGCACAAATGTTTGGGTGGATTTGGTCTATGGGGCAAAGCTGACAGAACTGAGTAGCAGGAGGAGTGAAAGATGGACTTGAACAGCAGTTTTGAAAATACAGTTTAAAAAACAAGGAACACAAGTGGTCCTTGACCTACAGATGGTTCTTGTGACAAAATATGTGCATAATTTTTTACATCAAATTTTCCAGCTATTTTCAATTAGTTTTTTGTGCAGTGAGCTGAAGAGATTCAGATTTCAGTGAACTAAATGCATTTCCACAATCAGAGAGTAAGCAATGCAGTACTGTCCCTAAACATAAATGGTGAAGCAATAAGAACTAGATTAAATAAGAAACTACAGTAAAGTAGAAATTAAGCTTTTCCTTAATGTTGAGAAATCAGAACACTTTAATAGCAAAGGAGAAAAAGCAGATCCTACAATGGTTTACTGACATAAGTAATCATGATATGAGCAATTTCTGTAAAGCAGGATGGAACAATTTGTATTTTTAAACATACATGCAATTTGCTGCACTGAGGTATTTTTTCCTCTCCACTCCTCTCCCCTGAGGATTGCAGGCGGAGCCTCTACTGGGGAGCCAAAACACATGTCCCTAGCAGGTGACCTTCACCAAAAACCTACAAGGAACAAGAAGATGTACTGAGCCAGGAGGAGCTATAGAGAATCAGCAAAGCTTTTATTCTTTCCCCTCTGTAAGAGCCACTGGCAGAACCCGAGCTCCTTCCAGACTGACAGATCCTCACCACTTCACGCAAGGCAGCAATCCCAGCATCAGCCCGTGCAGGGAGCAACAGGGCCCAAACACCACTGATTTCTGGGAACATTTATGGGAGTAAATTGCTGGTGGCAACCAACCACCTAGCCAAAAGTCCTACCAGCCCCTTTATTTTGGCATCTTCTGACTCCACATACGACACTTAAATTGTGTACAAAGTCTGAGACTGTTGGTTGGGCTGAAGGATTGGCCTCTGACCACAGAGTAAGAGGATAAGTTTGTCAAGTGGTGTAGCTGCTAATGGCTGAACTCCCCTAGGCTGCTGAAAATCAAGGAAACATTCCATTTGCCACTGCCCTTCAGAACAAACTGCATGCCAAAGAAAGACAGAAGGCTTTCCCATGTTAGAGTCCTCAGTTCTGTTCCCAGCTTTGTCTGAATAAACCTGTTCAAGTTATGTCACCATTCATCAATTATTTCTTTTAATATGTTTTTTTTTTTTCTCCTAAGACAGGAAAACTCACCTTATAATCACAGTTGGAAAAGATACAGAAATGGTGATAACACTCATCACAAATGTAAATGGTAGAATTCCTTGTTTCTTGGTTTATAGAGTGCCTCTCCCTAAGCTTCAGGACACAACAGATTGTCTGGGAGACCAGAATGTCAATAAGAAGCCTGATTAAAAAGACAGAAGGAGGATTTTAAAGACAATACCATGTTTTGAGGAACATGACTCATTACTCTCAAGAATTTGTAATTTACAGACTGAGGGGCAGCTTTTCTCTGGGCTTGAGCAATGCAAGCCAGCAGCTCCTCCAGAGCATGACTGCTGGCCTGGGGCATTCCTTGGAGCTGTCTAAATCGGGGAAGAAGAGCTGTCTTGAGGTCAGCTTAGCCAGCTTGCCTTGATGGAAGCCCCTCTTATCTCTGCAGCCACAGCTGAGATCATTTGCCCTGGTCACCGTTTAACTGTGGCCACTGCAAACACTGCCTGGCCAGCAGGGCAGCAGCTCACAAAAAAGTGCTGCTGGCAGGACAACCCACTCCAACTCCCAGAAGGGTCAAACCTTCCTCCCCCTCATGCCAATGGAGTTGGGCCTTTTCTGATCACAAGGACTCAGAGTCTGTACAAGTCTTAGCTCCTGGTTTGGAGAGGACCAGTGAGAGTATTACGCTCAGCCAGGGCAAAAGAGGTTGAGAACTACTCTCCACAGAGATGTTGTCCCATTATTGGATTAATTTGAGAAGGGAGTAGGATTCCAAGCACCCCTTTTGACTACAGGAACTTGCAAACCTGTTGGGAGCCCTTGTTTTTTTACAGGATTTCACAGGATTTTCCGATTAACTTATTTCTTTAACAATTTGGTTCAGCAGATTTTAGTTCTGCACACTGAAAGGGTCAAATGCTCCCTCTATATATCTTTGCAATAGCTTACCTGTCATTAAAAATGTAGATAGTTTCACAGAATTCTGATGAGATCTCATGAGATCCATGCAGAATTTGGCCTAAAGAGAGAGCTGTTGAAGGGTAAGAGATGGGAATAGGACCCAGCCATCCTAAGTGCTGTAAGGCTGGTCCTTCTTTGGGCCCAAAGCTAAAAGTGAGCAGGATTTCCAGCTACAAGAACAGAAGCTCAGCAGGAACAACACAAAGTTAGTGTAGGCATGTTTCAGGGTTTTTTGCATTGAATAATTTATGCCCTTCATTCCTGAATTAACATAGAATGTAAATCCTGTGATCATTACACAAATCCTGGTTTACACAATGATGAGCAAAACCTAAGGGCAGTCCCCAATGCAAAAATGTCAAAATCTAAAAGCAGAATCAGAAGACTTGAGGCTCACCAGAAAACCAAAGGAAAGACCAAAATGGCATTCTCAAATATGTATTCTAAAGATTACTTGCCACTGTTCTCAAAATTTTTAAAGATCTTTTGGAGGATCTGCCAGTATAGAGATAAGGCCTTAGAGAACTTTACCTAATTGTAGGTTTATTCCACAAGATTTTCATATTTGGCAAGCTACCAGGACAAACTCAGCCACAAAAGTGCTCCTTTCATCAGCACATTTCATATTTAGTCCCAACTATCATTAAATTTATTTTATTTTATATATTTTTAAAATATTTTATTTTATATTTATTTATTTTATTTATTTAAAATTTTATTTATTTCAAGTTTATTTTTTAATTACAGTTTTTTCTAAAGCAGATTACTTTTTGTGAAGCAGTGAATATATAACAATATATTTTTTCCCCCAGAGACAACATATATACAATGTGTATGACAGGCAAGATACACACAAATAAGATGACTGTGTGACAGATTAGTAACCAGAGGCCATGAAAGAGCAGATGGATAAAACAAAAGCAGTTGATTTTTGGTCACTTTTGAGAGTTAATTTGGTCATCACATTTGTTTGTGTGGTTTGGTTGTTTTTTTTTTTTTTTTTTGGTGATAATCAGATTGTGCAAGTATCATTATAGCAACTGTTCAAGAAAAATATGAACAATAAATGACAAAGCACAGACTTGAAAGATACTCTAATATTGAATTTCCCTGATGAAATTTAGAGATTATTGTAGCAAAAATTAAACAAGCTATTCTGCCAAGGAAAGATAAAAAAAGTACTTTTTAAAGCACCAGATTGGGAACTGCAAAACACACATCAAAAGCTCTATCCAAGCAGAGAATTGTGTGCAGACTCACACCTTGGTAGTAAATAAATTACAAAGAACCCACTTTGAAGAAGTGCTCAGCACAGTGCAGATTAAGCTCTGTTCTCTCTCCTCCTCCATCACCTATCTTCACTACAGCCTCCAGGACCAAAATGGACTTTTCTCATCCTCACACCATTACCTTCACCTCTAATGGTCTTCCATACCCTAAGAAGTATTTTCATTTCTCTGTTATAGACTTCTGTGTTGGTTTGGAGGATCATATCCTGATCTTTCATTGCTTTGATGATAAAAGCCCCAGTGTAGCATTTTGCTGTGGCAAAAATGGAGCTTTTAGTAGTGTCCTATTTTCTATCTTGGAAATAGCTTTGCTTTCAAATTGCCACTCAGTCTGGTGGCCACCACCATTCCAGGTACACTTTGCCAGCATAGACATGAGTAAAAGTGCTGCTTGTACAGACTTTGGGTTTGCCAGCAATAATTGCATTAGAACAATTTCAAGAGCCTGAGTACAACACTTGTTGGCAGTTGAAGCAATTTTTACTGAGTCTGAACAAAAGTGCCTTTTAGGGTAAGTATGTTATGTTCTGGGTTGATATGCCATAGTGCATTATTCTACCAACATTTAAGGTATTTACTGAAACACATTGCAACTCTGAGATTAGTCAAAGTGACAAAACTTTCTCATTTCTTTTTCTAGCATCTATTAATCTATTTGGAATTCAATACAATATGTTAAAAAAAAAAACTTTCAAGCTCATCATACAGCATTGCTGAATATTGCTGTGCTATTGATTACACATATAGATGGGTTGCTCCAGAAAAACAGCAACTAGACAGCAATGTGGCTATGGAGAATTTGGGAATGCCACCAAAATCACCACTGAGATGCCATGTAAGTATTACTGAAAGAGAAGTAGTTATTCTTCCTCAATGTATCTTCAATGTATTCTCTGTTCCCTCTCCTCAAAGTTTTCTCTGTAGCCTTAAGTCCCTCTTTCTTTTCCTATTAGGTCAAGACCTCCTAAGGATATTTCCCATCCCAGGGCTGAACTTAGTATTTACTTCTGTAACAATCTTCCTATAGTTATTCTGTAACATATTCCTGTAACATATTCTCATGTTATCTGATAAAAGAGGACATACAACTGTCACAATTTTGCAACTACAACCGATTTTGGGGTGGTGATTTGTTATATTCTGGACACAGGTCAGTAGCAGAAACAAAACCAGCACCTCAGGCACAGCAGGGCTGTCCCATGCTGAATTCCAAGGACACTGTTCTTTCTGTCAGCCTGCTCCCTGAGTGCTGTGCCAAGGCAAGCAATGAATGGTGAGCCTGAGGAAGAAGCAGGCACAGACATCAGCTTGGGCACACAGGGCAGCTGATGGACTTTTCATCTTGTGACTGAAGAACAGGTCATAGCACAGTGGAGTTTCATTAAAACTACACATCTCATGTTCGCTGCTCTTTCCCAACTTTCATTTATCTCTAAAAGACAGAACCAAAGGCTTTACACTTCTGCTTTCCCCCCGCCTTTTTTTTTTTTTTTTTTTTTTCTTTTTTTTCTTTTTTTTTTTTTTTTCATGTGGGAAACTTACTGTCCTTGAAACTGCTTTGCTTTTAATTTAGAGAGAGGTCACAAAATCACAAAACCCCACGGCCGCAGCTGGGCTGCTGCTGCTCCCCTGGGGCTTGGACTCCGTCACAGCTGCCCAGGCATCTCCACACACACAGAGCTTCCTCACTGCTGGAATCTCACTGCTGGGGCTGGGAACAGCACCCTCATCCTCTAAGCACCTCTGGCTTCCACATGAGTTTGCTCAACTAAATGAAGACACACCACAGTTTCTGTGTTTTTCAAACAGATAACAGATGATATTACAAAGTCACAAACACCAAAGACATTGCTGAGCTTAACAGATGCAAAACTCAATGCACCAATCCATTTTGAAAGTAAAAATGATAATAACGTAGTGTAAATAATGAATATAAATTTTCTCCCCCACAACAATGACATTTCCTGAGTAAAAGTTGCTTGGACTTTACATTCTATCCAAATTACTGGCCTTCTACGTTCAGCTGTCACTTACGTGAGTAACCTTGGGTTTATCAAAATTCCCTGTTCTACTACTAAAGACAACAAAATTTTCCCATTTCAACAAATGTCTCACTGGGTTTATTACCACAGACATCTTGGAATATGAAAAATACGGAAAATCTTGAAATAATTTCAAGAAAGTGTGTTTCATTACATGAAAGAGAGCAGAGACAGTTTTACCTGTGAGAAGTTCTGATTAATTCTGTCATGATAATAATTACAAGACAATATTACTAATGCAACATAAATGGTTGGTTTTTTCAAAACAGTTTTCACATATTTAGCTCAATGATACTATGAAGGTAGAAGTTTACTTAAAAGTGCAGTATTTGTATACTGTACAGCAAAATGCACAGGAAGTAAAATGATTACTGTATGGGAGAAATCCTCTGTATGTATTCATGTTGAGATAATAAGATTGAGAAATACCCAAAACTTAGGTATGTGAGTATAAAGTAACTTAAATGATGTTCGTGAACCCCCCCACCCCCCATATCAACAACTGAAATCCCATTTTAGGGATCGTTAAAGAACAGAACTTCCCTTAAAGAACAGTCTGTAAACTTTGCTTGAATGGCAAAACATTGTAAACACGCATATATATTAAAATTTTCAAGCCTTTATACTAACATTACTGAAATTATGTATCTGCAATGCTGGCATTGTATCTTTGTGAAGTTCAATAGCAACAGATACTTCAGCCTTTCCATGGACAACTAACATATTGCTAAGTCAAGTAAGCTGTTGTGGACTTATTTCATTTAAAAGCAGTCTTATTGAAAAATAGCATTGAACAGTATATTAGATAGGTACAAAATAAAATGACCCAAAAGAACAACCCACATGGTTCATTTTGAAAACTCAGTTGTTCTCCTGACACTGGTAAATCAATGAACTAATGTAGCAATCCCTGTGCCTCCACACAGTTCAAACCCTTCTTTCACTTCCATGCTCCTTATGTACCACTGAAACCCAGGACTGCTGCTGAAGCAGGAGCTGTGTCTCAGTAACTTCTCACAGAATTAATTTAAATGCACTTTCTACATTACCAGAATAATGACAGCAAGTCAGACTTGTTGACGCATTTTATTGTGAGATGGGGAGTCTGGTAAAAAACTAGAAAATGACCATGATGTAACAAGGAACTTAAAAATGAAGTTTCAGATTTGTAACATACATACATGAATACAGGAACAAATTGGCACAAAAATGTTAAACATTGTTCCCAACACTGTTTTATAAGATTATTCTAATTTGGCTTACTAAGGAAATGAGAGTTTTATGGTTAGACTAATCTCTTAATAAAACTGCAGAGCATCATGCTATTAGTCACACAGTGAATTTCAAAATTTAAGAGCTTTATATTAAAAACTGGGTAAAGGTAAAATGAATTGATTGCAATTGTAAAATTAATACATTCCCATTTTAATTCTTCTGTTCTACAGTCCAAGGCAAGTATAAATGTTAACATAACACTGTTAAATCAAATCTCAATGCGAGAGAACCGATTGCATCTCTACTTTAAATCTTATCAACTTTCCAAATTTTCATACTAAAATATATTATTGTATTAATACAAACTACAGTATTATACACTACACTGTGTAATAAATAAAGAAATATAAAAATAAGACACATAAATATAAAAGTTTTCTAAAACTAAAAAGGTACATATGTCAGTAAGAAGGGTATTAATACTGCCAGGTTTGAAGACATACAGTACAAAATGTTGCACAGATCTATAAACTAAAAGAAATAAAATAATACTGATAGGTAAAAATCAGCTAACATTGTTAATAAATGGGGTCCATAATAACTAACATTTGAAAATACTTATGAGCCAGATAACATGTCATGTATGTGTCTGAAATTAAAGTAAACCAATAAAGCAATAAAGCAGATTAGAAAATTTCCCTTGTAATTATTGTAGAGAAATTCTGCAAGTCAGGTATTAACCCAAAATACCACCAAATAATTAAATAATGAAATATACCAGTGTTCTTACTTCTCTGATGGCTGAGTGTTTTTTCCCCATGAATAGTTTAGAAGTTTGATACAAATCAACAAATGCTAGTTATCGTAGGCCACACATCGGATAAAGGCTGCTTAGAGCCTCTGTAATACTGATAAATGGCACTTACAGCACATAGGTCTTGCATAAGGCCAAAGGAGATACAAAGCTTCATATCATATCCTTCATATTGTTACTACATACTCAAAACACAATTACAAACACTGTTTTTGACAACTTTCCTGTCCTTACCAGTATTAACACTGTTAGTCCCTGCAATCAGAACTCAACGACAATCTTCTCAACTACATTTTTAACCACATGAGTAAGAAACTTCAGTTCTTCTATCATCTTCTTCCTTAAGGCTAACAATACACTTTAAATGATAATATGCTCTACTACAACATCTAATGTCATAAACTGCTACCTTCTAGGTTGAATTTACAAAGGTAGCCAAGCACTGTTTGCAACTGCATTACACGTCTCTGCAAAAGGGAATTTTGTAGTGCAGAAGTTCTCACATTGTAAAACGTAAGAAAATACTGAAGCGGATTTAGGAAATGTTTTACCATAAAAAAAAAGAAAACATATAAATCTCTCCCAATTGTACAGTTTAAAAATTAATCAACTTAAGAATGAAAATTAATACTGATAAAACAAACAATGCCAGATGCTTGTCTAATAATCAGGTTTCCTACAACCTGTTAAATCTTTGCTTCCAGAGTCACTGTATTTTTCTAATCTGCTTCATGTTATAAACTTGTTCCTAACTTTGAAAACTGTGTGAAAAATTACTAAGTTTGAGGTTCAGGCACACCTGGATTTCTTTTTTTTTTCTTTTCTTTTTTTTTATATATATATTTTTTTACACAGTAGTGAACAGAAATCACAGTATGCAGGCTACTGCGTTTCCAGGAAAAGCATGTATAATATAGAAGGAACTTCATTACCAATTTTTTTTTTTCCTTATAGAAAAAACCTAGCATGTAAGCTTTATTTGTTATTTTCTTCTGACACCTGCCCATTATTTTGTATAACTTCTGGTTCTGGTTCTGCATTGCTTGCTTGATTTACAGCTTCATCGTTCTCGCCACCTTCACTTTTCCCTTCTTCCTCTTCTACTGCCGCTACTTCTTCTGCATCCCCTACTTCTTGTAGTTCCCTACATTCTTTTTCTTCCTGAAGTCCCTCTATGTCTTTTTCTTCATCCTCCTCTTCCTCTTTTTCACTGTACTCCTCCTCTTCCCTGGTTAGGCTCTCCCTCTCATCCGAGTCGATCTGCGAGGGGGAGGCCCTGACCACCGCGTGCTCGCTGCTCAGCGCCTCGGGGCCCATCTCCTCGGGCTCGGCGCTGTCGCGCTCCTCCGTCTCCCGCTTGCAGTAGGAGTAGCGATGGTTCATGTGTTGAGAGTAGGACCCCGAGTGTGAAAACCTCTTTCCACACTTGTCACATTGGTAGGGCTTTTCCCCAGAATGCAGTCGCATGTGTTCAATCAAATGGTGTTTGTGTTTAAATGCTTTTGTACAGATTCCACACTCGTGAGGTCTTTTACCTGTAAAATAAAGCACAAACAATTGGGCATCTTGTAGCTGAAGTATTAAAAATGTACGCTGCTGTTTTCATTGTAAAATGCTGTTGGTGAACATACTAGCATTGATTAAATTTTATATAACAAGATGTTCTACTCCATGCATTATCAGCCTGTGTTTCTCTCCTGAGCCCAAAGGACGAAGGTGCGAGGGTACCTTGTCACAATCACTACAGTAATTTGTAAGTTTTTTAGGAAAACTCATCATAGGAGGATAAAGAGATTCTCATATATAGCTTTTAGCACAAAAAAAAGTGCAAGCATAAATTAGAAAATGAGACATTTTTCTTGCATAAACTATTTTCAATTGAAACCATTTTAACTTTTCTATACTGATGGCGATTTCAAATTAGCTAAGCTTTTACATTGATTTGGTGTACCAAGTCCTTCCATGATAAAGGTAAAAGGAAAATCATTCCAAAATCTAGGCTGAATGCTTTATGTACAAAACTTGCTGACTACGCATGCGTTGACATGAAAAAAATCTGTTCCACTCAGTGTGTTTCAGCTGTTTTCCAGCTACCGTTTTGTTTTTAGAGTTTCTTATAAATGTATCAGGAGCCTAGCAGTGTTATTTTGATTTTAACACTTAAAGTTGTTACACAAAATGACTTTGCAGTCTTAGCTCAGACATAAAAGACAAAGACAGTAAGACATCAGGTTTCTGGTCACACTACACCGATAACCAGCACATCCATATCATCTCATGCCAAACAAGCAACAAGGCAGATGTTGGTCTCTCTTCCCAAGAAACAAGTGATAGGATAAGATAAAATGGTCTCAAGTTGTGCCAGGGGAGGTTTAGATTGGGAATTAGGAAAAGTCCTAATTGGGAAATTAGGAAAATTTCTTCATCAAAAGGGTTGTCAAGCACTGGCCACTCAGGGAAGTAGCTGAGTCACCGTTCCCTGGAAGTATTTAAAAGACAAGCAGATGTGGCACTTTTGGGACATGGTTTACCAGTGGACTTGGCAGTGAGGGTTAATGGCTGGAGTCAATGATCTTAAAGGTCCTTTCCAACCTAAATGATTCTATGATTTTGAATGTTACATTGAAGTCAAAACTGGTAGGGAAAGAACAATTCCGCTAGGAAAAGGAGCAGTTAAAAGAGTCTCAGGACAGGATAGGTACGAAATTAGATACCCTTAATGAATACAACTTGAGAAAATTGATCAAGACAAAAAATAATTTGTTGTGCTTTTAATTTTATATGTGAGATAACGCTAAAATGTTAATATGCAGAAATATAATTAATATAATAATTCAGCTACTCTGTGAACCAAGAAAATAGAGCAGCATGAAAGGGAGTAGCCAGAAGTTCTAAAGAGTTTATTTTATGAATGTGGGGAAAGAGAAGATAACAGAGCCAGCAAGAAAGGAATCTATAATACAAAACCCTATATATATTTGGCACCTAACCAATAAAAAAAAAGAATTCTTACTTTAAGACATCACAGAAGAAATAAGAGAGCAAGAGGTATTAAAAAAATTCTCAAGATACCAGAACCAGAGCCAAAAGGAAAAACTATGAGAAATTAAAATAAAAATCAAAGCCAAAAGGGTGTGCATTAGCAGTTGGATTCTATGCCTAATGAACAGCTGAAGCTGTTAACTTCAGGGTATTATAAATGTGGCTCAATTGAAGGAAAATCCTTCATGCCAGATAGCACACTGTTTTTCATGCACAGTATCAAATGCATACACGATCCCTTTTTCTCCCAGTTTTTATTTTTAATTTTTTCAAAATTTATAACCAGGCAAGGTAAATTACAAGTAATATACCCTCATTTATAGGCTGCAGCTCACAGATGATTATCTAGAAGCCAGATGCAAAAACTCCCCTTTTTCTATTTAGGGTTTAAGTGTAACAAATTTAAAGAAAGACAGAATTTCTGGTCTCTCAAACAAGTATACAAAACCAGGGGTTTCTAAAGAAAGTTTAGCACAGGCAGTAAGGACTGCTACACTTCCCTCCACTGTCTGAGAACTGGATTCCAGTTGAGATTATCAGTTACACATTACCAAAGAAATAACAATCAGAAAAGTCTTTTCCTAGTACATACCTGTGTGTTCATACTTATGTCTCAATAATGAGCTGCTCTTCTGGAATATTTTGTCACATAAATCACATGCATACATCCCATTTTCTGTCTTTCTCATTTTTTTCTTTGGGGGTGTTGAATCAGAATCGTTTTGATCTTCTAAATTGGATATTCCTTCTGAGCTAGTGTCTTGCCTTTCATCCTTCAGAAAAATTACAAAAACAAGTTAACTCAAATAAAATAATTCACCCACATAAACTGAAGCTGCTATTCTCATTCAATTCCATAAATAGCCAAACAAAATTGTTTAGACTTCCACAGTCAAAAAAAATCCTTTACTGCATTGTTCTGCTTTGCAGTCCCTGCCACCATCCAGATGCAGATTTCCTCACTGGGACTGGTTTTAATCACATCCAAATATGACTGTTGGCCAGGTCTAAGCTATGCTGGCACGCTGTATTTTAGGGCCCATAAAATAAATGCAATATTACAGACCTGTAAAGCACTTCAGTAAGTGGGAAGAGCAAATTTGCCATCTAACTGCATTTTTCAGCTAATGCTGGTCACCTACCTTTTGCTGCCTTACAGATTTTATGAAGTTAAAAGACTGTTTTTGCTGAAGTTTTCACAAAAAAGCTATTTAAATTACCATTCGAATTTGCATATTTGACTACCCTCTTCCTCATGAAACTACCACAAGTACTATTTAACTCAAAATTTAGGGGACTTCAAATACTGTCATTAGTGAATAGTTTCAAAAATATAATTGTGTATTTCTAAGCATTTTAAGTGCTAAAGCTTCCCTGTAAAAGCACAATGTTTTCTACTGACATCAGCAGCATGTACATGCTAGCCTCCAACTTTTAATATAAGCAGCCTTGTAACTCTTCAAGGCTCCTCAGTCTCTGGCAATACAGAAGCCTGAATGAAATGCTAGACAGCCAATTTCTAAGATTTAAGTAGAATCACTCAGCCACTTTTCTGTTCTGCCCTGTCCCTACCTTAATGTTCACAGGTGATTCTTAGGAGGACTGATCCCAATTAGATCTGGTACATCTGGATGTACCCAGGGAGGAACAAGCTGGGATGCAGGAATGGCAGATGAAGATAAATACCCCTGACTTTCAATTGAGAATATATCTGCATTTTGTTTAAAGTGACATTACGGTCTAGGATGAATTCAGCTACTCTGCAAATCAAGGAAGCAGAGCAGCATGAAAAGAGTAACCAAAAGTTCCAAAGAGTTTATTTTCTGAATATGGGGAAAGAGGAGATGCAGAGCCAGCAAAAGACAAAAGCCATGTTTTTATTTTGCTTTTTGATCAGGAGCATTATATAGTCTTTACAATAGTGAGCACTAATGTCCTAGAAGATTAAATACGGAGAATAACTGAGTTGTCTGTGCACAACAGTTTCTGTTAGTCTGGACTCAAGCTGCCTGAGCTAATTAGCTTTGCAGAGGGCACAACAGTAATATCTATTACCTGTTTACAATCAAGTCAAATAAGCTTGATATCTTGTATTTATATTTTTATTTAGTTCACCTTGATAGTTTTCTGTTAGTTCAGCACAGATACAGATTGAATACATCATACGTACATCGTGTAGGAATATGGGGACCGAAGTACCTGATTTCCATTGGCTTGGATCTGTTTGGGTGGTGTCTCATGAAGTGCAGGACTAACTGTAGTAGAGTATGTATAAGCCACCTGTGGAATCAAAATGGTTTGCTTATTGGCAGCGAGAGCTCTCAAGCAGGGAACACTGTTCTGGTCAGCAATGGCAACAATTGTAGGTAACTGGGCAGTGACTGTAGGTATAGCAATATTTATGGGATTGGCACTTGGTGGGATTACATTTACAATAGGATCAGAGTCTGTAACACTGTTGTCCTTTTGTGGTTCTTTTTTTGCACAAGTTAAGTTCAAAGGTTCTTCTTGGACAGAATAAACACTGTTCTGGTAAACACTAGTTATGGTAGATCTTTCCAACAGTTCTCCATGTTGCTTTGGTAGCGAAAGGTCAAGAGGTTCTATTTGTGGCTCTTCTTGTACACCCTCTGCCGTGTACGTGTAACCCTCTGAATTTCTTGATGAAGAAAGGTTTAGTGGTGATGCAGATGGCGTGCTACTGTGTGAACCATTCAGAGTTGAAGCCCCTGGTAAAGTCTGAGATTTCGTTGTACTGACAGGATTTTGGGAGTTATTTGTGCTGTTCTGGGGTTCGCTCGCATTTGAAGTTGCTGCTTGCTCATCGTTGTCTGCGGGACTGTTTAATTTAACTTGCTCAGGCGAAGATGGCCCAGAAGACTGCACAGAAATTTGTCCAGCTTGCATCTTTTCAAACCACTTTTTTACCACATCCAATGGTAGGTTTACAGAATCTGCTATTTTTGAAAGCTCTTCTGCGCTTGGTTGTGCATTTAATGCATAATACGCTTTTAGGAGCGACAGAAGGTTCTTTAAAGGTGGCTGACCAGGAGACAAATTGTTCTCCCCGGTTTCTGATGGGACAGGGGACTCGGGTTTCTCAGCTTCTGTTCCACTGGGCTGGGGAAGCTGAGGAGGGCTTTTTGTTTCATAGTGCTTTAATTCTTGAAGTGCATTAAGATCACCTGGACAGTCATCACAAAGAAGACAAGTGCTATCGTTGGTCTCTCCTTCAAAGTTCTTATCTTTCTCAGACTTCACTGTGAGATCTTGTGGTAATTTCTCATTTTTGCAACTATTTGCAGGAACAGGGTTTTCTTTTTTTAGATTTTGTGGAACAACCTGAAGTTGACTTGGCTGCTCCAAGCTGTAGTTGATGATAATTTTGGTTGTCCCATCTTGGTCAACCAAAGGAAGACTGATAGCTGAAATGAGGGAATGGCCAGCTTGTTGTATAGATGCATTGTTGATTGTTTCTTGTTCTTTGGACGCAAGATTAGCATGATTGTTTTCCAGTACTTGCCTTATTACATTACCATCCACTGCCACTTTTAGTACATTTTGAATGTCACTTAAATTGATGCTTATGGGAGACACCAGACCTACTGTTGGTAGAACAACAGCTTGCACCACACCCTGAGGAGAACTGGTTGCCTGCAACGGGCTACCACCACTAAAAACCCCATTTTGCAAAGGGGTTGAACAATTAATTCCTGAAGCAACCACTATGGGCTTGAATTCATAATCCACAGGTTCAGTTTTAATTTGGTTAAGAGGAAGCTGCTCTTGCAAGGGTTTATTTTCTATTTTTTGTCGTATCTGTGGTCTTGCTGGGCTACCTGGTGATGCAGAAAGGGAAGGGGAGGAGCACTGAGACATCTTGAGCCCTGACCGGGCTCGACCATTCACGGGCATCAAACCAATACACTTCTTACTGCTTATGTGTGAACTGTATGAACCAGAATGGGAAAAACGTTTCTTGCAGTTTGGGCACTCATATGGCTTCTCTCCTAAACATAAGAAAAAACAAAAAAGAAAAGAGAAAAGGCATATGCAACAGTTAACCAGCATAACTTCATCAAACAATAATTACAAGAACAAATACATCATAATGACCTCTCAAAGAGTCCTGGGGAGAGGGGGGGGGAATCTTATCTAGTGAATTGAACAGTAAGAGTATAGTTCTGAGCCAAGGCTCCTTTAATAAGTTTGTGATCCACCAGATATAGGATGGAGCCCACACGATCATGTGTTCCAGTATTTCTCTATTTGATAATTACAGATTTCACTGAACTTCATTAAGTAGTACCACCACTAACTTCTAACTTCTTATATAACATTTCTTATAACTTATCTAATAAATTGTGTCCTGAGTCTACTTTAATATGACTAATCTCGAATGATGTCAATTACAGCTGCAGGAGGAACACTCAGTTCTTATGTCCTGATTATTATCAATTAAAATTCTCTAGCAAGGCTTGTAACACACTGAATGATCGGCAAACATTGAAGAAAAAACAGACAAGTGCAAAGGACCAGAAAGATGTCCCCACTTCTTCTGTGACAAGTCAAGTTTTCCTTAATTGTAAGAGATTAAGTTGCAACTGTTAATCCTCTTGAGTTTTTCTACATATTCCCCGCATAGAGTTGAAGGCTGCAGTCAGTGCTTGCAGTATTCCAGAGGGAAAAACATAAGGAAAACACTAGTATTTTAAACTTAGACTTACAAGGCTGCTATTACATCAAAGTTATAAAGAGCAGAAATGGCAACATTAGTACTCAATTCAATGCTTGATTTATTTACCACTGTGGATTCGTAGGTGCTCCTTTAGGTGATGTTTATACTTAAAAGCTTTTCCACATTCAGTGCACTTGAATTTTCGATTACCGCTGGACTGCGTCACATGTCTCTGTAAGAAAGAAGCCTTAATTATTGTACAGGACAGCATCTTGCAGAAACACCTTGTATTTTCACATTGCAACAGAGAAAACGCCATACAAACCCAAAAAGAATCAACCATAATTGTAAGAGACTGAAGGTGGTATGGAAAAAGGAAACAAATTACAAATCAGGTAAAAACTGAGGCACACATTTCTTCTGAATAAATCTGATACAGTAAAGAGAAAGAAGCAAAACAAACTCGAAATATAGTTGCCCCTTCTCCTAAATTCAGGTGAAGTTTACACTGACATGTTAGTAGGAAGTTCCAGGATGAATGCTAGTTCTACTTGTGAAAGCAAAACCATCAGGGAAAAACCCCAAGCCCACTACCCACAGAATATTTCATGCAGGATAGAAAAACAATAAAGTCTACAGAAACCTGTTTAAACTTTAATCGGTTGACTTGATTTTTCCATTTACATGCTTCCAGGGCTTACTGTTGGCCTTGGATCCCTCTATATAATGATGCCACAGGACTGCTCAAGAGAAGGTAGCTTAGTGACAATAAAGATACTCTTGGTCACAATTCATTTGCAAAATAAATGTGAGAAACCAAACCAAACCAAATAAAAATATGGAGGGGTTTCCCAAGTACACAACACCAAACCTCTTCACCATTTGCACTGAAGCTCTGTGATTATTTTTGCTAGATTTTGCCCTGTGAGAGCATTTATTGTTAAGTTCTAAATTGTTTTTGGCTTTATTGCTATACTAGTTTAAAAAAAAGCAAAAGCAAAGATAGACATGTAAATATATGTTGTATATATGTGACACATATGCGCAAGATCTGTAATTTTACCACGAACTGTACAAATCTATGAATGTGCAATTTTAAGGACAAAAATTACATGCACTTTTAAAGTGATGAAATAATTAATTTCATCACTTTAAAAGTGCATGTAATATTGAAATAGCTTAATTACCAACATAAAACAGAGGAACTATGAATTTTTCTGTTCAAATAACTTGTTTATTAGAAAAACCCAGCAGCTCCTTTTTAAGTAGAGCTCACTTGGCAAAAAGATACTCTACCACTATTGGGATGCACTGCAGATTTTTGGTAACTGGGGCAAGCATTTTCATAAACTCATGAACAGAGCTGTTCATGGACTCTAGGGACAAACAGGCTGCCCACCACCAACAGCAGGTGTGGATCTGCTGCCTCTGGTGTGAAAGTATGGCAGGAACTCCTACCCCTGGCTCTGGCCTGCTGTGCTTGGCAGCACTGGGAGCAGATGCTCGCCAGGTGCTAGGGCTCTTCCTGAGCACAGACACGACATCTGGGGGCTGAGAACTGTGCTGGAGAAGCAGGGATGGATAAAATACAGGATGATGACCCTGCTGTGAGACATGCCTGCAGATCTGAAGAGCCTGTGGCTGTGCAGGTTGCTGGATGAAAGTCTGAACTCTCTGCTATGAGATAGGCTGTCCAAATTATCAACCCTTCCTGTTCTACTCCCTGTCCTCCTTTAACAGAAGACAAATTGAAATAAGATCATCTAAATTACTTCCACATACTCTAATTCAACAGTTCCCTTGGGAGAAGCATTTGGTTAAGCTGCAGACTTTACCCCTCAGCAGATACTGCTCCCACCCTGCTCAGGGTGAGCTGCTTCCTGCCTCCCCCTGGGCTCTGCAGTGAGGTCTGCACTCGAATTTATCCTGATTAGCACCTGACCCTCATTCCCAGGTTTGTCAGCTGTCTTTTGCTAGTTCACATGGCTTTTCAGCTCCGTTTACCTAAGTCCCTTGAAGATGATGTTCTAGAAGACTGTGGCTGACTCACTGCATTTCACTTTAATGATCCAACTGCAACGAGTCTAGAGGACCGTGTCAGGATTTACTTAGCCTGCTGAGAATCAGTTAGCAGCGTTTGACTTGAATTATACAAGCTAACAGATCTCAGGATACATACAGTTACTGCAGGTCCTGGACTACATAAATATTCATACTAAGTATCAGTGCATGTATTCAATCTGTCAGAAATGCTTCTGCTCCAGTCTTTAAAATCTAATGTTCGATTTCTAAGGTATGGAAGTCCACACTCCACTTATCACAATTTTAATGAGTTTTCCTGTTTTCCTGGTCATAGCTGTAAGGTGCTTTAAGCTTTCTGCTGGGTAGTGTTTCCAAATCTATTTTGCCTTAGCTTCTTATATTTGTAACTCTCTGTTCAGCTTTCTTGCTGTCTCTTGTAATAATGTTCAGAATTACTTTGAAGGGTCTTCTTTAAATGTAACTGAGAAATCATTACACTTCTCCAAAGTACCACCTGTAATACTTTCATCTTCATTTTCTCAGATTCAAATGGTTTTCCCTATCTCAGCACTGTTAAGCCACATTGGTTTGTGCCTGTGATATGTGATATATTTCTAATACACTGTACATAATTGCGGTTTTCTGCTCATTAAAGAATTAACTGTAAAATTCAAAGAATATTCTTCTGCACTCCTTCAAGGACTGAAAGAAAAAACACCAGCATTAAGGTCTGTAACTAGCCACTAATACATCCCTGCACCAAACGTTTACTGTGCTTAGAACTGAAGCCCACCCCTCTCACACCAAAGAACAAAACTAGTTAAATGAGAATCCTCAAAAGTTTTTTGGAAGACAGAAATTACAGGTATATCAGGGGTTTTCCACTGATGGTCTGACCATGGTTTCCAAGAACTGCCATTTCTCAGCAGTGTGCATGACACTGAAATTCTGAAAGACTACCTACAGGTGCTTTATAAATTAATGAGAAAAAAAATAAAACAAATATAAGAAGCACTTTTTCAGACTTCAACATCCCTTTTGGTGCTTCACACATGAAGGCAGATGACACATGCAGCATCACCTCCTACCAACTGCTAGTGGTGTAGAAGCAGCCAAGGGTGTAGTGAGGAGCAGGAGGAGGAGGAAGGAAAGAAGAAGAAGGTGCAGGCTGGCTCTCAGCTCTCTGCTGGAGCAATAGCAGAAATTTAGCATATCTTCCCCTGGCTCAGAAGGAGGCCCAGTACCAGGTACCCCTTCCACTGCCTTCACTAAGCTAGATTTTATCTTTGCTCATTGCTTCTTTGTACAGGACAATTACAAAATTGTCACATCATGGACATTACCAGCTAACGAAGTTATCCAATTAATCTATGGTCAGGTGAAGTTCTTTAAGAATAAGACATCAAGTTTTAAACATGCAGCTGCTTAAGATCCACAGCCAGGAGTTCTATACTTTACTAACAACAAAATTTTCCATTACACAAATGATGTAATCATGTATATGCAGCCAATTTTGAAGACATGACAACTTTGCAATAATAACATAAACAAACAAGTATTTCAAATTTACCAAGTATCTAAACTATTGTAGTATTAATTCTGGCTATGGCTTGAGAGAAAAGAACACACTTTAACGGGTGTAATACTGAGTTCCAGATACTCCATAGAAACAACATTAATAAAATAAAATTGTGCCTTCAAAAGTATAAATCCATTAAAATATTTTTGTGGGAATACAGTTTAAGCTCCCCTTTTTAGCAATTCTTCTGAGTGTTTACTCACTTGGTATTTTTAATTTTTTCATTCAAACTGCATGCAAGTATGGCTTCTATCTCCCCCAGCTACTTTATTTTTATGGTTTTAGTCTTGTAACTGAAAAGACTGAAAACAAATGTGGTAGCCCACAAGAAAAGCATTCTATAAATAGCATTCATAGATTTTATAGTTAGAAATATAAGATGTATGTAAGATGAAAGTGACTTTTAAAGTGCAAGCCAAGCCAAAAAGGAAGTGAAACAGAAATTAATTGCTCATGGGGAACATATTTGAGTAAAAAAGAACTGCCACACCAGGATATGCTGGTGAGGTTATTCCAAAACTTGTGAAACAATAAAATCCCTGCAGCAGGATGGCCGATACTTCTTGTACTGATTTAATTGACCTGTGAATGTGAACACTCATGTATAAAAATGTACAGTAAATTTTTAAGCCTGTTAAATTGTTGGACTTGGTGATACTTTGTAGGATGGAGGTTAACAGCCAATGTGTAAAAAAGGATCTCCTTTAATCTGGTTTCCTTAAGTAAAGCATCTTCCTTTACTCTGGGTTACAACCTGTTGGTTTGGTGCTACCAGAAATGTCGGAAGTACCTTTATTTTTACATTTGGTTTTGTATTTTTCTGTTATATTTGTCTTCTGTTTCATTTCTGGGGAGTATGAATCTTTCTAGTCTGTCCTCTACAAAACAGGAAACATCTACAAGCCTCTTTAACTTGGTGGTGGAAAATCTGTAAGTTTTTTTTCTCTGGATAATTCCAGAGAAATCAATTGTTTCAGTTGATGCCTGAGCCTCAGAGCACCTCTGATAAGCTATGGAAGCATGTGCTGGGGATGGATGATGGGACATTGTGGGGATAAAAAAAGAAAAGAAAAAGAGGGACAGGAGAACAGTCTCAGGATCTTCTGTAATGATCAGATGGTTAACTCATGGAAGACATTTCAGGGACCCATGCCCTCAGGTTAGCCCATGAATCAGAAAAAACAAGCTCATAACATCTTTAGCCTTTTCTGTTGCTTCATTTAGAACTGAAACACCATGTTTTAAATGCTAATTATTTGTTTATTGTCTTACAGCATGAATTGCATTTAAAAACTGTACCTCACAGTTCAAACAAGACAATGGTTTGTTTCTTAAGGGCAAAAATATTATAGTAAATTGTGAATTACTCAAACAGGACTTATGAAAAAAAAGGAAATGTTTCATTAAAGGCTTGAAATTAGATTTAAGTAATAATTTTCATGCAATGAAACAAAAGCCAATGAACAAAAAAACCCAACAAATAACCTATAAATGTAATAAAGCACTTCTGAAAACAACCCTACTGCCTAGATGAATGAAAACAGGAATTGAGATCTCAACCTTTGACAGCTACAGAAAAAGCCTGACTCGAGCAGCAAGCTTGAGTGTGTGCTCTGGGACTGGACCATCGGCACACAGCTGATCTGCTGGGAACAGTTTACCTGCTCTGCCCACATAACAAATCTCAGCCTTGCTAGAGAGGACATTAATAACCCTTCATTCAAATGCCACTTACTGGGTCTCTTCCTGATTTGTGTGATGTCATGTGGCGGTCGAGCTGCGTTCTGTACGCAAAGGTGTAACTGCACAAGGAGCAGCTGAAGTTATCCTCGTTTTTTTCATGGCGGTATTTGATGTGTTCCTTCAGCGAGGTAAAGCGCTTGTACCCTCGGTCACAGTACGGGCACGTGAGCAGCTGGGAAAACGCGTCAGGCGTTCCTACACAGGAGAGACAGCGCACCAGACTTCAATAAACAAGTTCCAAACTTACTACCAGCAACAAACAGGCTTTACATTTACACCTATTACTGTAAGAAAACATGCAGCTGCTGGAAGCTCCGTTTGTTTTAGGGAAGGACTAGTGGTAAATTAGATTTTTTCCACAGGTATTATACAACCTCCCACACTATGGTATGGTTGCCCCAATGTACCTTGGAGAGAGTCAGCACAATATGCTGATAGGACAAGGAGGAATGGTTTTAAACCAAAAGAGAGTAGATGGTGGCTAGATATAAAGAAGAAATTTTTCATTATAAAGGTGGCAAAATACTTCAACAGGTTGCCTAGAGGGGTGGCAAATGTCCCATTCCTGGAAATATTCAAGACCAGCTTGGACAGGGCTCTGAGCAACATGACAGAGCTGAAAATGTCCCAGCTCATTTCAGGGGGGTTGGACCTAGAAGACCTTTAGAAGTCCTGTCCAACCCAAACCATTCTATGATTCACAGATATGGATGCATTAGTAGGATACACTGTCTGCAGGACAGAAAGTAGAGAGATCAAACGTGTGGCCATATATATGAGTATAACGTGATCTATGGAATCTATTTTGCTGGCCTTCACAAAGTACTTCTGCATGAGTACAGGGAAAAGTGAAACGAGATTGAAGCTAAATATTAATTTCACAATGTCTATTTCAAGAAGTCACCATTTATGAAGTTTTAGCTTCATCCCTTCATACCAGCATATGTTTAGCCCTCCACATAGGCTATTCATTTTAACTCATTCTATCATTAAAAAAGTAATTTTTTTAAAGGACTGAAAAAATACTTCTTTATAAATTTATCGATAAATGTATGTTCAAATAAATGTAGGGTTTGCTGTATTTGATCAAAACATCAGTTTATAGGTGTGATATCCTCCAATGACCATGCTAATCTTCTTTGCTTCAAGTCAAAAAGGAAGCAAATGTTGCAAGGATGCACCTATGCACTGTGCTGAGCACGAGAAAGGTGGAAGGTCTTTACTGATTAACATTTTATGCTCTGACGCACAAGGGGCACATTTGTACATGCTGTCATTTTAAGTTTCAGAACTGTAAGAATTATTAATGCTCATTAAATGAACCAGTACTTTAGAAAGTACTTCTGAATTATTTACCTTCACGACCTCTTCCAGCAGTTATCACCACAGATTGGTAATATCTTCTGTGAAGTAGCAATTAATTCTGTTTGTGTGGAATTTACTAACTTAATTTTCACTGAATGTGCCACTGATCTTGAACAGTGAAAAGCAATCAGATCACTTTTCCTTATTACTAAAAATCACCACTTTTTCTGTCATATAGGTCCTTTTACACTTGTTATAGTAACAATCAAAATAATCCCTACCCACAGGGATTGTTTTGTTGTACTATCCATTTCTGCTTTTCCTGGTTTAGCTGAGTTGTCCAAAAACAAAGCCATCCCCACATGCGTAGACCAAGTATACTTCCTTTCAACTCTCTTTCTACCATCTATAATTCAACTCATCTGACATAAAGAATACTCCATTTCAGCACAAATACAACTCAGTGGAAATGTCACAAGCACATTAACTGAAATTTTATTTCCATTGGAGGAAATGGAGAAATTAAAACAGCTTCCCAAAATCACAAAAAATTCTGATTCTGTCAGAATCTTGTCTACTTCCCCAGTTTGGAATGAAGTATCTTTACCAAATGTCACTATTTTTGGCATTTTCTGTTCCAAAATGATTAAAAGACTAAACACTATTATTCAGCATTGTGATCTTCACAATACCTCTCAGTGAAGTTACTGGGATAGGTCCAATTTAAATGATTAATACAAATGTGTATTTTTAATGATTACATGGAAATCATATGACAAGTCTGTAAAACTAACTTGACAATATGTGCCACTGTGATCACATATTAAAATCTTAAATTAATGAATGCACTTTTTAAAGTAAAATCTGTAATAGCATAAGATCTCTGGAGGAACAGAACAAAAAGGTTACCTTTACATCTTTCACTGCTCTCCCTCAGACTCCAGTATAGTACTACAGCTACAATGACATCTATCTGTTCAGTTATATTCATTTCTTAAAACAACTAGAACACAACTCCTAACCATTTATGTAGGCAGTTACTTTTTCTTGAAAAATCATAAATACTCCAATTGACACAAGCTATCTCACCTGAGAAAACACATAGAATGCAAAACCAATAGCAACAGCATTCATCTTCAAATATTTCATGATGAAGAAATGAACAAAGTGTAACCTCTCATTTCACTCAGAACACTTTAAGCATGAAACTTCTTCAGAGGAAAAAAAACTGTATCTACTTAAAAATAACAACAGGTCACTATTTTTTTCACATAAATGTTTTTGTATGAACAATGCTTCCTTTTTCTCTGCTGCTGTCCTTTCAGGCAAAAGACCACAAAAGCCTGTCATAGACTGGCTACCCAATAAAAGAAATTCTATCTAATGGGTCCTATTGGGAGCTTTGTTTAGAAATATAAAAAAGGAAAGAAACATGTTATAACTTTCCTTAAATTATTCTTATATAAATATGTACTATTTTGCTTTACTTCTATTATATTTAATAAATATGTGTTTTATTCTTTCATATAAGGACGTTGAATGGATTTATGAAAGCATGAACTTTTCTCTTCAATGACTAGGTTACCATTTAGATACTCATACAAGTGAATCATAGTGCATGTCTTGTTTACAAAATCAAGTGGCAATGCTTTTTGCATGATGATCCTATCCTATTATAATTATTTAACTAGGATTTTTTTTCCTCTATAGTTGTGTGTATATGCACTGCTGTCCTCTTAAGCACAGCAGAAGTTTTGGGTCAAGGAGTGAGTACAACTGATTTCATAAGAACTGAACTGATGATATATTTACCATTTTCATCCTGACCACTAGCTTCTGGCGTGCCTTGTCTCTGGTCCTCCTCAGGTGCTTCAGGGTAGATAACAGCTGTATCTTCTTGTTGAAGGAATTCTTCAACATTAGGGTCATGGTTTTGCTCATTTTCTGCATCAGAATCACATTCATCTTCTTTTACTAAGTGTGAAAAATAAGACACAAGATACAAAATTAAGTTTAAAAAGAACATAAACGAAATTCAGTAACTCACATTACCAAATCTCCCTCTAGCCAAGTATTTAAAAACTCTTTACAGATACTAGCATAGGTCAAGTTCTTTAAGATGCCAGATTATGCCATGTTTTAGAAGAACTGGTAGCATAATGATATTTAAAAACTTGACTAAACACAGTTTACCTAACTCAATGCATTTTTATCATTTCAGATTTAGCTGTTCTTCTCAATTTCCCTAAAAATCTTAAATGCAACATTAATTATGATTTAGACCTTGTATTGGAAGGCCTCTTTATCATCTTGGCTCCTGTGTTTGCAAAAGTACATTTGTAGCTTTCAAGACACATTTTTTAATGTTATTTATATATTTATAAATAACATAATGTTATTTATAGCTGTTCATTAGCACAAACTCAGAAGATATTTAAACTCAGTAAAAACCTGGCCAGATAAAGGCAGCAAACTTGAACTCTGACTGGCTTGTTCTGTGGTGTTGGAAATGGCTACCAAAAAGGCTTCAGATCTAGTTAACAACCTTTAGCATTTTCCAGTTAAAAACTTGAGAGAAAAACCCAATGAACAACTGTATTGTAAAATTAGCAAATAATAAATTAAATATTTTACTTAATGCTTGTATGATAAATATTTGGTCCCTAGTATTTGCCTAAATACATTGTTCATAGAGTTTATTTTTACCATGGTGGAACATTCTGTGAAAGCTCTGCCTGCAGCACCCTAAATCATTACAGATGTCCTCCACTATTAATGTGAGATATATTTTTAATAGGAAAGAGAAGTTTTATGATTCATCTCTCAGTGTGAAGTCATATACTCAATTTACAATTTGACACAAGCTTTTTATGACAGGAGGCAGTCTCTCACATGTAGACTGTAATGCAATGAATAATGCAGCTCTCCATACTTACAAGGCAAGAACTGACTTTATAGGAACTGAAAAGAATGTGTGAAACTAGAGTTTAAAACATATCAATGTGTTTAGATGTTTGGGTTTGCTTTTAAATAAGACTTACTCTGATATTATCTACCTATCTAGTAAGGGCATTAAATACACCCTCCATTAACTTTTAAGAAGTTGAATGGGATATATATTAATCTTCTGTCAAGCAGAGAAATGGAAAAAAATAACAAACCATCTGTTTTTGTTTGAGTCTGAAACTAAAGTACACATTTTATTTTGCCTTCTGTGTAATCAGTCCAAACAGAAGAGTGGATAATAAAATACAGTATTAGCTTAAGTCTATTTTTGTATATTTCTTCATAGTTTAAAACCCCACCTGTTGACACCTACATGTAAGATCATTGCTATTCCTTGTTTTGCCCTTTGGAGACACAGTGCTGCTGGAGTGTATGGTCAGTCCCTGGGAGGGAGGGAGGGCTGCTCTATGTCACTGGTCACCTACACCTCCAGACCTTGGACACCAAGAGATACCCAGACTTTTTTCCTCAGCTAAAGCAGTGTTTACAGTTTAAGACCTCTAGCGTGGAAAAGCAAAGCACTTTTATAAACAGAGGTGGGAGAATTTCAAAGCTTTCAGAATGATACTCATCTAACCAAAATTCAATAGCACTTTATGAATAATGGACTCAGATTAACAAAGAAATACCTGTACATCCAATTTCATCTGTCTGAGCTTCAGGCCCCAGGATTTCCTTTCTTTCTTTTCCAGCTGAAATAGCACATTTCAGAAAAAAAAAGAATATTTAAAGAAAACCCCACAAAACAACAAGAAAAGCCACATGCCCACCAACAACTCAATATACTTGAGTTATTTCTTCAGCAGTGCTTTCCATTTCTGTAGTGTTTAGAAGTGCATTTAAACACAAAGTTCTTTGAAAAATATGGATAGCACATTATTTCAGCAGTGTGTGATCAGCTGAACCACAATGATATTTCATACTTAAGAAAACCAAACCTAAAAAGGAAGCAATACTAAACACTGACCATTATGTGAAGAGAGGTAAAGCCATGGACAGTGTGTTTCACCAGCAAATAGACAGTCAGCTACTTAAGTGACCCCATCTACAAATGCAGCCATCTGATATACTGGAATATTATTTCCAGAAATCAGAGCACCATAAAACAAATGCAGTTATGTTATTTTCTCCAATTAGCAGTTTTCAGAAATGATTGATAATTTGCTGGTAATGTCTGCAAACAGAAACCTAATGTGTTCTCTTTCTTGCCAATCATCTGGAAACCACTTAAGGTTGTGATTACCTTAAAAAATTAAACAAAAAAAAGGACTTCAAACACATGCTCCCCCTTCAGAACAACTGTGCACTGCAGATACGCTTCAGCTATCGATTCCAATACTTGGTCTGAGTCTGCAGAACCAACGCTGTGGAGCCAAGCTGCTGCCCCAGCTCTGCCAGCTCTGCTGAGCTGCAGCCCTCAAGGATGCAGCATGAAGTCTGAACTCACTACAGGTTGTTGGTGCAAATCAATAAACGGCCAAGTTGCTCTTCATTTTGGTTCACTGGTTAGCATGGACTGGGAAGTTCCCACAGGAAAAGCCACTGCTGACATTTCTGTCGGTACCTGGCTCATGGCAGGAGTACATAGGAGAGCTACATTGCTTGGTTTGCTCTTTATCAGTGCTATGCTATGCCAATAGATGTGAAACTAAAATGTTACTTCATAGTTTCATTATGGAAACCTTGGATGCTTCACACCTACACTCTCGAAAAAGCCTTCTAGGTGATGCAGAAGGTCAGAGCACACAGCTGCTCTGACCTGAAACAGCAACTGTTACACTTCTATTACTTATACTTCTATCTACCTTACTTCACTTTACTTCTGTGCAGGAAAAAATCCTTTAGTCAAATCCTGCAAAGTCAAAAGTCAAAACTCCTGCAAGTCAAAAGCCCAGAACATTCTTTTTAATTACAGAAGAAGCCAATTTCTCCTTTGTGGAAGGAAGATGATAAATCCTAGGAGAACTTTTAAGTTCTCAAATAATACCAGCTTCCTCAAAGGAAAAGCTTCTTAATTCTGCCTACTTTGACCAAAGCCCACAGACCCAAGGTATCTGCAAATAGTGGCAATTCAAACACGTTTCTTACTTTAAACAAGAAATGTGTTTAAAAGGAAATGGCACCTCTTAAATCTTACCTTAATTTCAACTGACATCTAAAAAAACCCTCAAATTTTGGCTCATGATACCAGACTTGGTTCAGAGTTTGTAAGATAGATGACTGGACGCAAAGCAAAATTAAACCCAAAATTTAATTTCTTAAAATCAAACAATACAAACCCACTGTTTTCCTTTAAGAAGAGTTTTTGATGGTTGTGATTTTTCTCCATTATAAAATAGGATCTACATGAGGGGGGGAATATCAATCAGTAAGTTATTACTCTGGAAATTTAAATTACAGGATCTCCAGTAAATTCCACTGGCTTCAGTACAAATATAAGTTATGCTTCCCAAGAGAATGTCAAGGAATTTATGGAATGATAGGTTAATCTAGTGAAGTTAAACTCCCTCTCAATTCCAATAATCCTAACCTCTGTTTGGTACTGTCTCTTCCCAATAGCTACAAGTAGGGTATAAGACAGGGAGAAACCCTTTTCCTCAGGGAAGTGCTGTAGGAATAATTAATAATTTGAAAAATATTAAGTAGATATACATCTTTAAAGCTATGTATGGTCCACAAATAAAGGCAATGTTGCAATCGTGCCCTCAGAAGCCCAGTTACCACACAGTTGGGAAACAACAGAATGGGATGTGATGATGGGAGAACAGACCTTAAGACACTGTTCCACCAAGCAGAAGTCACAGCTCTGAGTTCCAGAGGAAATTCAAGCTACCTGCTAAATGACAGCTTAAATAGAGGTCTCCACAAATAGCATCTAAGTCATGAATATCCATCCTGGTATTGCAGCTGGACATACCAGATAGCTGTAAACCAAGTTCTTGGGCTTCTACATCTCATCACTGCTTATGAGCGACTGCTAAGAGACACAGTGGGGCTTCCCAGGGTTAAATGCTGATGATTTTCATCAGGGAATGATGACAGGAAACAGTGTTAACTAGCAGCAAACATGCCTGACAACTACTGACATTGGGTGACAGTAAAAATCCCTGCATGGCTAAGATAACTGATCAAATTGAAACCACTAGCAAAGTAGAAATTTTGGCTGTAGGCAGAAAGACAAACTTCACTGAAATTTCCACTGCAGTCTTTATCTGCAGAAAAGGAAATAAATTCCAAAGCCCATCAAGAGACTTTCTCATTTAAATTCTTCAGAGCTAATTTTCTCATATTCATGTAGCAAGCACTATTTACAGCTTGCAGTATTGACTGGTTATTTGCTCTTTGATCAAAAACATGCCACACACAACCCACCAAATGCCAGCACACTTTTGAGCATACAGGCTCAACCTAAAATTTGATGACTTAAAGGAATTTCTGAATTTCAGAAAGAGCATAAACATAAAACATATTTATATTTTTTTCAAAGATATCTTAGTTCCAGTCCTGAGACCTCCAGATTTGCTAAATACTTATAGTACATACTAACGCTCTTGTAAGAGTATTAATACAATAAAAGTTTAACTTCTGCTTTTTTTTTTCCCCTTTTAATTGTAGCATAGTTTTTACTTCTAACTAAAGCAAAGAAAAATCATATTAGAGAATTATTGCACACATGAATGCTGGCACACTGTCAACAACATGTACAGGATACACGTGGTTCACTTTTTTAAACCAGTAGGACTGTTTCAGTTAAACCTCCTGAGAAACACACCTTATATTTAAAACACCTGTTCCTAGGGTCTTTTAGAAATTCAGTTAGAATGACTGGAAACGGAAGGAAACTAATCTGATACAGAAATGTTATGTGTGTTGTTTCTATTCTTGGCAATTCGTGAACAGAATAAATATGCAAAAACTCATTCTGTCAAGTTCAGCTAAAGCCAGAACTACTGAGTACTACTTTACTGATGAAACACAGCTTACTAAAACTGCTGTAGAGTATATTTTTCTAAAGATAATCACCAGTCTTGAAGATAGTTGCACACCATCTACCCCAGTACACTTCCCTGTATGTGAGAGATGATGTATTCAGAGATCTCTCTACATATTTCTAACATGCAACCAAGACTGATGATGTGATTTTCAGCTCATACCTTTCCTTCTAGGAAAGCTATCAAAAGAGTAAACAGTATTCTACCCTAGCAAATCAAAGCTCCATAAAATCTAATGTAGCCTCACTTTTCTCATATAGCCATTGCCAGAAATTTCAACTATTTATTTAAAAAAAACCCCTATTATCAAATTAAAAAACCCTTCCAGACTGCTACAAAAGAGGCTTAAGAACACATAATTTTTACAGTGCAAATCTGTGGTTGTTGAGAAACCTTGTATGGCAATTGATTAATCTTTTGTCTGGCTACCAAGGAAATTCTGTCCTCATTAGCAAACTCCAAAGCAGAGAAACATTGCTTACATTGCAAATCTACAACCACAGTAGAATTTAAAATTAAAGAGAAGTTAGAATTTTAACAAACAAATTTTTAAAAGTTAAAAATGGTATGTTTGACATAAGGAGTCAAAAAAGATGCCATCACATGTCTAGAGCCCTGACAACCCCCAGAAAGCTGCCTGAGATGCTGTGTGATGGGTACATCTCCAGAAAATGTCCAATCCAAGAGGTCTTGATCCCAAATGTCTGGGAGCCAGTGCTTTTCTTCCTTCCCCTTTTCAGATTTCCTTCACCTGTGCTTGAAGGGTTCAAGCCTACCCAGAGCCCACTTTAATGTAACCACAATTTCTGAAGCCTGCAGGAGAGCAAAGATATTACAGGAGAACTAAGAAAATTACCTACCTAATAATTTAGCTCCAAAATACTCATTTCCCAGCACAGCATACCTTGGCAGTAGCAGCTATGTAAAAACAGGCTGAGCTGATGCTATTCTTTGAACTCTCAGCTGCTCTCTCTCAGCTGGACTGCAGTTAGGGGCCATATGACTGCTTTCCATTTATTTAGATGTGAGGTCATGCACCGTGTATTAAACCACCAGTGTTAAAAGGTGGATGCTAGGAATTGTGGCTGGAGTTCAGATATGCTGAAAAAACATTCTGTATCTTTGAGGGCATTAAGGCCAAATTCCACGGTAAATTCCACTAATTTATGCATTTATCCCAATTTGGCTCAAAAGTAAGCATGCTGTGTGATATTATGAAACTCAGTATCTGATTCCACAGTAAAAAAAAGGCCCATTTCCTGTCTGTTTAAAATTTTCAGCTTCTAAACCTTCTGCATAATATGTGCAACACTTACCTCCTTCCAGAATTTTCAAAATAATGATTTTACATAGCCAATTCTAAAACTAATAATCTAAAAATTATTTTTTTCTGTCTGTATTTTAGAAGGAAAAAGAGAGAAATTAACATCTGATTGGTTTTTTTCATGTTTTTTGTTTACTGCTTACTCCCCAAGCTGAGCCAATCCTGAACCTTACAAGGAGCTCTGGCAGAGACCTGCCAGGCAGGCAAAGACTTGAAAAAACCAAGATCAAGTAACTAGTCTTTAATCAGCCTTTGGAATGCTGCATCTACAGTCTGGAAGCTCCTGCTAAACAATGCCAACAGAATTAATGCACCTCTGAATCTGCTTCAAATAATAAACGAAGAACATGAAGTATGGTATAATAAATACGTTGTATAACCTCTTTTTTGATTGTGAATATTACGTGTTATTTCAGTAATAAAGGTACCAAAAAAAGTTCTATTGAATCTTAATTTTAGAAAACTTTCTTTACATAGTATCATCAGTAGAAATGAACATACCTTCATCTTCCCAACAACTGTTTGTACTCCCTTCTCTTTCACTGTTTTCTGGTAATACTATATGGTCCGTTGGCAAGTCATCTTCTGGCACACTGGCATCACAGTCTGCTGCATCCGTTACACTTTCCTCTTCCACTATATGCAATTTATCTTCATCATCTGAGTCTGAGTTTGCTTCTACCACATTGTTATAATTGGTGACTGTGGAGAGACAAAAACAAAATACTGATCAACATACTCTTAACTGATGGCATGGGGTCACATTATTATTGCTGCTTGCCCCACGGGGATGGCACTGCCTTGTGAGCAACTCGGCCGTAATGTCGGTGCACAAGGAGCACCTGAGAGCTCCCACCACCTCTCACTGGGCACACCCAATATAAGGCTGCACAGGAGAAGGCAGCAGGCAACTCCAGAGCTGGAGCCACACAGGAGCAACAGAATTCCAACTGGATCACTCCAATGTAGATGCCAGAATTGCTGTATGCCTCATTTATGATTATTATGGCACTGAAGACCCTGTGGCCCCAGGTCGAGCACCCTTCAGAGAAGGCAGCCCAGCTGCTCTCGGGGTCCCATGAGCCAGCCCTTTCCTGCAGGCACACACTGTGTGCTCCCCCAGCCAGCTCCCACTGCCTCCTCCTGTGACCAATGGCACCCCACGCTCCGGCTGTGGGAATCACGGGGAAACAAGCAGGAACAACAATGAGATTGAATTCAGAATGGCTTGAGTGCTCCTGATCCCAGCTAAAATGCTCTTGTAGTTATACCCATTAAAGACTCAGCAGGACGAATGTGAAAGGAAAAATCACAGAGATCACTTAGATAGGGAATCCCACGTAACATTTGCCCAGTTACCATGGAAAGGTAATAAGTCTACTTTCTTAGCCCGAAGAACATATTGCAAGAGTCTTTGGACAAAGGATTACATGACAATATATATGCTTCTGTCACATGTGAGCAGATCATTATTAAAATAGTCTTCATTTGCAGGCACAAAGATCAGTTACAGTCATTTCAACTTAAAATGTAAGGAACTGTATGTAAACTGTATTAAGAAAAAATTACTTTCACAGTCTGTTTAAATGTCTTGTTACTCACACTGAAGTTACACTATGAAAGAGATCAATGTTGGTATTATTTCTTCGCTGCCAAGTTTGAATTTCTAACTAAAATGCTTCAAAATACAGTCTAAGAAAGAGAATAAATATGTAGATGGGTAAACCAACAAGACTTGGCTGCAGCACTCCTTCAGTGGTTATCAGAATTATACCTGGGAGGCACATAATCATGGTACTTTATGATACCTGCATCCTGTCACTGTAAGTTCACAAGAAGCCAGACTGATTCTTTCATGTGAAATACTGCCTATTAAAGTAGATAAATAGCAAACCAGACTCCTGCTCTTCTGAAGTTAGCTCTTTTTTTTTTTTTTTTTTTTTTTTTTTTTTTAAAGTAGATATTTTAGTAATTTAAAAATACATGTAACCAGGACAAGTGAGTAACATTATGAACAGATAGGCTGCTATCTCATTTCCTTCCAATTCAGGAGAAAAATGTCTCATCTAAAACATGCATGAGAATGACAAAAGAGCCTTTTCAATTTAAAACAATCATTCAATGTTTCCATATTTTACATAGTGCTATTTGAAAAATGTAGTAACTCCTCACTACTCATGGTATTGACATCTTCTAAAACAGCAAATTCAGGCAAATTGCCTAAAAACTAGTATGTGGTCCATTTCAATTGATAAATTGATATTCACTTAATATCCTGTAACTGATTTTGCAAAGTAAAATAGCTGCTGTAAGCGATGCTATAATACTGTGTTATATAGAAGACATAAGAATATAGGAGACGAATTCCCTCACCAAAGCAGACGAGATTTATGAATTTATTCTCCTGAGAAATGGTAAATGCAACTTTTAAAAAGTGTGAGAACAGACATAAAACAAGAGGAAGAGGAAAATAATTTTAGCCTTTTCTTTTGATTGGGTTTTACTCTGAGGCTTAGATGCAGAGTATTATTAAT
Organism: Urocynchramus pylzowi; assembly: GCA_013397555.1. NCBI lineage: Eukaryota > Metazoa > Chordata > Aves > Passeriformes > Fringillidae > Urocynchramus > Urocynchramus pylzowi. Next base: position 731,173 of record VZRH01001694.1, on the reverse strand, counting down.
ATAAAATATCAACATATTTACATTTGCCACACATAAAAGAGATCATTAAGAGAGGGATCAAAATTTATAGGGATAAATTCAGATGTAGATAATGAATACTTTATTTTTAAAAAATAAATTTCCTGTTTAGTTTGGAAAATTAAGTGGCATTCCTTATATTAGACTTAGAGTGGTTTTATGGAAAACAAAACCATGATCAAACAGTTTCTCTTCAAGAATCAGATTAATGGAGAAAAAATGTTTCTTCTTTCCTCATCAAATACATTACAAATATAATATATCCATTATGGCTCTCTTCACCTTGAAACATTTCCATACATCCTCACTATACTCAAGTGCCAACTCTGCAAAAGCTAATAACTCCTCCTTCCTTATAAAAAGCAAGGAACAACTGGTCTTTGGAATTTCAGCTTCTTCCATTAAAAATCAGTCGTCAAAAAGGCAAGACGAAAAAGCAAACAAGAAATCTGGTTCTAACATTTTTTCTTTCCTCTCCCCAAAATGCTTTGGGGAAAATAAATCTGCCAAAGCTGCATCTAAAAGGTCTCAGCACATTTGGGGTGGCCAGGCAACCCACCACCAAACACAGCAGAAAGTCAAGCACTTAAAATGACAGAACCACTCATATACCTATACATAATTTTAACTAAATGATTACATGCTGCTTTCCTTCTGCAAGATCCTTGCCTCACCAAGTGCAGTGATAGCAAATACAAAGGGAATGCTCAGTTTTATGGAGTGAACTGAGTATTTGTAGCCTTCTGCCTCATTTGTTTAGATTGCAAAGTGATTGCTCGTACTTGTTATTCCCTTCAGCCAGCAGCGTTTCCAAAGTTTCCCTTATAGGAAGTTAGCCAGAATGGGATTCCATATTTTGTATTATAATGTATGGCTCATGCTTATATGCAGTATATTGTAACTATTTATTGTACAATTATATGATTATATATTTTATATTCCATATAATTTCCTTACATGGTATTCAGCAAGAATGCTTCAAAACATACAATTAACTGAACTGTAATAGGGTGATGTTATCTCCATTTTGCAGATTAGAACCTGGCTGCTTAAAACCCAGAAAAGTCTTCTGGCAATCCTGGCATTGCCACGCCAGTGCAGGGCACTTCAGGCTGTATTTTTCAGAAGACTTTGCATTCATACAGTGTTTTACACATTCAAAGCACACTTGTGCTCATCCCAAATGCAGCTGTGCCCAGAGTCCAGGTACCTTGGCCCATGTGCCACAGCAACCAGAAACACAGAGACCACTTCCATACGAGTGACCTTCCAGAATCACATAAAACCTCTTTCAAAATGAGAAAGTAAAATCTAGTCTTTCTGTGGAGCCTTCAAATGCCCTGGAAATAATGATTTTGATTCCTGCAGCCCTCTACTTAAATTACTCTGCTTTCCAGCAATTAAGGCAAGGGTTCTGGAGGCAACAGCTTCCTTTAATAAACACCCCTGATTTATTCTCTGGGCAGCATTCCTCCTGTGAAAAAATTACGTGATCACATAATTAAAGATCTTATCGTTATGCATACATGCAAGAGACAAATTAAAACAGTTTGAACAATCTTCATTTCAACGTTTTCCAACTTTTTTTGAATGCTCAGCTTTCAAAGTCAAGTGTTGGATTTCAAAGAATGTATTAACACTCTTTAATGGAAACGATGGTTAAAAAAACAATCAAACCCTGTAATTTACTGTATTTTTAGCTAATTAAAATTAAAATTAAAATCCCATTACATGATACCATACTGATACCTTCATGGCTGCAAATCCTAGCTTTAGCAATGCAGATTTGCTCTTGGCACCCTACAAGACGAATGGGTGGTGGTAGGAAGCTGCTGCCTCCATTTGCTCAGACAGATTTTGGCTCCATGTTTCATGGGAACTATGGCATCTGGCATTCAAGTCCAGAGGTAATCATCCTCCCCCTCTCCTTTCTTCACTTCAGTCCTACAGCCAAATTTAGACCTTCCCTATCTGTACATAATTTTGTGTGTTTTCTCCTCTCGTCCTTGATGTTTCCTCAGAATAGTCAGCACTGAAAGAAGAGGACAACAAGCTCACAAGCCTTGTTCAATGCCTGGCGCCACAGCAGCTGCTGAAGTTGGGAGGCATAAATTTCATTAAACCTTTTTGGATAAAGATTGAAGTATATTCAATACAAAAGCAATACGTAGAGACAACTGCTTACAATCTCTGAAAGAAATTAAATTGACTATACATAAATGATGACTTCAAGAGGCTTCTAATTTGGCAAAATATTCCATGCAGAAAATAAAACACACATAAAACCTTGCCTGGAACAGTTACGGCTTCCCAGTGAAGGAGCTACAAGTATTTCAGACTTCAGTACTATTTACTTTTAGCTAATGTGATTTAAAAGTAGTGACTAGCTAAATAAAATAATTCAGCCTGGATCACAGAAATCTGGCACCAACAGCAGTCAGTGTCTCCACAATGAGACATTGCTCTGTGAAAAGCAAGGACAATTAGAGAGGTTACATCACCCTCGGCCACCACAGCTCCAGGGACGGCCATCAGCTGCAGGGGACAAGCAGCAGAACACTGGGGGGTGTCTTATCAAGATAACTGTAAAAGCCACAGATCATGAACCACGACTGCAATCAACTGAAGACAGGTCACCAGACAAGCAGGTATGATGTATGACACACACACGGGCCTATTCTGTTCAATGTACAGTATGACACCTTAGCAAAATTTCACATTATTAAAGTATAATTACTTATTTCAGATTTAATTTCACATATTAATAGAAAGCCTCAAAAAACATATTATAAATTACACTGAAGACTAAATATTTATTCAATAAAACCAATTTTTATATCATTACTATATAAGATCTCAAATAATTATGAAACAGTAATTAAAAATACATTTTAGTAACCATAATTACTTTTTCTCCTCTTGATCACTTTCTTGATACATTATCCTGGTTCTTAAAGAACAAATGACTAGCTGTAGTTGAAACTTCCCTTGCTCTAAGAAGAAATTACTGCAAAATGAACTGCAGAAAATGAGTTTTGCTTTCTGGATTTTTACAGTCGTAAATGCAAAGCAGATGTATGGCATTGCACAATTCTAATTAAAAAAGAAATGTGCTCTGATGGAAGTAGTGATTAAAGAGCTCAAATGGAGATACAGATTATTTTGCTGGTTGAATACAGGTGGGAAACTATGATACATATGTCTGATCAAATCAAACATGATATTTGAAAGGAAAAAATTACTAGTTGCTGATTTAAAACCAGTAAACCCAGGAAATTCAAGGTGAACACCAAGATTGTGGTGATGAAAGACTATAGGATTCATTGTTTCCATAACATAATGCATGAGTCCCCAAAAATACAATTATTATTATTATTGCCACCTGGGTGAAAATAGAAGGAAAGCTTCTTAAAAAGCTGTCACCAGTAACCTGCTCACCACTCCCCCATCCAAATCTGCCCTCAGAGTCATTAGATGACATGAAAGATGACATTCCCAACACAAGGAATGACACAATCAAGTTGATGTCACTCAACAAGATAAAAACATTCATGGTGGAATATGCATCAGAATGATTTGAGATCAGGTGGCAAGAGGACAGAACTGCACTTAAAAGAGGACAGAATTCCACAGAACTAAAGCAAAATGTCTAACATGTAGTACCAGGATCTGGAAGGCTCCTTTGAACCTGCTAAAACCTTTTGCTCAATACTTGACAATGGCCACTGTCTTTTATGTAGGATCTGGTCCAGCATTCTTACTAGCTGTCTTTTGTACACCTCTCCATACTTAACCCAAAAATCCTACCGACTTCCACTGAACAAAAAGCCCCCCACAACTTTTAGGAATTTGCGAGTTAACACAAACACCGTTGAATTTTTTAACACTTTGAACACGTAACCTACACATCTGAGTTGTGTGAGCTCAGCATCTCAACACTGAACTGGCAGGGGATGTAGAACAGGTGTGAGAGATTCTGATCTTTCAGAAATCCTACTTCTAAAAGCTCTTCCAAAAAAAAGCTGTGAATGCTCATGCATGAATACTCCTAGAAAGAAAGGTTTGATTCTACAGACTGGAACAACTCCTGTGCTCTCTGAAGTTCATTCCCAGTTCATGGATTTCTGCTCTGACAGCCTACAATCATCTCTTGGAAACCATTTACTTTTTGTCAGCCCACCTGAAGATCTGCTCCTATATATTATTTAGATCTAGTGCAATATTTAAGCAAAATATATAGGTCTGAAACCTAGTCATTTAGCATTCAGTATTTTATACTTAGATTTTAGGGTATATGGATAATTTTGTTACTATTCCTGAATGAAATTCCATACTTTCAACTCTCCACTGATAAGTTGCATAGACCTTTATGTTATTTTCATATTTTTCCTCTCAGTTTAATACATACACTTGACATGCAATAATATATACAGAACCATGCTACCATCTGAAGCAGAAACATGAGAAAGAGCTTAAGAAAAAAGAAGGCACATGCTCATGCTTCTACTAAAATTTTCTGCTTGGAGTTTTCTGGCTTCTGGAATTCCTAAATGACTTGTGTTGTATTCATACCTAAGAGCTCAATTTTTTGTGAATTTGTCTGCTTACTTCTTGAATTCATGGAAATTTTGGCATCCACATTAGTCTGAGGCAAGCAGATTCACAGCTCTGTGTTGTGGGCAGAGTAAGTTTCTCCTGTTGATTTTGAACCTGCTCTTCACTACATCCAGTGGGTGTCCATTGTGTGCCCTCCTTGTGTGCCCTGTGCTGTCCATGATTTTATAGATTATCATGCTGCCCTCCCCTACAACATGAAGAGCCTTTGTTCACTTGTTACTCAGAGAAAAGTTTTTCCACTGATCATTTTTGCTGCACCTCTCTGGACCTTCTGTTCTGCTGCATCACTGTGTTAGCAGGGGGAGAGGTGACAATCTAGAACTGCACTCAGTATTCATCTTGGATTAGAATGGCAGCACTACAATGTACTGTTTTCTTCTCTATCCCTTTTCTAACAACACAACCACATTTCTAGGACTCTTCTGGACTTCCACAAGTAATTAAGCTGGCATTATTAAACGTTTATTATCTGTACACCCAAAAGTGCTCTTCCTGAATGATAACAATCAGGTCAGAACCCATCACAGGACCCTTCCTCAACACACACTGCTTCACTTTTATCCATCTAGAATTTCACCTGCCATACTACTGGCTTGACTATGTGGAAACATTGTCATTATTTCCCAAACAAGTACAAGCAACCCTTAGTGAAAATATTTGCTGCTTCACACTCATGTCCCTGTCTCCATCAGGTAGCAGGGTGATTTCCTGTAGCACTGGGATGGCCAGCAGCATAACAGAGGAGAGCAGAGGCAGCAAAAAACATTCTATTAGGTAGCCTGTTAAATTCAGTAAAAATACACAATGAGATCTCATTACATGCAAAGAATGAAGAAACTGTATTATACTCTCAATTAAATTGTTCAGGAACAAAAACCATGACAGATTAGTTTCTGAAACAATCCATTTAAAATTTAATTTAAGAACAATTGCAATTTTCAGAAAAGTCATTCTGCTTTTAAGAACAGTATATGTGCTATGACTGTGGAGAGCAAAACTAGCTTTTATATATAAAAGTTTGACTTGTGTTGATTTATATTTGTGTAGATATACACACACATGAGCGTGCTCACTCAAGAACGGGGAAACTGGATTCAGTCCTTCCTCTGCCTGAAGGGATCAAACTTACATCTCCCACACATGTTTATATAAATATATGAATAGCTGGAAAAATATAAGTCTAAATATTTATATGTACCAAGCACATTTCTGATAATTTTGTTTAACTAATAGAAACCTCTTTCAAAACAGCTTTACACCTCTTAACTGAATTCTAGTCAAATGTAGCTTGACACACTTTGATTGAATATTCCAACACATTAAAACCCATAAAATTCAAGAATCTTAATAAGCACTAAGGTATATAAATCACCTCGATACACATGCACTGGATTATTTACTCTTCAGATCAACTCAAAGAAACTTTGAGTTTAAAACAAATGCTTTGCAACCAGATTGCAGATTAAAATGTGCTCTAAATACTTTACTAAGAGGGACACTGGATGTTTGGCTTGGTAACCCAACACACATTAAAATCAATGATGTAAATAGAATTTTTCTGCTTGTTAATTTTAAATTATGGTTTCAAAATCCATCAGCATTTGACACTAAAAAAACCCCCGACCCTCAATGTTGATGGCCAAGTCTGGATCTAATGGCAAATTCTGATGATCTAACTCAGGACCAATTCCCCAGAACAAGGATAATGGCTACAGCTCTGGCACTACACTCCGAGATGACATAAGTGACACTTGCAGCAAATCTGGCAAACATTCCAGTCTCAGTGAGAAAACTTTCTGTTGGTTGCCTTTGTTCTTATCATCATGTCACTTTCAGGTAACTTAGTCCTACATGCCGGATGACATTGGAACAGGGCGGTTTGGTCGTGCACCGTTTGGAAATGCAGAACGAGCTCAAGGCTCCGCGCTGGGGCAGACACGGTGGAAGTTTTGCACCACTGGTGCCTGAGCATTACTTGTTACAAATGTATAGGTCTTCCAAAGGCAGCAAACTCCAAAAATCAACTCCAGCACTCAAATGAGAATTCAGCTGTATGTAGAACTGACACGAGTGCAGAGATGAAAAGCAAAGAGTACACACAGACAAGTATTTCAGGTGTTTGGCCTTGGTCCAAAAATAATCCTTAATATAGGAAACATTTGTTTACATATGTTAACATATGTATACATACAGATACATACTTACATACATATTTTTAGGTTTGATAGCCTAAAGTTAGATTTTGAAATTAATACCTATATAATAATACAGAAATAATCAGCTTTCAAAATATTTCCCTTATTAGGGCTCCTACAGTGAAGTAACTTAAATATAATTTTCACCATGCTGCTTTGAGACTCTTCATTACTCTGCAGCTTTTCTGTGTTAAACATGCAAGCTTTATAGCTTTGCAAAATGAAGTCTTTCAGTCTTTCAGTGACACAAAGGGACTTGCAATACTAAATTCTCTATTGGATATGCAAATGATAGTCATTTTTAAATGAAAAAGCTAACTATTGTCCAAATTTTCTGTCTTTGTATTCTCTGGTAATTGATGGAAATGCTACGTGCAAATACAAAAAATCTTAGTGCCAGCATAAATTGAAAAATAGTATTTACTACAAGGTGCTTACAGGTTTGAAAATACTATAAATGGTCCCATAAGAAAGAAATTAACCTTCAAAAACAAGACAGCCAAAGGTGTATGAGAAAATTAACTGTACCCTTTGCCTGTTATCACCACTGTACAACCCAAGGTTTCTACAAATGAGAACTTAACTGTGTAATTCCATGTCACCTGCTGTTGTCAGGAAGCTTTACAAAAACTTATAGGAAATTTAATACTTTAAGGAAGTATTTATAAAAACAGTGAAGTATTCATGAAGCAGTGAAAAAAGAACCATATCCTGTCCATGCATTTTTTTAAAAAAAAATTCTATAATTTCACTGCAGCTTTAAACACTCAGAAGGGAAGCAGCCGCGTTCCACTGTACATTTTTCTCTCAGGGCTCCCCATTTCACACGCTGTCCTTCAGGGAGCGGCAGAAAACGCAGAGTAGTGTTCACTCAAAACAGGTGACAAAACTTCTCCTATGCAACATTGAAGTTTTTACAACTATTTATGTTTGTGATTACATATGGACAAAATAAATACCAAGCAGAAAGTGGGAGTAGCTATGTAATACACAGGCAGGAACTTTTGATAAATCTGCACTCTGTCCATTTTTCACTTTCTAAAGAACACACAATTTTTCCATAAAGTTGCACAGGTTTAAATAGAAAATCTTGATGTTAATGATTTAAAAAAACCCACGAATTTTCAGAAAAATACTGCAGAGACCAATTCTGGGTAGGTGGCAATGTTTTAGTCACTGTCTGATTAAATCAAAGAGGAACAAAGTAGAAACCTTTCCCTCATGTCCCCTGCGATTGCTGGTAAGTTTGTAATTCCATCACCAGTGTTAGTTATATTGTTTATCATTTTACTCAGAAGACTGGAAAAAATAATCTGCACACCCAAATCTGCCCTTTTCAGCTGAGTACAGTCTGAAGGCTGCAGAGGTTTACTGCCTCCAAGACAACTGAGCGCTGTGGTCATACAAATCAAGGGTAAGATGTATAAATATCTGAGAAACCTTCATCTTTTAGTACCTCCACTTACTGAACAAATGGAAACACTGAATTAAACTGATGAAAGGCTGAGAGGAAGAAGAATGTCCATGTATTACATAGTCTGCTTAACTCTTCAAAAATTACCTTTCCACTGGTGACTGTACCACTGTGATCTATGTTCAAAATACTCTTAATTCTAAACACTTGATATTTTTTTCTTTATATAACTTCTCAAATATTGAAAAAAATTAGCTAAGAGATGCATTCAGAAGATAATTAATTACTTTCTCAGAGACAGGTTTTTAAAAAGATGATTTATTATTACAGTAGAAATTAACCCTTGCACACACAAAAATGCTACTAACAAAAGAGGAGCCACAGAAATTTGTTTCATCATTGACTGGCACTAGGTACCAATGGGTTCCAATCATTTGGGAAAACATGGTGAGAGGAGCTTACTTGATTGCAGCAAGATGGAGGCACTAACTGTAAGATACATACAGGCATAAACCACACACAACAAAATTGCATACAAGTTCCCTCAAACTGACCAACTTGCTGAACAAGTAATATATCCTATTTCTGGTCACAACTGCAGCATAAATTGAACACAACTCTAACACGGTTGCCTTAGATTTATCCTCATTAAAGACTTAATCTGAATTACAGTTTGATAATTACCTTAATCCATGCTGAAAAACTTGACAGCCACGTTTTCTACAGCCACAGCATTCTACATAAAAAGTTGGGTTAGTAGAAGCTATCACTTGTAACCAAACCCACTCCATGATGCTACTCAATCCCTCATTAATTCAGATACCATTTGGCCAGGTTAATCCTTCAGGAAGACACAGCTGACATGTTTATATAAATGTATACATTTCATTATACTGGTTATTTTATATAACACTATTACCTAGGTTTATAGACAGTAAATATTTATTTCAGGGATAATAAAAACACTACAATACAGGAATACCAGTTTGGCTTTAAAGTTTTGAGATCCTCTTAAATACAAGCAGAAGGATGATATTCCAGTGGCACATTTTATACACAAAAATAGCCTATGACAGAAATTTTTTCTTGTCCCAAGAATTTTATGAATATCATAAGATGCCACTAGAAGTCTTCAGCATTATGAAAATTTTATATTTGGCACACATACCACTGAAATTAATCACATGCGTCATGAAACTCTGACATTATTCTTTACTCATGCCTAAATTAACAGAGCAATAAATGATGCAATTTTGAAGACATGTTGTATAAATATAATATAAATTAATAAATTATCAAAATACATTTATTTAGAGAGTATAAATTTATTTTCATTTCATATTTCACAACATTTTTTCCTAATTTCCAAGTAATTTCTTAACTATACCTCCTGAGAGAGAGGTAGTTTGTCAAATGCACAATGGTCATCTATTTATTCTGACTGTAAGCTCAAACACTCCAGTATTCAAGTAACTCCCCTGGCTGTTCCCTACTTATGACACTGGCAAAGGGAATTTTTATTTGTCTATTAAGTTGACAAGTTACATTTTGGCTTCACTCCTATTCCACATATAGCACTTTTAATGTTTTATGTTTCAGTTTTCAAAATATGTGTCCTGACTTTTGGATTCAGGGTAACTAATTTGTAGTGATTATATGTTATTATCATGACAGTTTGTTATAGCAAACATTCCCAATTCCCTTTTTTTAAAAAATAAAGATTACAAAGAGATGCTAGAATATCAAAATATGGATGAACATAGTCTTAGTATGTAATTTGGATGATCTGGTTTGCTACACATACCTTTGGACCTTGACTAACATGACTTTATTATGCATATTCATATATGATTTGCACATAATTTTTGCATTTATATTCACAGCTAATCAACCAAAAACACTGGCAGCAGAAAATTGGTGTCTGGGAGTGGTATGACAAGTTCCAAGTCCCTCCAATTTTTAACTGTCTACTATATTTCCACAACACTCATTTTTACATTACAGATCTTTCACATTACTGATTTTCTATTCTTTTAAAATATGAAATCACTGACCATTTATATAATTTATTTGTGTGATGTGGGAAATAAAGAACCATCTAAATTCTAAGTGTGGCTTGTTCCCTTTGCAAGATAATGAACAGCTATCATTCTCAGGAATCTACTGCAGTGTAGGAGCATGAAAAAAGAGATGGTCAAAAAACACGCAACGGATTTACAGCATTTTACTGGATTTCAAGGATAGACAATCCCTGGTGTTCTCTTGAACAGGTGGCTACATGAGATTATGAAAGGCTTCATTTATCCTGTTTAAATGGAAGCCTAAAGCTTAAGGAATAATTTAATTTTCAAAAGATGTATTCCATGAGGCCTATATTCATTGCTAAAATAGCAATGGGAAGTTTTATGGCAGTGGATTTTATATATTTAAATAAGAATTTTTATATTTATACAAATCAGAATGAAACTTAATTGGTATTTCTAATATTATATTAAGGAAATAAACATATTTTGCCATACTAACCTCTTGAAAATACTCCAAAAGACTACAAATGTATTCCACAGCAGACATTAGCAAGATGTTATTTTTCTCTGAAGTTCAAGTAATTTGTGATAGATGCTTCCAAAGCTGGGGTTAACTTCTTTAAAACTGTAATCTGTATTTACACTGTTCCATTCCTGTACACAAATTGTTCATGTATAGCTACTGAATCTCCCTGCAAAGGCACTTAAACCCAGATGTTTTGACCAAAAACTGGACAAACCAGTTCTTTGGCTCCCATGTTGAAGAATAACCACTATTTATCTATTGCAATATTTCACAGTCACTGTTAGCACATGCTTCAAGGGAAGTCTGGTTCCCAAAGAAGGTATGAGAAGAGAACACAATAAACTTTCAGGATTTACACAGGCATGCTGAGACTGACACTACAGCTGCTCCCCATCAGAGATATGAAGATTCAAATCAGCATCAAGCAAGTGCTGTAAGAATGAAGAGAAACACATGCAAGAGCCTCTTTCTGAAATATATTAATATATGCACTCTAACACAAAGAAATAGTAAATTAGGCACTAGCCTAAATTAAAAAAAAATTCTCATTCAGTTCTCAATGTAAGTTACTTAGATGAACTAGCAAACTATTAAATGTTCTAGCAAACTGTTTCAGACTGTTTCCCTTAAAATGTGAAATAACATCCTGAGAAAACAGCACTGCTAGCCTTGAAGAATGATACTCTATCAAAACAGTCTTAAGGAATAAGAAAATACCCTGCAAAGCCAGGAACTTCAGAGCAGACATAACATGATGACACAATATTATCTCTGTCTGAACTTACGTGGCAGAGTAAGCTGGGCAATGAGAGGCTGCAGAGCTGTGCCACAAAAAGGGACCTGGGGGTCCTGGTCCATGGCAAGCTGAACCTGAGCCAGCAGTGCCCTGGCAGCCAGGAGGGCCAGCCCTGTCCTGGGGGGCATCAGGCCCAGCATGGCCAGCAGGGCAAGGGAGGGGATTGTCCTGCTCTGCTCTGCACTGGGACTGCCTCACCTCCAGTGCTGGGGGCAGCTCTGGGTGTCTCAATATAAAAAGACATCGAGCTGTTAGAGGGTGTGCAAAGAAGACCATGAGGATGGGGAAGGGTCTGGAGGGGAAGCTGTATGAGGAGTGGCTGAGGTCACTTGGTCTATCCAGCCTGGAAAAGTGTGGTCTTCAACATCCTCCCAAGGGGACACCGAGGGGCCGGCACCGATCTCCTCACTCTGGTGACCAGTGACAGAGCAGGAGGAAACGGCGTGGAGCTGTGTCGGGAAGGTCTGGGCTGGATACCAGGGAAAGGTTTTTCACCAGAGGGTGGCTGAGCACTGGAACAGTCTCTCTGACTGGCAGAGCAGTGGAGCAGGGGAAGAAGGCCATTGTCTGCCCTTCCTGCAGTCCTGGCAGCTGCTGGCACCCCCAGGGAGGGCTCCAACTCTTCCCTTCCTGAGCATCAGGGTTCTTTCCAAAAGGCATCCCTTGCCTTTAAGCCTTATATTCCTCTGATTATAGCTCCTTCCTGCATTTCTGAATCCTACCAGTAACAGAAATTCATATCAACTGCTGAAAATTTGTATATTGTTCAATGATATCAGAAAATAATCTGCCTCTCTCAAGAGAGTTGTCGAATTCACAAGCAAACCCAGTACAAGGAGAAACAGCTGTACCTGACACAAGTGCCAGGATTTCCAACATTCTTATTTATTTTTTACCTAATTTAAAGTATTTATCTATCTTAAAGAAGCAATGGCTAAGAAAGTATTTTTAGAATCAGGAAAGAAATAGCTTTCCTTACTGAACAGAACTGAAGTAATTGGAAATCCAGAAAAAGCCATTGTGTTATCCTCTGCTGCACCTCTGGAGAAACTCCTTCAGCTGCTTTGCTTCACTCAGCCTCACATTTGTTTCTTCATAAACTCTGAAGTGAATTACTCCTTAAACCATTTTGTATTTTCCAGTCACAAAAAAAACCCCTCAAAACCCACAGGCAAAAATATTTCTAATCTTTCACTCATTTGTTGCTATCTTAAAAAAAATAAAAAAGAGACTGCAGATAATTATTATTTATATTTATATAATATTATCTGTAATTATTATTTGGAGGGGCAAATTAAGTGCTGGCACAAAACAGTGGAATGAAGAAAAGAGTTTTTTTGACATTCTTCAGTTAGTGTTAACATGAGTGTAAAGTAAACTGAATGAACAGTAGCTAATAAGCTAATGCTAAAACCTTTCTTAACCATTCATAATTACTTTTTACAGTATGCAACTACACGATACACCGAATTTCTATGAAAGCATGCATGCATGTTTGCACAGGATCGACACATGGCACAGAAAAGCTTGTAAAAGGCTCCTAACCAAAAAATACTTTAAAAAATAAAGCAAATTAAGAGGATTGAAAATATCAAACTAAAACTAAGATTTTAGATATGATATTGGAATTTACTGTACAGCAGGTGTGTTCCAAGACTTGTTAATAGTGATGAATAACTGTATTCAATTTAGTCCAACACCTCCAAATTCCCACTGTCTACACAGGGATGAAGTCAAACATTTTGAGACTTTAATTTAAAAGAGCTTATCTGTTTCATGCAACATTGAAATTCATATGTAAAGTAAACAAACAGCAATAAAGAACAATCCAACAAAGGATCAGTTACAGGCTAGCTTAAACAGGGAGACTAGTTTTCATAAGAAAGACCCTATTCACCCCCATATTTATTCATGTAAATGACTTGACATGCATTAGTGGCATTCTTGAATTTAACTTTGCCAACTTTTTGCAAACAAATTGAAAAGACAATTGGAAAGCAATTTAGACGTGTCTGATTTCAGATGAGTACTGAGGAGGACAGCAAGAAATACCTGGCAGTTACTGCAAGTCAGACTTTTCTTTGTAAAGGTTACTACAAAAACAGCTGAAGCCTAACAAACCTCAATGAGTGGTTTGTTACAAAACTCCTTTGTTTAGAAGGCAAATGATTTTCAAGCTGACTGTATCAGGTCTCCTATGAAGAGACAGAAATTCTAAAAAGGGAGAAAAACTTCCAAATACCTTGTGAATTATTTTATTGCTTCACAGACAGCATCTGAGAGATTTTTAAGAACTATCTGGTTAAAATTACAAGCCAGAGAGCTACTGAAGACAGCAAAGTGTTACCTATAGCTACTTCAGTGTATGTAATAGTTAATTATATAGACAATATTTCTAGAGCAGATTTTAGTTTTTAAGAATCTTATTTTCTCTATCAGAACAGTGCAACTGCAATTCACTGATATGCTATGAAAAGGAATAGCAGCAATAAAAATAATGCTAAAAAATTTAAAACATTTTAACCTACTTACTCCATTTGTGAATCTTAATAATGAAGAGTTGGCTGTTAATAGGTCAGACATTAAACAACTCTAGTCTTATAACCTCTTATTCTCTAAGGGAAATAGAACAAGAAAACATAGAATTTGAAGAATTCAAATGTGATCAGACATGACTTTTGGATCTTCTAAAAAGAGAAATATATTTTCCAACCTCTGATGATTTTTCCAAGAACATACCCACGCCCTTTATGAAGATCTATCTAATCTTCTGTTCCTCCTAAAAGCAGTTGAGACATTTTTATGGTTACAAGTGTAACTAAAATAAACAGAATCTCCTAGAGCAATTGGAATTGCAGAAGGGTCTACATCAATACTGGACTAGTTTTTCAGGGGAATTTAGTTTTTTTTGAAGCTGTGACGCCATCAGAGAAAGGACAGTGTAGGGAAATGGGCTGAGGACTAGAACAAAAGCACAGTCAGTGAGCAGGAGGCTACTGAGAAGCCATCACTGAAAAAGAAATCAATTTACTCATGAAAACAAACAGCCACAATTGAAGGTGGAAAGATGAGATTAGATGTTTAAAAAGAAAAAAAAACCCACACAACTCTGCAAGGTTTTGCCTGACAAAAATAGCACTTCTGGGAAAGCAGCACTAGAGGGGAAAAGGCACATTTCCATTGCATTGAGGATTGTATGGATAGACTCTGTGCCCTAACTTTCCTTTACCACAGAAAGTACAATACTCAGAGGTGTTATGGCCAGTATGAAGAACTGCCTGGTAAAAAATCTAATGAAATAGCTGAAAATAATACTGTATATACCAGTAACAGCCAAATACATCCACACTGCTCTATGGATCCCAAGTTAAATCTACAACTTTTCTGAACTCCATGAATATTAAGAAAGAGAATTATTAGGATGAACCTTTGTGGTTAAAGACACTGTGTAGAAACTTGAGAGATCTGTTGTGGACTGGTAAAAACTGAGAGACACCTATGAAATCTTATCCTACAGTTTTATTTTTTTAAGCCAAACATGAGACATGAGGTGAAATAAATATTTATCTCTGAAAATATGAGTCAGTAAGTTTACCCTTGCCTTCAGAACACCCATCTTTTTGCCAGCTGACATAAATGACATATTGGTTCTTTTTGGAGGACAAGGAAACCAGAGAGAGATAAAGAGCAAAGAATTTAGAGCAGCCCCACAAAGCTTCACATTATAATTTAAAAACAACATGACTTAAAAAACCCTTTAGTGTAAGAGTGAAAATCAACTTTGTTTTACCAGCTAAATTTAGATCAATTAGTAAACCCTGCAGTCTAATAGGAAGCCACAGGCTTTGGCCAGCGCAGGTAACGGCCGTGCTCCGGAAAGCAGCAGCTGCAGAGGTGCTGTAACAATTCCTCATCTGGCTCGCTTATGAGCTCTGCTGATTAACAAACTCAAGGCCACACAAGGAAAGAGAAAAAACCCAGGGAGTAGAGTGGGTAATTAAACTTTTCGTTTACTACACAGTGCACAGAAACACATGTGAACATTCCCCACACTGGCTGCATTCCAGGTTCCTTCTCCAACATTACAATGTTGTAATGCCACTCATATCTACTTAAAGACATTAAAAACCACAAAAGGAACCAAACTTTCTTAACACAAAAATGATTTAAACTCCCTGTGACTAGAGATTTTGAACAATGACAGCGACTTCTGAGACACAAGGCTATCAGGCTGGCCAGGATGATGTAGAATTTAAAACAAAAATCTCAGATAAATAGTCATATTGCAATATGCCCGCTATAATGAAAGGACAGCAGCACTGCATTTTTAAGTAACCCAAAAGTGATGTTAAACATACAAGAGGAGATCAGAAAAGTTAGGAATATTGAGGAAATAAAAAAATAAGACGCTACTTATAGAGTATATTAAAGAATAAAGCCAATAAAGCCAATTAGCTCAACAGCAAATTCAGGTAATATGTTGTTGGATGAAAAAGTACAATCTTAGGGCCACTGCTTTGAGAATAAGGTAAGACAAAGTATTCCAGGCACTTAGAAACCCATACAGTGTTCTAGAATTTTGATATCCCAAATAATTTTTTTATATGAAATTCTGCTTTTTTTGCAAAGCTACATGCTCTTGACACATACTCTATCAAGATACTTGAGGAAAACTCAAGCCATATAATATTCAAATTCCTTTCTCCAGGAGAATTCCCAAGCATTTTCACTGACTACCCACAATGGAAACACTCAGCACTACAAACCAGCCAGCTCCTAAGTGGAACTTCACATCAATTTTTGGCCACCTGAAGCAGAGTTTTGAGGAAGCTGAGTGAACCAGAAGAGCTGAAAACAATATATTGTCATAATCTGAACACACCTAAGAATAAACATCCCCTCTCTGTAAAAAGCCCAATCTAGTTCTTAAGAACAGAAGCAATGAAGATTAATTTCACAATATATTTCATTAAACAATATCTAGATCTTATAGTAGTCCATTAGCTCAGTGCACTCCAAATACGAATTATGCACTATCTCATTTTAGTGCCTTATGGAGTAAAATCTGTGAAATGATGAGCTAATGCTTATGGAGGGATAACCTGTATGGCAGCATTTTGCTAGTACCAATTATTCTATTAAGAATTCTTAAAGGATCTAGAAAGTTATACATTCTTTCTGTAATTCTACTGTGACTTGTACCATTAGACATGATAGTGCAGTAGGATCAGCAACATGTTTTTAGTAATAACCCAAAATGAAATGATTAATTTCTTCACCATTTATTAAACACTTTGAAGAAACAGTTCTGATGTTATGGTCAGGTCACTGCTAAAAGGCAGGGATGTAAGAAAGAAAATTTACTACCAATTTTTGGTTACAATAAACTCAAGATGCACATGGAAGTCCCTGCAGTATTCTGACATATCCTCTCTGAAATAAGCTAAGAAGTTTTATGTTTTATACTTTCACCATGGGGTGTGCAGAACTACAAGAAACTACTCATTCCCATAAGCCAAGACACAAGAGTGAAGAGGGGCTGCAATTACTGTTCACCTTTAAAATGGGTCCACTAGGTCGAATGAGATACTAGTGATGGCAGAGCAAAAGCCAGAAAGTTATTTGTGTTATCAGCTGTATGGATAAACACTTAGTATTATCTGATTATCAGTCTTATCTACAAGCTTATTGGTATCTATGTATGCTGTTACAAAAAACTGAATTACTTCAACGTGATTTGCAACTAAATAAGTCATGGTCCTTTTTTCCTTTGTCTTTATTTTTGAATAGCAATGAAAAAAATTACCTGGTTGCCTTCCTGAAGTTAGAGATATTTAGAATCTTAATCACAAATCAAAAACATCAGAGACCAGTCTTACCCTCATCAGAAAGACAGATGCCTGGCTGCTTGGTCAAACATGTTTGGAGCTACACTTTCTATTCAGAAAGAACAACATCTGATTTTTGCAAGTAAAAATGCATTTGTTCACTCTCATTTTACTAACACACTATAGACAGATCATTAGGCACACAGTAGGCAATTAATTAACTTCGTGCAGTTAAAGAAATAAACCCAAAATGTTTTCTTTAAATAATAAAAATGTCAGCCACATATACCTGTTCTATGCACTTGTCAAAATGCAGCTTCCCCTCAGAAAAATGAGGTACAACTGAGCAGCATAAACGTTCCAACAGCAGTTTAGCAAACAAGGAGCTGTCAACTTCCAATAAGCTATTATTCACACCTCTTTAATCACTGCCACAGAGTCGATTATAAATAGCCTCATACATTTTTAAATAAGGTCATTCTGAAATGAAACAACAAAGAGGGTAGTAAATATTCCAGTACATAAGCAATTTAAATTCTACAGCATAACAGGGCTGTGTGTTCTCAAATACTCAGTTTAAAGAAAGCCAACAAAACCTTTTATTAACTGGTGCAGTGTCAGACACGTAATCTCTGTGAGATCAATAAACCAGCCCAATTATGTGGTAGTTTGCAAACAGATCTGAAAGAGATGAAACTATTAAGACTTGCTCACAAAATCCAGCTTCAACAGCATTATTTACAAATATAAAGTAATACAAATTGAGTTAATACAATATGCAGAGCTGCATGGGTAAGTGTATTATGTAAACATTTCATACGAATATGAAACAGCTTCTCTCTGTTTTCCCAGAAGAACAGCACAAAGAAACAACTTATGCAGAACCCTGATTCATATGAGACCGTTGTCTATTTTTCCTGAGATTTTAAATAATTAGAAATTAATGCACAAAGAAAAGCAGGAAAAGATCTGCACAAGTAGAAGTTCTAATTTTTCCCTCTGTTCCCTGTATTTTTTGAGATTCAAGATTACTTGATAAAATGACAAATACGACAACACTAAAATCAATTATTTATAAATTAGCTCAGACAAAAAATGATAAAAATTACACTTTTTTTTTTTCTCAGAAGCACTATAATAGTTAAGTGGACCACAATTTAAAGACTTTAATTTAGCACTACCAGAAAAAGAAAAATTCGTAGGAAAAAAACCCCAAATAGTTCTCATTTTACTGACCTCACACTTTGTTGTTACTGTGAGAAGTACTGGAGCACTTCTTCCTATTACAAGCTTTGTTCTTCTAACTTGATACTCACAGAATCATAGAATGTCCTGAGTTAGAAGGCACCCAAAAGGACCACAAAAGTCCAGCTCCTGACCCTGCACAGGACAACCCCAGGAATGCCACCCTGACACCAAGAGCATTGTCCAAACACTTCAGGAACTCTGGCAGGCAGTGCTCACAGCACCAGATGTGGGGGGCCTGTTCCAGTGCCCAACCACCCTCTGGGTTAAGAATCTTTTCCTAATATCAAAACTAAAAAATCTCACTTGACACAGCTTCAGGCCATTCTCTCAGGTCCTGCCCCTGGTCACCAGAGAGATAAGATCAGTGTCTGTCCCTCCTCTTCCCCTCTTGAGGAAGTTGCAGGGTGAAGTGAGGTGTCCCCTCGGTCTCCTCCAGGCTGAACAGCCCAAGTGATGTCAGCTGCTGCTCACACAGTTCCCCTCCAGGCCCTGCTCCACCTTTGCTGCCCTCTTCACACACAGAGAGCCGCCTGTGATTTCCAAGGCCTGCTGATGCATTGTGCCATACCCACCCACACAGCCATAGTCCTTACCTGCTCCACTGTGGTTCATTTGCAAAATGAGCTCCATGAGTAGGGGCCCCAATACCCCCCAAACCTTTCTGAGGTATTTAACACAGTTACAATTTAAGCCTCACTTATTTATCAGATTTAGCTCAAAGGTGTTTTCTAGACTTCACAGGCTGCTTTGTACCTGATTCTAAAAAAGCTAATATTTCTCAGGAGCAGCAAAAATACCGAAATCTTTCTCCAACATAGAAGCATGCCTTAGTATTAAAATGTCATATTTAAGTATTCATGCACCTGGACAGACACAGGAAGCATTGTTTGTACCTGCACTTGGAGCTGGCCATGCCCAGCAGCTGTATCCCCACAGCACCATGCCTAACCTACCACCCTGCTGCATCTTCTTGATGTTTCATGGTCTCACCATAAAGCAAGAGTGACCTCCTGTATAAAGGATATTTGGAAGTTCAATTCAGTTAAGAACTGAATTAACTTCAGAATTCAATTAAGAAGTTCACAGCTATCAAAACATTTACCTACACCCATAAACACCTTAGAAAACAGTGCAAAGGATCCACTCTTCTCAGTCTTTCCCCACAGTAAGGCAGTACTGGTATTCCACACAGCTACACCTTCTAACTAGATTTCCATGTTTTAAATAAAGCATATTATAGTAGCTCACACAGTGAAGTGATAAAATTGCAGCTGAGTACAGCAAAATCTACATAAAAGCAAGGAGCAAGCTGTGCTATTTCAGTTCCCAGACAATAAAGAAGTAGAAAAGGTTCTGATGTCAACAGGCATCTTAGAACATGTTCATTTCCACATTAGGTATGTAGCTTTTTCATCTGGTTCACTGTCATCTCCCTCACAACAGCCCATAATGAATACTTAGAAAAGGAAATGGCTTACACAAAGAAACACAACCTCTCAGCCTCAATGTTACCAAAGTTTGGTTTACTCCCCAAAGCTTGCAAACTTCTGTTTTCTTAGGTGTACACCCCCCATCTACCTTAAGTTCCATAATTTGTTTATAAGAGCTAGGCCAGTGTTCCAGATAGCTGTAAAGTTTATTTAACTTGTATCAAGGAAATGGAGCTATGCCTGAATAGAAACTAAATATTTTCCTCCAAAAAGATGCACTATCTTATATGTACTATACATATATTGATAAGCTACCCCTGATTTTTCTATTTGTTCTGAATAAGACAGTTCATCTGTACTTTCATGCTAATAACTTCAGGTAATAACAAAGCCTCTTACTTGCTGTTTACAGCATGTTCACAAGCAGAATTTTCTGGAAGAAACAAAGAGTCAACTATACATAATTTCTTACTTGTATGAGCATTTTGGGAGGGAGGATTTCAAGCTTTTCCTAATATTAAAGAGCATACCTTCATTGGACTATTGTCAATAAAACAGAAGCCTTTTTTTCTCATCCAATACGCAACTAAGCTTATAACCTAGTAATTGGGAAAAGTCTAGTGTTAAGAGTAGTTTCAGTGGTTGCTGTGAGCCTCATGATAATTTGCTTTCAGCTGCCTCACAACCTTGCAGAAGCCATGGAAGAATACTGAGTTCTGATAACCAAAAGAAAGAATTGTGATACATTTCCCACCACAGTGAGAAGGGCAGCGATTGGATTCACAAAGCACAATGAACTGGACAGGTGACAGGTCTGAACCCTTAAGATGATTAAGGACAAGATATTAAGCACTATCATCAGAGATCAAGAAAGTTGCAATCCCACAGTAGCATTCCACAAGCAAGTAGGAAAGGATCATGGAAGTGAAACTGGAAAAATCCCATGACCTTTGGGTACCAATTATGATGCTACATATTCTCAACATCAAAAAAAACAAGTTCACCATAAAGTACAAAAGCTGAGCCAGCAGAGCAAGCTGAGCCCCAAAACTAATGAAAAGCAGTAAAGACATAAACTATAAAAAACTTTTAACTGTTATTTTCATTTGTTAGTATCAGATGTGACCACTACAAAGAGTAAATCAGAAAAAATACAGTTTGAGTTTTATAAAATATATCTATATTAAGACTATAGATATACAGATGTGTTTGCACACACACACACAAATAACTACAATTATTTATGAAGTGCCTAACATCCTTAAAAATAACTGTAACCTATTTGACAGTCAACAACTATAGGAAAAACAATTTTATTGTAAAACTGCTGTGTTGTGTACTCTGGGCTGAGAACAGAAGCAGGAATGGAAAAGGGAACACAACAGAAAAGATACAACTCAACTATGAACCAAATGAGTTAAAAATAAACCCAACTCTCACATGATATCACAATATTACTCAGTATGTTAGGACCATGACACAGTAAATAGAGAAGACTATAATACACATACACAGATGAAGGCAGCACGACAACTACACTTATATAAGCTGTAAATGAGAATGAAAACCAACACCTACACAATAAAAACTTTAAAGACTAGCAGGTGGGCAGCCCACATGGGATGAAATATCAGCTAATGAAATTCAAGTTTAGAGATAACATTCCAAAGAAGGTCTTGGGGCACACACAAACAAGAATCTGCACATGAACATAAGTTCACTTCATTAGGAACACGACCAAAAGCACAGCCCTACTTTCATTAAACTACAGTAAAATTATTTTTAATTTTATGAATTAATTTATATACTGAATTAATTTATACTGAATTACTCTATGGAATTCAAAACTTTAAAAACACAGTCTTGTCTCTGACCTGGCTGTGAATAGCCCTGCTTAATTTCTCATGTCTGACCCTACTTGATTACTCATTTGTTACACAGTTTAATAGATAATTTAAATTACATTGAATTAAACAGTTTAAGGAAAGGTATATGCATCCCAGTCACAATGCAATATCTGGATTGAGATACAGTATGTTATCAATTATACCTTAATGATACTCATGCTCCACTGGATATGGCATCAGAGGAATGAATAGCAAACATCTGAAATTATATTTTGTTGTTTTATTTTCTTCTTTGGTGACTACACAAATGAAGAATTTCACACTTTTTTTTTAATAGAAGATATTTATTTTTATGCTTCCAGTGGATGCTTAGTGTCCCCTGACAGCCACCTGCTTCAGGAGAGATGGGCTGCCCTGCAGCAGTGCTTACTTTTCTCCAAGATTAAGTGGAATGAATGTAGCAGGACCAGCCCAGATCTCAGCATCTAAAATGCTGACAACTCATAAGCACAGGTGACTATGACAAGGTACCCAAGGAAGAAAATACCTGGGAGAAGATACCTGGCCATAACCTGAAAGAAAACAGACACTTCCAGGGTTAAGGTGTACTTGAACCTTCCCCCAGGAGGTAGCAGGAAGACAACATGTATAAGAAAACTGAAATAACTTCCCTTTTACAAAATCCATATGGCTTTCAGTTTTACCCCTGGTCTCCTCCAACATTCTAATTTATATGCTTGGGAAGAGATGTCTGAACTTCCTTAAATGTGCAGAAATAGTGAGTGACACATGCAGAAAGCATGAGAGGGGACAGCAAACATGGCCAGGTTTAAAACATTGGGAGCTACTACACAAGGCTGACATCACTGAACCAGCCTTGCAGAAAACCAAGGCCTGCTGCATACTGCAGAGAAGGGCCTACCTGTGTATACAGGCTCTTCACCAAGTAGAGGTGAGCTCCATCAGGTTCCAACTTGACCTGGCAGAAGGCAATGACAAACCAAAACCCTCCCTGGTGTCCCAGCTTGTGCCAGGCCCAGGCAAACCCATCCTGCTACTGAGACTGGCTCATTAGTGCAAGCATGCTGCTGTAGACATACAGATTACCCGTTTCAAACTCATCCAGAGCAGTAGTGCAAGCAAACTGGAAGAAAAAGAATGTGTAACTAAAAATAAGCTTAAGAAATAAAAAGAAAAAAGGCAGAAATTTCAGCTAGGAACTCCTAAAGCTTCCAAATAGCTTCAGCTTTCTGCTCTGGGCACCATACTTGGCAGAGAGCTCTCTTGGTAAGTCAAGCTCTGCCACTCCAAACCCTCTTCAGACCAATTTACAGCCTAAAAGAGATGAAACCAGTGTCAATGGAGTGTTCAGTCCTATTTCTTTCAAAAAAAGATTGTCAGTGTAGGGAGCTTAATTTTGTCCTGCATTTCTACCACTACATTTTAGTGTTTGGGTCCCTAATCCAGTCAAGAACTGCTAGAAAGTAACAGTGGGAGAAGCAAAAGGTCTAAAACATATTGAAAAATTAAAGAAGATTTGAGCATCCCAACATGAATGCAATACAGGACATCATTTTTCTTATGTTTCTTTGCTATTGTTGTAACATTGAAAAACAATTTTAAAAGAAAATTTTTATTTAGAAATGATGACATTGATCACAAATAACAGTTTATAAAGTAATTTTCCTCAATTTGAAAAGGTCATGCAAATATGAGTTTTAGAAACTTATTACACCTAATCAAACTGCAAAACTGTTTTCCAAAAACACAAGCTACAGTAGGAGCAGAAGATAGATGTCTGGAAATGTTAATGTAGGCGAGTCTTTGGTCCAGGTAAGATCTGCCAGATCTCAGACTTGCACAGACCCATGATCACAGTTTAGTTTTTTCCACTCATGTAAAGTGTTTTCTTTACCACTGGCCACTGCTGTGCAATGCTTCTCTTCAGGAAGCCTCTGGTGCTTTCTCACTGCATTCTGCACCAGTGATTGCAGGAACACCTGCATACAGCAAAAGCTGCCAATGTGCTCTAAGAGAAATACATACTGCAAAGGAAAGGGATCCTTCTAAAGCTCAAAATACCACCTTAATCACAAATTTTGTTTCCTAAAGTTTACTTTGCTTGCTTCCAGTGTTCCCTACTCTGCATGTAACTAAGTGCTCAAATTCCTTTTGGATTTAGAATATGTTGTTTCCTTTGTTTTTGTGTCTGTGTCTGCACTGCCTCTGTCAGATGATGTACCAGGTACAATGAACGTTTTACCTAATCCCCAGAGAAATGAATCAGAGTAACTAAATTATGTATTTATTTAACTTGCCACTAGGTACAACAAAATGAAAAGGGGCACCTAATCTTCAGTTCTGAATTCTGCTCTCCAATCCACAGGCTAACCTGGACTACTCTGAAGCCATCCTACACAACTGGCTGCATTGTGGACACAGCAGCCCACATTCAGCTGTCCTGCCACAGAGAGTACATCTTCTCTTATCAGCAGGGAATTTCCAAGACAATGTGTACTTTACCCTGCTGAGCAAAGGAATTAGAACAATGAAAAAAGGATCAGTGACAGAATGTCTTAACGTGGTTCTTGCCAATAATGTGAAAAGATGAGCCAGTTGTCAGAAAATATCCATGGGAAAGGTTCATTTTGCTTTCTGAAGTCATTCTAAATTAGCTACACACTGGTGCAGGTGGTAGGTCTGCTGAGAAGGAATTTGACAGGGCAGTTTTTTCCTACTCTATATCTTAGAAGTTATGTATAGAGAATCATAAAAACACAGAATGGTTTGGATTGGAAGGAGCCTTACAGATCATTTAGTTCCAACCCAGGTGCTGGACCTTGCACTTGGCCTTGTTGACCTTCATGAGGTTTTCCTGGGCCCACCTCCCAGGCCTGTCAAGGTCCCCTGGATGGGATCCCTTCCGTGCAGTGGAAGAACTCCACACCACAGAGCTCGGTGTCGTGCTGAGGGTGCAGCTCATCTCGCTGTCCACGCTGCTGACAAAGGTGTCACACAGAGCCAGCCCCAGTGTGACCCCTGGAACGTCACTCGCCTCTGCTCTCCATTTGGACACTGAGCCCTTGACCACAACTCTTGGAGTGGGACTAATCAGACAATTTCTGATCCACTGACTATTGCATCCATCAGACTCAGCTTGTCTCCAGGTTTGAGACAAGCATGTCTCGAGGGTTAAAAGGTGCTGGACCTTGCACTCAGACTTAGGGGAATGATGACAGATGACAGAGCTGCTCTTCCTTTATCCACCACTGCCATAACCCTGTCATACAAGCCCACCAAGTTTTTCAGACATGATTTGCCCTCAGTGAAGCCATAATGGCTGTCACTAATCATTTCCCTATTTTCCATATGCCTTAGTATAGTCTCTAGAAGGATCTCCTCCATGGACATGCTGGGCACTGAGGTCTTTCTTTTTTCCATTTTTAAAAATCAGGTTATGTTTTCCCTTTTCCAGGTCCATATTTAAATCATCATCAAGAAGAAATTAGCCTAAGATGAAAATATATCAAATATATACTTATTTCAAGTTTTAAAAATCATTATTAATCTCACACACTGAAGACAGACCACAAAAATCTTATTATCTGTAGGAAATGTCATTCAATTAATACGGTACTCTTGAATTTAATGTACTGCTTCCTGGAGAAAAACTGAACATTGTCAAGTATTTTAGGATCCATTATAATCCAATGTCATGAGGAACATAAGACATTTCATTGTATGAAGAAAAAAGCACTACAGTATTAGAAGTAGTTAATCAGATAAAGTCTCACCTTTGCACCTATGCCAGAGCTTCAACTAACCTATCAAAAAAATATTCTTGCTTATTAAACCTAGTAAAACATTTCAGAAAGTGAACATGATTACAACTTTTAAATAGTACTTACATTTGAAGTTACTTCATCTGAATAGAATTTCACAGGTTCCCTCCATGTTAGGTTTGCAAGGCATAATGATAAACTGCTTTTATTTTCAGAACTTAGAAAAGGGCTTCAGAGTAAGACAACTTTTTTCACCTTTGCTTTTTAATAACTATTCTGAAACATAAAGGTACTCATATTTGACTAAAGACAAAGAAAAGCATACATTTATAAGGTAAATGGTAATGACTCTCAAATTTCCCTTCCCAACCGGTAAAAGAGACTCTCACACATCACAAGGGAGGTGAGGGGTGCTGAGACAGAACACAAAGTTCCCCAGATCTCTGCCAGCTTTATAAAAGGTCAGAGCCTGGGGCTCCAGCTTCCCGGAGCTCCTGGGCTTCTGCTGACACATGAGAAGTGAGAGTGGGAAGGAGGGAATTCTCCCCCTTCAGTGAATGGCTCAAGAAATCCCAGGACAGGTGGAGATGGCAGTGTCAAGACAGGCTTAGATGAAAAAAGTCTGGAATTCACATCTGCAAGTGTGTATTTATGTTTACTTTATTAGTTAGCAGCCTAGAGCTTATTCTGTACACATATGATAGTCTTGTCTATTTAGACTAAAAATTGTTCTGAAGAATACCCTTTTATTTCCTGTATAGGATTTTTTTCAGGAAGTACTTACATGGCAAGTCCTCCTCCCCTACATTACTTAACTAAAATCTGCGTACAGAGAAACCTTATTCAAATTGTTCTCTAAAAGCAAGTCGAAATAGTCATATTTAAACAAATGACAAAGAGACAGGTTTGAAGGTGAGAAAAAAATTTTCATAACACAAAGTCAACTTTAAACTTGAAACTATGAATCGATCTTAGAGATCAAAAAAGAAGAAGTGAAAAGTTACTTTTGCATGGTTCCATCAGAAATTAAGATTTTTATTTTAAAAAATGCTTACACATTAACTTTAGCTCTTAAAACAATTATTTTCTAACTTCTCTAACAGAGAGCATCTCTGCAGGAGTGGCTGAATTTTGTGCCCTGCACACCCTCTTCTTGCTGTGTAGCCCACCTACTGAACACACAACACATGTGCAGGCATATGCCCATAAATTTAGACAAATCATGATAGCACATGATGATTACAATTTTGGAATCACAGGTAAGAGACCAGAAGAAATATTTTAATTTTCAATAGTTAGGAAAACAAATTTCTCCACAATACTGGTCTTTAGGTGTGATGGCAATTTCAAACCCAAGAGTAAATTGTGTTTGTCACTTAAACAGATAAAAATACAGTTTTTGTAGCACTTTTTAGGAGCAGCTGTGCATTCACCAACAGAGAATTCATTTCAACACTGACAAAATTTTCTGCAATGAGCAAAGGAGAAATAGAAGTGGTAAGTATTAGCCTATGCATGACTAAAATAAGAAAATTCAACATTTTGTCAGAAGCATCTTTATGCTTTAAGCAGAACAGAAGAGTGACTAGGCATTTTGAGATGTGCATAACTTCAAAACAGCAGCATATATACCTTCTGATTTTCACCATTTGTAGCTACAATAGAAAATACACTCATGAGCTTTAAAGATCTTAATTACAGAATCACAGAATAAGGGTTGGAAAAACCCTGTGGGGTCATGGACTCCAAGCTTTGACTGGACACCACCATGTCAAGTGCCATGTCCAGTCTTTTCTTATGCACCTCCAGGGACAGTGACTCCACCACCTCTGGGCAGCCTGTTCCAATGTCTAATCCCCCTTCTGTGAAGAAATTTTTTCTACTGTTACAGAAACCTTACACCTTCTGTTCCAATGTTGTGAGAGGCATTTTTTTATTGTATAGACTAATAGCAGTTGTCCCACTGATGCCAAATTGATTTTTGCCTTTTTTCTCTTATATATTCTCTGTATTCTTTACACACATATTTGTAGCCTAGTGCAATATACCATTGTATTCGTAATCCCAGTACTTTTCCCTGCCTTTTCCATAGGCAGAAAGAGAAAACATATTCCAGAGCTCCAAGCCCTGGGGGGGGTTAAAGGCCCTTATTCCATCTTGGTTCTCCCTGGCAACCAAGGCTGAAACCAGCTCTTCAAGACACATTTTTATAAACAAAGTTTGGTTCCCATCTGATGGGGGAAGATTCTGAGAGGGTTGAACCAGGGGGAATTACCTCACCACTAATGTCTCTAAGTGGTGATTTTTGTAAATTATGCTAATTTGCTAAACATATAAAACTGTTTTCACCCTGTGATGGAGGGGGGTAGATGTTTTGTGGACATTTTCCATATCTGCCCCTGGAGACCTCCAATAAAGACCAGCCTTTACATTATCTCCTACACTAATACTATCTAGAAAAAGTGTTGTTTCATTTCTA
The DNA here is from genome assembly GCA_013397555.1 of Urocynchramus pylzowi. NCBI lineage: Eukaryota > Metazoa > Chordata > Aves > Passeriformes > Fringillidae > Urocynchramus > Urocynchramus pylzowi. The sequence goes on along the minus strand of VZRH01001694.1, from coordinate 702,969 downwards.
GGTTCTCTAAGGCATCACCACCTTATCTGAATGTAACATCCTTAAAACAATAATCTGAAACCAAGTGGGGGGAGGATATAAAAACTACACCTCAATATTGAAACTCTGATACTCAGCTTGCTGACTGCCTTCCTCTGAAATATTCTTTAAGAGTAGACTGAAAGAGTTTGTGGCTCTTGATGTGATCGTACCTCACATTAGCATTTTTGGGCAAAATTAATGTTTTGGCCCTATTATTAGATTCCAACAAAAAGGATCCAAGTGCCAGACTTAATATCTAGAATTGTTGCCAGCTGAGGATTTCATTGATAAGAGAATTAAATTAGACCTAATGAAGTTAAATAGTGAAGGAAAAAGAAAATAAAAGTGGTCCTACGCTCTCTCAGCACACCATGACTGTGACAGCAAACCCTAACAGATGCAGCAATAAAAGCAATAGTTCCTGCTACTGCTCATGTTTAGTGTCTTACAGCTAAACTACAAAGCATCACAAAACATACTTGAAAACCAATGTTGCATTAGATAATTAAGAGGAAAACTGTCTGATTGTTCAGCTGCTCACACTGCAAAGCACCACATTTTGGGGGCTGTTGCAGTGACAGGTGGACATGCACTGGAGGGCAAGAACAGAAGGGGTTTGCTGTGGCTCTACTTTGCCAGCCCCCTTGCCCTCTTCCATCGGTATCAGCATCCCATTCATGACAGCAAAGAACTTTTCCCCTCAAACCTTTACAGTTATTTGTTCCTAGATGTTGCTATGAGAGTAAGAAATCCTTAAAGCCTGAGACATGCTACTCTCCTTCAAAGCAGAAGAAAATAAAGACTATTTATTTAGTGAACAAGTAGCTGGAAAAACTCCCCTGATAACAGGCAGTCCACTAGGATGAAGAAAACAAAATGTTCTTTATTTCTGCCTCTTCCAGGCCTCTGGCTAACTGAAGACCTTCTCCAAGACATGAAATGGCAGCAAGATGGGTATCAACTTGCAAGCAGCTTTTCAAGTGTTCCACTGTTCATCCAACAAAATCCATGCTGTCTTGCTTATTGGTATTCTGTCCAATTTTTAAGCTTTTAATTACATTAAAAATTGCCTTCAGAATATAATACATTAAAAAAAATGTTCAACAGCCTTTGTGGAGTCAACAGAACGGCTCTAAATACATTGGTCCTTGCTTTTGGAATGGAGAGCTCCACATAAGCACAAAGAAGAAACTGCATGCCAGCTCCAATGGGTCTGAAGTGCTCCTGGATTCTCAACATTATAGATATTCTGTTTTCAAAATGGCAAAACATAATTTTTCTGTTTTCTTTCTCATGTAGAAAGCTACTTGAACATTTTCTGGTTTATTACAACAATATCAAACATCCTAGATACTCAGTAAGAGCAGATTCCTGTAACCAGTTGCTATGCTGTAGCTATTAGCTGAGCAAGCTGTACCCCAGGAAGGATATAAAGAGGTCTGAAATTTTAGAAGCTAAAAATAGTTGGCAGCTTAAAGAAAAACCCAAAATTATTTGTATTAAAGAGTTTTTACTGTGTGAAAAAAAGACAGTCAAATCTAGAAACGTATTCAAATTTTGATACTGTGTTAAATTCCCCAATTTTAAAGGACATGTGACCAGGCATATCTCCTAGCTTTGACATGTAAAGCAGAAAATCATGCACATGAAAGGAAAAAAAGCTAAAGCAGGTCTAAGGTTTAGGTTTGGTCTTTTTAAGACTCTGAATATACCTTGAATAATTTTTCTTTAGCTCACTGCTTCATTTCCCTGCCTCAGTTGTCATCATCAGAAGTGATTTTTAAAATTTTTTAAAATTTTTCTGCAGGACAAATTAAAATACTATTTCAAATAAAACTGTATTGCTACAAGTGTAAAATTTCTGGGGTATGTAGGACAGAAACAGGACAATTTGAAGGAGTAAAACCATTAGTTTTTATTTTACAGATCACTAAGTTATTTTCAAGAATTCTGCTAACAGTATCTAGGAAAAAGTATTAACAAACTTGAATTCATAATACAGTTACCTGCATCATCCTCAAGAAAGTTTTAGGATCTACAAATTGAATGCTGAAAGCCAGTGGCAGATACCCTCTGCATGGCATGTGATACATCAACATTTGGACTAATACCCAGCTGGGGAAATTAATCTGAAAAGCATTGAACATTGAAGAGGAGATAAGAGCAGACTCAGCACATCAAAATCACTCAGCATAGATCACATGAAAGACATAATCAGAAGTTAAGCAAGGAAGATGACTGCACAGCTGAGGGGAAAATAATGGCTCCTGCAAATTCAAGTTGAGGCCCTATGACACTATACTACATTTCTCACTCACATGACCACTTGCTATTTTTTCATGGGACTTTAGTGTCATTCCACATACAAGACAGGCAATGCTCTTTCACTAAGCAGGTAGGCAGATTTAATTTGCAAAGGCATTACTGTGAGAATATTCAACTCCCAGTTGACCCTGAAATTGTGTGGGATCTTCTGTTCCAGCTGGATCACTACAAATGTAGGGGGCCTGATGGGATTAATCTGAGAATCCTCAAAGAGCTGGCTGATGTTTGCAAAACCTCTCTGGGTGCTTTCCAAGCAGTCTCAAGAATCCAGAGAGGTCCCAGCTGGATGGAAGCTGGTGGAATATTGTCCCAGTTTTGATGAAGGGCAAGAAGGAGGACCCCAGAAACTACAGGCCTGTTAGTCTCACTTCAGTGCCTGGTAAAATCATGGAAAGGAAGTATTGAAAAACACCTGAAGGACAATAGTCATTGGTCACAGCCAGCATGGCCCCATGAGGGGAAAGTCCTGCTTGTTGAACCTGATTTCCTTCTACAACAGGGTAACCCACTGAGCTGATCTAGGCAAGCCAGCAGATGTAACCTTTTTGGACTTCAGCAAAGCTTTTGATACTCCCTCACAATGTCCTCATGGACAAAGCAGCCAGCTCACAGTGGGACAGCCCTGTTACATGATGGCTGAGCAAGTGGATCGTGGGTCAGGCACAAAGAGTTCCAGTGAATGAGGTGACACCAGGCTGGTGTCATTAGTGGGGTTCCACAGGGAACCATCCTCAGACCAGTTCCCTCCAATAGCTTCATTAATGACTCAAAGGAATACTAAATAAGTTTGCCAATGACACTAAATTGGGAGGAGCTGTCACCTCCAAGGGCAGAGAGGCCTTGCAGAGAAATTATGGCAAATGAGAGGTCTGGGCAATCACCAGCTATATGGGTTCAACAAGGGAAAGTGCTGCATTCTGCACCTGGGATGGAGCAAACCTGGATGTATGAACAGACTGGGGAATGAGAGGCTGGAAAGCTGTGCCATGGAAAGGGACCTGAGGTCCTGGTCCATGACAAGCTGAACCTGAGCCAGCAGTGTCCTGGCAGCCAGGAGGGCCAGCCCTGTCCTGGGGGGCATCAGGCACAGAGGATTGTCCTGCTCTGCTCTGTACTGAGACTGCTTCCCCTTGGATATTACTTGCAGCTCTGGGTGCCCCAATATAAAAAAGACATTAAGCTGTTAGGGAGTGTTCAAAAGAAGGACCCCGAGGATGGTGAGGAGCGGATGGGGTCACTTGGTTTGTTCAGCCTGGAGAAGAGGACACTGAGGGGAGACATCTTCATGAGGCGAAATGGAGGAGCCAGCACCAATCTCTTCCCTCTTGTGACCAGTGACAGTACTCAAGGGAACAGCAGGAAGCTGTGGTGGGCGACATTTAGGCTGGATATCAGGAAAAGGTTTTTCACCCAGAGGGTGGCTGGGCACTGGAACAGGCTCCCCAGGGAAGTGGTCACAGCACTAGCCTGACAGAACTCAAGAAGAGTTTGGTCAATGTTCTCAGGGACATGGTGAGATTCCTGGGGTGTCCTATGTACGACCGGGAGTTGGACTCAATGATCCTGATAGGTCCCTTCCAGATCAACATATTTCATGATCCTATGATTCTTTGTATGAATGTACTTAAACATCTTCACAACATCACTCTGACAACAGGAAGACTAGGCTTCACTTGATAAAGTAAGTCCAGATTTAAAAATTAAATAAAAAAAACCCCAATACAAAACAATAATTTGTGTTCAATAATTTGGCAGTTCAAGTTTTTAGAAGTATTTATCATTTTGACAGCCACATACATGTGCAGATGAGAATTTTAACAGAGTGCAGCTGCTGCTGTGAACACCAAGTATTCTACAAAAGTGACCTCAGTGGCAGTTACACAGCCAGAGCAAGCTCTGTTCATTGACCACTGGATGAGAAACAGATGTGATAGCAAGATGTGTGTTACAGACCACTGTGACCACTACTGTTCCAGTTATGCAGTGGCCATGCTTCACATTTTACATATACTCTTCCCTGCAGCTGGTGAGCTGGCTCATCTTTTGGATCCTGGCTGGTTTGCATAACAACTGCAATGACTCAGTGTCAAACAGGATCTCAGACTTGTACCTCTCCTTCTCAACACTGCAAGTAATGTTGGCAAATTTATTTTGTCTCTGAAGAGTTTCCAGTCAGAGACCTGAAATAACCTTGCATCAATATCTTTGAAAGATACTATTCATTAAGTCCTGGAGACGGATGAGAATGAAAGCAAAGCCTGAAGACAAAGCTTTACCTGTGCAGTAGTTTCTGGTACCTTAAAACCCTCTGCAAACATTAACACTCCTCTTTTCCCAATAACATCAGTCGATATCAGCCCTAGCAAGGAGCGCTACAACCTGCTCCTTGATCCTTCCCTCAGAGCCTTCTATCCCCCATCAGCTAGTTTCCAGGTCATGTCTTTACAGTTCCTTTACTTTAACCCACAGAATTCAAAGAGGTTAACAAAATATCAAAGTAATGTGACAGGCACACAGAGTTTAATGTTTAATTAAAAAATACTACACTAAGCCTTTTCTCAAGTGCACGCATGATTGGGCTAATTCAGGTTTTGCAGGCAGTTTCTCCACAGTTTTTGAAAGCTTTGTTGTTTTATTATTTTTCTTTTTATATGATATTCCAAGATTATAAGCAATTAATGAAATCATGCTAAAGAGACCCACACTCATGTCTGAGGTTCAGTAGCAAAATCCTGTTGAACAGAGTGGTTTTTCAGCTATGGATTCAATTTGAGAGATATTGAGGACACCTACAAACAACCATTTTGAGGACTCCTGAAATTTTAAGAGCTACTATGATTAGCAGTAAAAAACGGTATCATTTAAATATTGAAGATGGAACACACCTTACTTACCAGATCTCTGATGAGAACTAAATCTTAACAACAGTACACATTTATAACCCGCACTTGAGAACTCTGAATTCCAAGCAGAGTATCCTTAAGGGTACATTACTAGCCATATCAAAACCTTCTTTCCTGACCTTAAATTCACCGAATTCACATAATTCACATCCTTTTGTAACATATAGATACCTTTTCTCAGTTAAAAAGCAAATAGAAAGTCTTAATGAAACCTTACAGAACACTGTGTTCAGAACTTAAGACAAATCACTGGCTCAAATTTCACTCCATAAACTTTGCAAAGTCATTCCACAGCAAAAAGGAATTTTTAATAACAGACATGAATCCTAAGGAAGAAATAGCACAAACTCCAGCATGAATACTAAAGTTTTCACAAAGCAATAAACAACAGAAAACAAAAAAAAACCAAAAAATGAAACAAAATCTTGCTTTTACAAGGTAACATGTTACCAGATGCAGCATACATTTAATATAAACTTTAAATAATTAGTCAAATATTTGTTCTAAGGTTAAATCTGAGAGTCTGGAATTGCTGTTATAAGGAAAATCTGGTAAAGCAGATGTTCAAGAATTGAAAGGAAAAGAACAGATGAGGGCAGTATAGATTTTTGTCAATTAATACTTTAGAAGATAAGGAAATACTTACAGCTATTTTTAACCACAGCTTCCTGCTGTTTTCCAGACTTACATTTAAATCAAAGTGCCACTTGGCAAAGTAAAACTGCAACTCTGACAATTTTCACAAGCTGAAGCTGTTCCAAGAAAAGAAAAAAAAAAAACCAACCCAACAAAACACAAACCCAAACAGGATCCTTCTAACTCTTCTTCCCTAAGCAATCTGTGCCATATCAGCTTATGCTAGGCAGGAAGGATCTCAAGGGGTCATGTTTTCAGTGCTATAATGTAAAAGTAAACACTGAAAGACTGGGGAAAGAGAGTATTGATTCTTACAGGTCAAAGAGGCACAAACAGAAAGGAAGAAATAAGTGGCATCAAGGAAAACAAAAATTAGCAAAATTTCCAAACAGCAGAACAGAACATATTAAGTTGACTAGTCATCACCCTAATTAAAAATGCTCTGTATTTTCTCTAGGAAGTGCACTAAAATACATTCCTTTTCCGTTTTACAGGTGTACCTAATTTAAAACAGCATGAAACTTATAAATAGGAAAAATCAAATAATCTACTTCCTCAAGATTGTTTGTTGCTTCACTTGTGACATACAATTCCAGATCATGTACCATGCCAAAAATCCTCTTATTACCTTCAGGAAAAGTTGGGGTTTTTCTCCCAGATTCATTGAAATTGCAACCAAAAAGACAGAGAAAAAAATATATGTGTATGTTGTACAGCCTTAACAAAGAGGCAGAGAAACTCAGAAATGGAACAATTCTAACATATCAAAGGCAGAAGTTACAAAGTATTTTTTATGTAATGGCATCTTAATGGGTTGGGGTTTTTTCCCCTATGTGTCACAGGATGACAGTTTTACTTCCAGAAATTAGATATTTAAAAAGACACAATCATAAAAAAATACATATACACATACAAACACCATGAATTTAAGAGGATGAACCTAAAAATCAGAGCAGTGAAATGCTGAACTAGTTTTACACATAGTGAAACTTGGGTAAAAGTAAGTGTAATTCCAGTAAAGGCATATAGAAACAACCACATCAAATGCCTTTCGACTACTGTTATGGGCTGTTGGTAAAACCCAAAACTATGCTAATGAAGTTTCTAAAACAAAAAGTTAAACATTGAAATCAACTTTCATACAGTAGCATTAATACAGGAAATTAAAATCTTTGCAATCATCCACATATTCAGTGCTTAAGTAATTGAGAATGTTTTCAGTGCATTTCATAATAGCTGTTTCATGTTGCCACAGCTCAAACTCCAAGCATATAAAAATCACTGCCTATTTTAACACATTAAATAGAACAATTATGAAGTGTGTGACAGTTCAGGTAGAAATATCAGTTGTTAGCCATTAAAAACAAAGTAAGCAGCATTTCAGATAACTTACTACTATACAAAACAAATGTTATTACTATTGGCTTGTCACTGCAAAATTTCTCCCTATGAGCAAAACCCAACAATTTTTTAAAAAGCAGAATAAAATAAAAAGGAAGAAAACCCCAGAAGATCTAAATAGAAAGGCAATGCTTTTACAGAGGCAAGATGAGAAAACTTGGTAGAGTAACAAAATGAGGCATACTAGATCACATAGAAGACATTCCACAGAACGTATATATAAAATCTTGTTTGACTTTTATTGTATGTGGACATTTTGATTCGGGAAGTTGCTGGAGCCACTGAGCCACACTGCTCAATGTGGACAGTTTGCTGCTCTCCCTTTTTTACTATGTTCCCTTAGCATCTTCAGTTAGTATCTTGTACATTTTTCTCCATTTATGCTGCAAAACCAAACAGCTCATCTGTCAGAGATGAACAGCAAATCAAATAAATGTCAGGGTTCGGAGGCTGGAAGATGAATTATGACGAGATGCCAAGCAGAGCAGCACTGCCAACACCCACTGATCCCTGAAGGTGTCCAAGGAGATGGTGGATGATACCCAGTGGTGCTCTGCCCAGAAATGTGAGTCTAGGAAGACTTGTGTAAGACAGAAAATTGCAGCACTCAACTTCTGCAGCAGGTGGGATAGACAAGGAGCATGGGATCCACCAAGGCTACTTAAATCCAGTTCATGGGCTCTCTAGCACATGACATGGTAAGGGGGTCTTCAGGCCCGTGTGCAGGATGGGGATTGTGCTGCAGCTTCTCAGCAAGGTTTCTCCTCACTTTCTGAATGACCAGCAGGGATCCAATTGTGTTGAGAAGCTTTCAGGTTCTAAGGTGGTTTTGGTGAAAGACTGGCAGCTCAGAATAGTTTTGGAAAAGACCTTTTGATATGGTGGTAAAAAGCTATTGGTCACCTTGGAGCCCTCAAACACGAAAAAGGAAAGCCCACATCAGAATGCTTCATGCAGAGAAGCCTCCATCACATGGGAATCTCTGTGGAGCCTTCTGGAGGTAGAAGATATGAAAACACCCTCCCTCCCAGAGGGACCTCAAAAACTATACAGAGAACCAGTGAAGGACACTCCCATAGCCAGATCCTTAGTCTGATTCAGAACACATAGTCCTTATAATCAGATTTGATGACTAAGTTGCAGAAAACAAGACAAGAGTTTTGATGCACAATTTTTATCTTAAAAGACACTAAAAATCTGCATCCTTGACCAGACTTTACTAGTTTGGCTCTGGTGGAACAGAAGACTCTCACTGGCAAGGGTGGGAGAGCAAAGGGACAGCTGTGATCAAGAGGCAGAAGAGAGGCTTTAATACCTCATCATCAAGGGATAGCTCCTTCTTCAAACAGTGCACTGAGGAACCAAGACATCTACTGTTATACCACAAGAGCTGTTTAAAATTATGCAGGCTAGAATGAAATTTAAAGATTGCTCAACATTCAAGTTACTATTAGAACACTTTGTTTTCACTTTCTTACAAAAAGTAACATCAGCCAACATTGTTAAGAGTTTTGACATATTGTCTAATTTGAGGCACATACTCAACATGGAGCTCATCTGTCACAAAATAGCTAAAATAATTTCAAGAAACCTGGATATAGAAAACATTTTAAAACCTGAGCAAAATACATGAGCACACACACTGAAGCCTCCCCTAGAATTCCCCTAGAATTGGCCTAAAATACATCTTCAAGGTAGTGTGGGAGTAAGAAATTTGTACATACTAATGACAATAAAAAAAAGTTGAGATCCACAACACCACATAGCAAGTCTCAATAGGTCTTTTTAACCTTATCAGCTAAGCTGTCTAAAAACTGTGGGCACCCTCAGTATTGTCAGAGGTCTCTATGCTCCATTTTCCCCTGAGTAAAAGTTTCCAAGTTACAGCACCCAAACTGTTATACAATATATAGACACAGCCCCAATAACCCAGTATCTTTTGTGCACTGACATTATCTGGAAGAATACTGCCACAGTAGCACTGGAAAAAGTTTAGGAATTTCACCAAGAAAGTTTTACAGTCTTTCTTTGACAACCATGACTTCAAGGATAAAGTTGGTCTTTTCAAAAAATTAATTTTCCCCACAGTTTTAGCTTTTTGATTAGGTAAGCACTGAAAATACAATCCAGAAGCCAGAAAGTTTCTCCTAAGCTTTCAACTACTCTGTGCTGACACCTAGGCAACACAGAAAGGAAAATGTGATTAGAATGCAAAGGGCATGAACGAAGTGAGGAAAAGGAAAAAAGCAGATTGCAGCAGATGCGGTGAGTGGGAAGCTGCAGGAAACTGGCAAGGGAGGATTTGAGCCTTCTTGGCAAGAACAGTGGGAACTGGAGGGAGGGTCAATGGAAAACCCAATCATGGAAGACAGGCAATTGACTAAGACAGTAAGAAAAATGGCAGGTGAAGGACTAATAAGCAGTTGGGTGAAGAAGGAGAATGAGGATGCTGAGAAAGCGGGAAAACTGGGAAGAGAGAGAAAGGCACAAGCTGGGACTATCACAGAGCTCAGAAACTGGGAATGCAGAGGAGGGGGACACAGAGACAGCACCACAGACACATTCATGTAGCTCTTTTCCATTTCTTCTGATAGACACTGGTGAGATGGGGGCACAAGAAGATGGAACAGAGCATAAAGGAGAAAAATTAGAAAGAGGTCCAAGGAAGGAAATAAAGAATGGCAGTCAGAAAAAAGGGAGAAGGGAACCAGGTAAGCTTCTGTGAATATATAGGTACAGACTGAGAGTGTGATTGACACAGGAACTCTGAATAAAGCAGTTGGGTATCATGAATAAGACTGAGACAAACATCCAAAGATGGAGCAGGGAGGGGTATGGGGTATGAAAGCAAGTTGGGAAAAAAAAATTCATGCTCAGAGCTGCAGAAAAAGGAGAAGCTTCTATGCCTTTCAGAACTTTTTCAAGTGGAATGCCTAAGTCCTAACTCTTATCTGTCTTCTCCCTTGGCAAAGGTTATAAGCTTGCTAGCAAAAATTGCCTCCTCCTATTCTACAGCAGTCAGTGGAACCAGCAGCATCAGCCCAGGCCACATGACTTCATGGGGAATTCAAGAATTCACAACTTGCTGATCAACTGCATGCAGAATAACAGAATGAAAGTGCAAAGGTATAAGTTCAGGCTGCTAAACTCCACTTTTCCCACCTCACATGAAAATAAAGTCATATGAAACCATTATTTATGTGGCCCTTCCCAACAAAACCGTATTACTCTTCAGTGTAGGAGATGCATCTCCACTGGGAAAGAATGAGGAACTGTCAGTGACTGCTGCATCTTTGGTTCATATACTGCAGAGCTTGCAAAGTTGTGAATGATACCAGAATTGCAGCAAGAGAGTCTCTTGCTGATAAAACCATATGCTATTCCTTCTTTGCTACAGATTCTCTATTGACACCAAGCAGATAATTCAGACCAAGTTTATTTAAACATCATTAATTATGCTACTTTCTCCATTTTTTTCAGATAGCCACTTGAATTTTCTTCTAAAGCAAACAGCTACTAAATAATCAGCTGCAGGTATGCTAGCAGGAGCTATTCTTAGTATTGCACAAGTTAAGCAGGTTTAAGCATTGAAGTATTTAAGAATGTAAAAAAGTCACCCAAAACTGATGGAAAACCTTCCCCTTACAATTGTACCTCAAAGCAGCATTGTGAAAAGAGACAGTTATGAAGTATTACAAATACCTATTTAAAAATAATTTTTATTTCTGAATAGTGTTGAACATTACACTGCAAGATTCAAAGCAATACATGGAACAATAAGGTGGAAAACCACTGTGACTAATATATACCACACATCTGTACTGAAACCTGAGTTACACGGAAAAAGTGCAAGTTACCAGGAACCTAAAAGCAATTACCCATACACATGCATGCACATACCTTCAGTGAAGAATCTGCATTTGGACAGAAAAGACAGAGCAGAGTGGAAAAGTACTGAGGTCCAAATTAACTATATAGCTTGCCATTTTTTAACCTCTGAGTGTTCACTTAGGGCAATAAAAGTTAAAACTGTTTAAGACATAAGATTACATAAATCAAGAAGGACAGAAATTTAAAGGGTCTTACTTCAAGGGTTCTTTTTTTTTTTTTTTTTTTTTTTTTTTTTTTAAGTGGT
>VZRH01001694.1:638249-691504 GCA_013397555.1 Urocynchramus pylzowi | reverse complement strand
TTTTTTTTTTTTAATAGAACAAGGCTTCCAAACCCTAGACTACAGTCTCCAGGTACTCCATTTGCTGTCATGCTTCTTTAAAGCAAATTACATTTGACAAGATTCGGATATCAACAATTAATTAAACTCAAAGTGGTAAATTATGTTCACAGCCCACTTAAAGCATTAAGACCTTCTTTTGCTGCTAAAGTTTAACAAGAAAAATTATCAGCAAAAAACCAGCAGCTTTTAAAAACAATCCTTTTCTGGTCAGATATAAGCACTTGTTTCTTAGCCAGAATATCCACAGATCTGGCAAAAGCCAAGAAGAAATGAATGTTACACAGGGAACTCTTCTACACTGGGAATAAAGAACAGGTGATGGTGACTCACTTTATATGCATATCAATGGCATGACTAAGGATGAATTGCTCTGCAAAACAGAGTAGCCCTTTGTCCAAAATAAACTTCAAAAGCTGTCAATCACTTTTAGAGAATAAATAAAAATTAACAGAATTGCTGACATATTTTCTCCTTTTTACATGCATATGCATCCTCTTGAGCTCAGTGGAAAAGCTTGGTCTTAAAGTTTTGAACGAAGATAAAAAAGAGACCCAGAGAAAGACTGGAATCCAACACATATTGCGTATTTAGAATGGGTGTGTTTCATGTGAAAGAAAAAATTCCATTCCTGCAGTTGAAGACCAAACAGAGAATATAATTTAAAAGAAATCTTCTCATGAAGAGGGAATGTTGAAGAATGGTATGTCTTGTCTTGAAAAAGAAGAATTTACAGCAACTAGATGGACTCTCTGGAGTCTGCTGCACTCTGGTTCAGATGGAGAGTTGCTAAAAATCCACTGTTCCCATTTTTAATGTTATATGTAGTCTCAGGGGGAAAATTTGACTTGACAGTGAATTAATCTGCTCTTTTGGTTCTTCTTACAAGAGAAGTAATTCTGTGGTAGCAGCAACCATGTAAAGCAACTATATTGCAGGATTTTTCTTCTTCCTTGCATTACACTTGCCCCTTAGATTGTAATTTTTCCTTTTATTGTTCTTTCCTGTTCTGCACTGCTTTTTGTATCATATTCATTTTAAATTAGATTATGCTGGCTACAGACAAGATGAAATGTTGATATTTTCTCTTTATGTAACTTGGCAAATATGATAACCTGATATATAATGAACTGTAAAAACCTTTTCAGTGTGCCCATACTGCAGTTTTGGTTTAGTTTAATGGTGCGTTATGGTATTGATTTCCTTGGAGATAGAAACGAATCACAACTGCAGCATCCAGGACCATTTGCCTCAAATAAATGCTTTAAATAAAAATCAAAATTCTAAGAGAAGTCAGGAGCATTGCTACCAGAATATCTGCCATGTTTCACTCCAGTTTCTGCTCTCCAATTCTTATTATGCTTATGAAGTTTTCCTTAACATGGGGAACAGCTACACAATTTACATCAGTTGATTTTGTACTTTTAAAAAATGGATTTTACATACTTGATCTCGGTTGTTAAAATACATTAATATTTGGATCCAAAATATGGAGTAAAAACCAGCTTAACTGAAATGGCAATTTTGTCTAAGCCCCACTGTTTTCCAATTCTGCTTTCTACTTTTACCTGTATCTATACTCTATTAGCCATTTCCAAGGTTCATATTGTCATGCCACCTCTTTCGAACTGTGATTATATTTTTCATAAACTTCTTGCTTAAAACGCAGCCTGATTTGTAAGAAGAAAATTCCCCATAGTTCAAATACTAGGTTTAATATCTATTTTAATATAAATTACTAGGTTTAATATCTATTTTCTTGTTCTAGCAGCTACAGCACAATTCCTTTTATTGCATGAATTTCTGTTGAAAAATTTTATGTATCATGTTAAGATTTTAGTTGCTGTGAAAGATGAGACAACCATCTGTTCTTTTGATGCATGTATTTGGAATCACAGAGCAGCTACTTATCCTTTATCATAGGATAAGTACTCTGCTTCAGTATTAGAGTTTTTAAAACACTGAATTTCATTTCTCCCTTTTGCTATTCTAGCATGAAATCTCTCTGCAATTCCATGTCACCCCTGTTTCCATGACCCTGAATAACTTCACATCATTTGCAAAGTTACTTTTTTTGCTCTCCACACCCTTTTTAGATAATTTACTGAACAGCAAAAGTTTTCTGTATTTGTGTGAGTATCGCATTTTATCACTATCCCTTTTTCTGGTACCCTCAATTTTAAATTAATTTCTCTGTCTAAAGGTTTTAAGAACCTTTCACAAGGGTTTTGGCTAACCATGTCAACTGCATATCCTTCTTGTCCACCTGCCCTGTGACTCTTTTAGAGAAATTAGGAGTGTGAAACCTGCAGGTCTGGAACTCTGGACTCATCCCTGAGCTGTATCCTCCTTCCTAACTGCCCTGATACTGACACAGTCCACAGCAATAAATGTACTGAATGCCAAAGATTGCTCAGTGACTTCATTCTCATGCCATCCATAAGGAAGACTACATGTTACCTAGGAGGCTGCCCACTCCCCCCACCTCCAAACTCTTAACCACCAGTTTCAAGGCAGTTTCCTTTTGCAAGAGAGCAGAGCTGGACTGGAGTGAACCTGTCCAACCTCCTGTGCTGTGAACGCACTTACCTAAAGGCATCGCTTTTTTGTTCCGTGACCTTATCTTCTTCAAGTGCCACTTCCATACATTAATCAGTTTCTAGTATTACAGAAAACTTCTTGTTTCAGATGCTTGAAAAAACAGGCTTTAATAGTTTTCAGGCACCTTGTAAATTGTTCCCCAGACTCTTGGTTTGGCCCTCTCTAGTGTTTCTGGATTAAGCCTACTAGAACCTAATATACTTCCTATTCCCAATGCTGGGCACCATTTGAACTTTATGAGGAAAGGTTGTCTTCCTCTTTTTGTACTTCCTTTTACTGCACCATCTAATCACACAAACTCTCTTGATCTTTCACACAAGTCAACTACTTGCAGGTTATGTGGTGATTTCAAGGCTTCAAGAGAAATCACACCACTCTGGGCTGCCACTTTCCATTTCTTTTTAGTTTAAGGAACATTCTTACAGACATCCAAGTTGGGGGCGAGGAGGGGCCGTCAACACAACTACGAAGGACTTGGTTTGGACAGTTGAAACATTCCTGGAGGAATGAAGTATAGCCTGATTGCTGTTAGAGTAATTCCTCAATAACACTATTTCCAGTATCTTCATTTGGGTTCAGTACATCATTTAGGACAAGTCAAAAACACTTTCCCTTGCAAGCCCTCCAACATTCTGTCTGTGATATTTCTTCTGTCCAATGAAAGTGTCATACTGTGTACTGGGATACTGGCAACTTCTTGCACAAACTTATCACCTTCTCTAAAAGGAGGACCAAGCATTTATTTGGTCATTCTGGAATCTGCCGGTCTTGCAGTGCAATTTAAAAGGCACCTCCAGATCCTTCACATCATATTATCTGTGAATACAATCACTGTGGGCAATGATTTTATTGTGACCTTGAGGGGACATCAAAGTTCAGCTGGGGACGATGTGATTGTGTATATGTGCATTTATTTGCATATTAATGCCACAGCACAACAAGAGCCTGAAGTGACAGCTCTATCACCCCCCTTCAGCAATCACAGCTTTTATTTCTGCACTTCTGCAGCTCACTTATGTGCTGCATTCTCCACTATAAGTACCTAATTAAATACACTATAATTTTTCCCCATTGCATACTGTGCTATAAGATACTTTGGTTTGTGAGAACTCAACAATGTTTACAACCAAATGAAACACTCCTTCTGAAAACAAATTCATTTGGGTTAAGTTTGGGTATTTAATATACAATTAAGAGAAGTTTGTTCTTTAATAGAAGCACAGAAGATGTAAGAATATGAGTCAGATGTATTAATTATGCATTTTCTTTATTTTATTTTAAAATCATATCTCCTACTGACATGCAACTAGAATTTCATATTAGAAATATCTATGGGAATGTCCATCTCCATTCAATGCTATCCAGGTCAGTACTGACTGATGGGAAATAACTATTACTGAAACCGAATTTTTGGTTCCTTCTACCATCAACATTTGTACCATCAGATACATAACTAAGAGATTTCAAGATCAATACATTGCAAACACATTTAACCTGAGTCCTGCAAGTGCCAGGCTGTACTGTCAAAAGAGTATAAGGTCATGTCACCTAACAGAGATGATACACAAGTTTCTATGTATATATGAAGCTCTCTAGGGACAGCTTTATTGAACAAAAAAAAATCTTGGCAAGAGTCATAAGCTATAATACAAGAATCACTTTTGTGCATCTCAGTAGTGCTCACTGAGATTAAACTAAACAGCATCCCAGCCCTTCTTACAAAGAAGTTTAAAAAATCACTAAAGGTATTTGTTATCTACTGTAATTTTAACAGGATTCTCTTTTCAGTCTTTCTTATTCACATGCATTTAATAATTTCCTTTGGTTTCTTCATGCCATGAGGTAAAATGTGAAAGGATTACTCGCATCCTAAAAGTGAAACCAAAACAACCCTACTCAAAGCAATCTTAAGTAAAATTGACAATAAAATTAAAGACATTCACAGCCAAGTCTTGACATTCATTATACATCAAAGGTAATAAAAATATTTTAACAGGATATCTTGAAGCTGAAGAAACTCTGAATTTTACATTTTCAAATATTCTGAATCAAGGCTTGAATGCTGAAGTCTCAGGTAAAGATTTTCAGTAGCTGTTTGAATGTAGAAATATGAAGAACTATAATGTATTCATTAAACCCCATAATCCTTATCAGAACTACTATTCATCAATCCATTTTAGCAGCAAGAAATGTTTACCATGTAGAAAACTCCAATATAATTTCCAGATTAAAGAAAAACACTCTCTCAATTGCCTGGTAAACAAGTTAGGAAAACATTATTCTATGAGATTTTCCAAGCTGCCTTGGTAGCAACAAGGTGCATTGCTATTTTCCCTCCCACTTCTGAAATGCGTATTTTCATTTAGAGTATTTCTAAATTTCTTACTTATTAAAAGAAAATTCCATTAGATTTAAAGCTAAGCTGAATAAGCAAGCCAATTCACTCAATGATAAACACTAGTAATTATATCAGCATATCAGTTTCAATAGAAATTACAGATGGTCTTCCAGTCAAGAAAATTAGAGAGTGGCTTTAGAGACCAAAAACAGTGTTAAAAAAAGATGTTTGAAAGTCTACCAAAGTACACCTATTCTGTTGTGTGTCTTTAACTGCATTGCTGTAGAAGAAACTCACCACTAATGGATATTTTTCTTTACCTACCAGGATACAGATTTTTTTTTTTTCTTTTTTGACAAATGCTTTAACCTAAGTTTAGCATGCCTTTTTCAAACACAACAGGCAAAGGTTCATCAGCTACTGCAAGAAACAGAGGCTGCCAAAGCTGGTTCACTAGAAATTGCCAAGCATGAGCAGGGATAAAGCAGTTGCAGAGGACAGAGCAGCGGGTGCCCCGTTCTGACACACCAAAGCAGTATCACACCAAGAAGACAGCAGATAACCTTTGGCCACATCCAAGCTCTTGATACAAGTCCCACACAAAATCATCCTGTGGTCTTCCTGCACAAGTAATAGCAAGATCCCAGCTCTGAGGCTTTGAATATAGGCCATGGGATATTTGATACAGAACTAAGTATAGGTGAAACTATTTACTACACACACCCTCAAAAACCAAACCACAAAAAATCCAGACCCAAAAAACTACAAGATTGTACCTACCCATGAACACAGAGGGTTAGTTAGAGCCTGTAGGTCAGGACATAAGACTGAAAGTATGTTGTTAATTTATGATGGTCTCAAGTCTAGAATTTAGCATGATAATAAAATTGACAAGAATACAAACTGAATTTTAACAGACAGGAGTAAGCACTACAGGCAGCTTATGACAACTTCACTCTCTTTCAGGGGCCAAGTAACCAGGACACAATGGAGATGTAGGACAAAAGTTAAAATTTTTCTATGGACAAGACGCCAGAAGAACTCCTCTTATTCACAGATAGGCAATAAATAAGAATTTTGAATAATTCCTTCTGAGTAAGGTAGCATGATCATTCTTTAGTACCTTTCTTTTTTTGATATAAAATATCCTAACTAGTTTGGCACTAAACCTTTGCTCATGCAGAGGTTCTTACTCAAAGATGTTTTAAATATCTCTGTGAACTTTTTGTCTCCAAGTTCAGAGTAACAAGTCAGTTGTTTTAAATTTAACTTTTTTTAAACTTAAATATGACTTTACTATCTATTCTTCCTCCCCATTTATATTTCACTTTCATTTACTAGTTATAATAATTGCATACAGTCATGTAATCAGAAAATTAATGCAATGTATGCCTCAGCTGTATTGTACTGTTCTTTACTATTCATTATAGTGCATGTTTTGATACCTCCATTTAACTATTTAAATACAGACAGATATTTAGTAATGCTTCTTTGCCTACTGCCATTGACACCTATTCTATTTAAAAGTGGTTTCTTGAGTGATGTTGGCTCCTATCTAAAAAGCTGGAAGTCTTTAATTGGACATAGCTTTGCAAAATTATTTTCCATCTCTTAATATGAAAGCATGAAGGAAATAAAAACAGTGGGGTTAGAATCTAAGATTTTAGTTCCCAGAGTTTCCTCTAAATTAATTCAAAGGAGGAAGAGGAAGAGAAAGCATGATCCTTTTTCAGGGCCTGAGGGTTTTCCCTTTCAACTTGCATAGGAGGAATACAGATATCTCAGAGTATCAAAAGCAGTAACAGGACATTTTATAAAACCATTTTATAAAGATTTAAAAATAATAATAGAACTGCATTTTGCAACCAGAGGTTAGGAATGCTTTCAGAAAGGGCACAGGAGGGAGGGGAAAGAGTAGGAAATTATATCTGCATCTTCTTAAGTGTATAACAGGATTTTGGAAAAGCTAGCATTCTTTACCTACAAAGTATGTTAAGTTCCTTCTTCTACCTGACCTTTCTGATTTCTATTGAAATGCCTTATTTAACTTGCTATAGCCCCTGCACAAGTGTCCATGTTGGGGAAGTATGTAGGTCACAGAACACACTGATGTTTGTGGTTAAATGTGTGTGATCAACTAATTACATAACAAAATCTACATAGTGCAGCCTGCATCAGTACAAATAGCAATTCACAAGTTCTGTATCTCCTAACACACCTGACAAAGAGACATGCTTTCACAGCAGTCTGCCTCAAAGGCTAATGGCAGGGAGAATGAATTCTGCCTTTATCGGTTCAGTTGATGGGTTTTAAATATAGATTTTTCAGTTTATTTTGCTTCTTACAGGCACAGACAGAGGACAGCTGTAGGAAAACTACAAATATCTTGTTTTCAACTTATGCAAACAAGATGCTCACAAGACTCAGATCTGGTAACTCATATATTAAAACCCCACACACAGTATACACAAACTTCCTTACAAGGAAGTTGTGTCCTGAAAGACAGGGCAGAAAAAGAATACTGTACTGCTCCTTTTCAGCCTGTGCATTATGAAGTAGTGAATACTGAAAACTGGTATTTCCTTACAAGACATTACAGATGAAGTGACCAAAAGAAAAAAACAATAAGTAATTAAAAAAAAAAATTTACACTGACAGTTGGGAGCAAAAAGATCTCCTCTGACTCTGACAAGTTTATGACCTACTGAGAAGCCAATCCAAGCAAAATCAGAGCACTCTTAATCAGAAAAGAGGGAAGAAAGGTATTTACACTGCTTGCTCACAGTCCTGTCCCATGCTGTCCCCCCACATCTTCTAGCTAATTGACACATAAGCCTTCTGGCAATTCTGTTTATTACATTTGAAGATGAGCTTCATAAATTTCAAAGTTTCTTGTGTTCAGTAATATCACTCTATCCATGCACCAAAACTGAATGCTCATCTGGGCTTTTTCACCTCTTCAGTGTAGCAGTAGAAAACTAGGGGACAAAAGAGAAAGTGTGAGCGCATCATTTAGAAGTTACACACATTCTCCAAAATAGAACCTGTGCTAAAACAGCAATATCACTCCTCCTCAAGTATTTATGAAATAACTGTTTCTGTTTATGCAGTCAGAGCCACTGAATGTTTATTACTTTTAAAGAAAGCTTCATGGCTTAATATACATAGGAGAAGGTCCATGGAGCTCACGGACTAGGGCACTGCTGACACTGACATGCTGTCCCTAGAACAGAAACATTGATTTGGAGGGGGAAGATGCAGCATGAAAACCACAAATAGAAGGGAAGAGGAGGAAGAAAGTTCAGAATTGTATTACCTAACAAAAATCCTGGTCTTCTTTTGGATAATTTTCCCTAGCTAATCATCCCAAATTTTCATCTGAAATTACCTTGGTTCCAAGCCTTTTAGAAACACACAAAATTACTAATTTACAATGTCAGAGGTGGGAAGAAAGGAAAGTCCTTGACAGCAATGTGAACATGAAAAAACCTTGTGGAATTATGGTTTTAAATACAGCCTGTTCAGTTTACTTTTTGGTTTCAAGTGTTTAATATGCAGTATGAAGAGCCATTAGGACCACAGAACATGAAGTTATCTTTCTGACCCACTCCTGTGTAACTTTGCATTACATAACGGCACAAGGGCAACAAAAGGAGTCAAGCCCTCTCTTTGACAAGGACTCTGGCTCATTTTGCATTTGTTAACAGGCTCAATAAATATTTGAAATGGGACTAGAAAACTATGCTAACAGTCTGACATTCTTCCCCACCCTTTTGTCCCTCCTGTACAGAGGAGATTGGCAGGGGTTATTGTTGCTCTGCATAGTAGAGTAGTAGGAATTAATGCCATCATCGTGCTGAACATGGAACAACTTTATTTTCACACTTTTTAACATCAGTGTAACACCAGCATTGCAGAGTCTCTTTCCTTAGCCAACAAAACTTAAGCCAAATATTCTCATTTATTACCACTATTTATTTTCAACTATGAACCATTAAAGCCACAGATACACAATGTAAACTTTTGCCTCTCTCCTAACAATGAATTTAGAATATACTTAACTTTCTGACAGATTACACATGTTAAATATTTCCACATACCAAACATTAATACAATAACTGCATCCAAGCCTGTTCCATAGAAGAATGAGTGATTTGCTACAAGTGTTCACAAGCTCAACTGGAAATGTGTAAAAACCCACTGTGCTGGTGAAGTCTGAGATCATCTAGAGCAACAGGTGTTCAACCTGTACATTCAATCCATTCCCAACCAGTGACAACCATTTATAAACAAATTACACAAGCAGAAATGCATCAACCTTCTCCTGCAGAAGTCCCACAGCAACAGGCAGATTATGAAGCAAAACCCATGAGCTGCTATGCCAGGTTGTGCAGGGCAGGAATGGATGCAGCAATTTCCATTAGCACCAACACTTGCACGCATCTTGCAAGAGCAGGGCCCCTCTCAATAGCTTACAAGGATATTCTATAACTTCTTCAGCAACTGAAATTTGTTCAGCTTCCATTCCTTCTTCCTGCTGTTGTTCTACACACTGTCAAGGAAGATGAAAGCAAAAAAACAAGGAGCTAGTACAAGGAATAGTAGTTTACACTGAGAAATGCAATGCATACTGAAAGGATGTTTTAAAAACCCTCATAGTACCAAACTGACAGTGACACAGTGCAGACTTACATCAGTAATCCAGAGCACTACTCAGCCATAGTGTTCAACTGTGTTTCATAAGGAGGGAGATGTTTATGGAAGTCAGAACACAATGCTTTAATCTGGCCCAGTAGCTTTACATTTTACACACTATGGGTACTAGCAGTAGACTGAAGAGAAAAACATTCAACACCTAAACCTACATTGGACTACTACACTATACTAACTGCTTGCACCCTTAAATGAAGCATGGGAAGTTACCTACAAGGAAAACTAGCTTTCTCTCAATTTCTTTAAAACTATTTAATTGCAAGCACCTTTTTCTTCTTTAAATGTAACCTTTTACATATTCTTCTAAATCTGTTTTGTTTCGTGCAGCTGCTAAGTTGTAAGTAGACAGTATCTGGAAACATTGCAAGTGAGCAATAATTCAGTTGAAAGAAGCACAAACATATGGGTGGGTAATTACTATAGAGACAGCTGAAGAGTAAAGAGGGAAAAGTAATTAAAATTTTTAAGAACAGAAACTCCCACCAAAACCAATACCCCTCAATCTTACCACCGGAATAGCTTCACAAGGTATGAGACTGCAAACTACCACACTAATATGAAACATTTGCAAAGCTTGAGTATCTACTCCATGCTGTGTTTTATCACCCATCCATCTTCTCCATTGAAAGCAAAACATGTAGAATTTCAGGCTTGGTCAAACTACAACTGTTTATGTTTTCCTGTTACAGTGGGAGTTAGTCATGTTTTTTTACAAATAGTTCTGAATAATTTCAACCTGTTCTCCAGTCAAGTAAGAGAAGTGCAACAGCACTTACTTGTGTACAATAAGTACCAGTGCTCAGGAAGGATACTGAAGTACCTGTTCTGCATTTCTTTTTAAGTTTTTCCTTGGAACATAAACAGTTAGTTGCAGCTCATGATACTTTCTTCAGGAACTGTTTGCAACTGTTATGAGATGAAGCATACATATATATGCTTCTACACTTCTCTCTGCACGGACAACCACCTTTTTAAGAGATAAAGTTCCTACAGCAGGCTACAGGAGACACTGCTCTCACCATGATGCTCTTAACTTTAAATGACTGCAAGAAGACACTTAGGAGTAGAACTCTTCAGGAGGATAAATTGAAAGACCCAAATAATTAGAGATACAAGCATAGGCTACCTAAACCAAGAAGATGCCCAGGTAGATGATGAAATACAACAAGCAATACATTTATAAGCCTGTACTAAAAAACATCCCCCCTGCCTCCCAAACATGAACAGCTTTCCAAATAACCATGGAGCATTCCACATTGAAAGGGACATGCAAAGATCACTGAAACCAACACCTGTAAAACATATATTTAGCAATTCAACAAATTCAGAAGTTTAGTCACCAATTGACAATAAATACCATCACTTGAAGATCAAAATCACATCCTGAATGGATTAGATATTGAAACAATCACGTTTTGTTCTGTCAATCTCCAACGTCTCCATGAACAATGCAACTCAGTTAAACACAGAGGTGGGCACAGCAGGTTGATCACTAATGCCAATACATACTAACAGAAGTCTCATAGATCGCATTTGGCAAATATTAACTGATACAAAGACATTTTTACAGAAATGCTCTCCTTTTCCAATCTCCAAAAACACTGGAATATCATCACAAAACTAACATAAAATTGAGATAAATATTTTTCAACTTTGAAGAGAGACAAATAGAATGATGCAGTTTAAAAAAAAGGGGAAAATAGAAAGGTCAAATATCAGTCTAAATTTCAGTATCTACATTTAAGTGTTTACCTTTATTCTGCCCTCTCATTCCTGCATCTCATCTAAATTAGGAGTCACCAATCATCACTATTTAAAATGGAGCTATCAAGTCCAAAACCAGTTAATTATTTCAGCCTGCAAAACACATGCTCTTCTGTGCTAATTAACTTCTGTAAGGACCCTACTGGCATTTACACACAATCATATTAGTTACCACAGCCCTCAGTTGAGAACCCAAGACAACACAGTTAACACATCAAGGTTGCCTCCACACAGTCCTAACAGTGTCCCAACACCATTACACAACTACACCTCACATTTGAAACTTCTCTCACTTTCCATGTGGTGTAAATATACACCACTTGTCAACAAGTTTGTAGAGTCACTACAAACAAAACAATTTCAGCAAATAACACTCTTGGACCACTGGAAAGACAAGCCAAACTAATTGGAGGCAGCATTAGTTTTGCAGGTAAGCTTTTTTCTCAAAAGAATGACAATCTTGTCAATATTGCTTAAAGTCAGGTTCGTCCTTTCTTCAAATTTTCTTTAAGGAATGTCACAAGATACAGTCTGTATCAGGTTTGCATTGCAAGGTGTTGGTAGTGGGGGGCTACAGGGGTGGCTTCTAGAAAAAGATGCCAGAAGCTTCCCCTATGTCCAACAGAGAACAGAGCCAATGCCAGCCAGCTCCAGGCCGAGCCCTTGCAGCAGCATCTCTGGAATAAAACATTTAAGAAGGGGGAAACTGTCTGGAATCATAACAGTGGAGAGAAGAGTGAATATGTGAGAGAAACAGCTCTGCAGACCCCAAGATCAGTGGAGAAGGAGGGGGAGGAGGCTCCATGTGCTGGAATTGAGGTTCCCCTGCAGCCCATGGTAAAGACCATGGTGAAGTGGCTGTGCCCCTGCAGGTCCACAGTGGAGCAGATATCCACCTGC
Source organism: Urocynchramus pylzowi (assembly GCA_013397555.1). Taxonomy (NCBI): domain Eukaryota; kingdom Metazoa; phylum Chordata; class Aves; order Passeriformes; family Fringillidae; genus Urocynchramus; species Urocynchramus pylzowi. The sequence continues at coordinate 679,149 of VZRH01001694.1, read as the reverse complement.
AGCCCATGGAAGACCCTGCACCAGAGCAGGTGGATGCCCAAGGAAGACAGACCCAGTGAGAAGCCCATGCTGGAACAGACTCCTAGAAGGGCTTGTGGAGAGAGGAGCTCATGCTGAAACAGGTTTGCTGGCAGGACCTGAGACCCCACAGGAGGCCCACCATAAAGGAAATTATTTTAACCTCAGCAGGAAACCTATCTTCCCAGAACACACAGATCCTCTAAAGCAATAGGACATGGACTAATGTAATTAACAAATAGTGTAATTAGTTGAGCAATCTCCTTACCCTCTCAGAATAGGGAAAATGTCTAATTTGTCCTGCTTCCCAGCCCCACTCCTATCCTAGGTGGATAATAACTTACTCTTTCTGCTTCTTGAGTCAATAAGACAATCCCTTATGTTGTAGAAACTACTGCTCTGGCTGCTTTACATGCCAGAGTGCCAAAGCAAATTCCCAAGCACAACTGTGAGTTCAGTGAACAGAAGACCAGCTGGTTGGAAAATAACATGAATTACAGTTTCAAACCATCCTTGAGAACTGCTAGCATTAACTTCATTCATGAGCTGAAGCCTTAAGGACAAGCAGAAACTGGGGAGGCTCTGCAGGCATGGGTGGTAGCACTACATCAAGGGGACACAGCTCTGCTGTGAGACTACACAGCCTCCTGCAGAAGCATTTTTCTTTCATGTACTGAAGTGCCTTAAGATGGTACTTGAAAGCTTGACAAACACAAACTATTACACCTTGAAGAACTTGGATAATCTGAGTATTTCTTTTAAGTTTCTGAACAACTTCACTGCCTAACTTTCCATGACCTTTACACATACTAAAAGCTTTATAGCTAACAGATTTCACAGAGCAAGTATCTAAGGTTATTCATTATTATTATTCCAATAATTTGTCTATTTCAGTATGCTGTCACTATTTGTCATCCTGAACAGTGTGAGAAGAGGTTATTAACACAAACAGACACAGAAAGAGGTTCACACATTTCTGCATGTGCCTGTTTTCACGCTACTATAGCCAGAGCATTTCTGAATGAGGTCTCACTAAGAAGGTCTAGTTTTAAAGTCTTGACAGGTATGAATTATATATATTAATGCCACAAAAGCCTTAATTATACTGACAAAAGCTGCCTTTCAAATTTACTTTGTTCAGGAAATACTGTAACATGTACCTTTGTAAATTATTATTTTCCTAATGTGGATTAATTTAGAAGAATCCTCAGTTATTAATAACACTACTTCTGGTTGTGTCCCCAGTCTACAGTTGCTCACCATGAAGAGCATTACTGAGTTGTACAGTACACCACAAAACATCTATAAAATCCAGAGGAACCCACTCCAACTCAGGATTTACTCAAATGATGAGTTGTTTTGACTTCTCTTTTGAAACTGCTCTCATGGAGTTAGCCAATATGTTCTGATAATTTGTGTCCTTTGTTATATCAGGGATCTCTAGTATCACAATTGGATTTAATACTAGTAAAACAATCATTCAAATTCTAATTGTTTAATTTGGTAAATAACCTGGTTTGAGTACTTTAGAGGGCTTTTAAGTAGACAAAATAAACAAAGAGTAGCCTTGGCAAAAGCCTAAAATAATTATAATAGTTTTTCACAACAGTTCTGCTTGAGGGATTGATCTCAACAGCTCCAGTCCATCACAACCCTTAAAAAAAACAAAAAACCAGATTAATTTCCCTATCACTTTATAGCATGTTGAGTTGAACTTAACAGTACAATTACAGCACGGAATTAGCATTTTCTAGACTGTCTGGGAACATCTTTTGCATATCTTTCCTTGAGTAGATTTGAGTTATTACATGTCCTACAGCCTTTCTCTAAAGTTTCAATGATATTGATACACTGAGAAGCAATCATGGTAGCCTACAAAACACAGTTCACCAAACCCAAGTTCTGATTTCTGGTCATGTTATTTGACTAAAAGGAACCGGAAATCAGAAATTTAGAAAGGCATCAGGAGCTAAATTCTGCTAAGAAGTTTCTGACAATTTCAAAGACTCTTGAAATAACATTATTTGGTCCATACTACTTAAAAAGTCCATATCAACTTTTGTTAACACATGGAACAAACAGTATATCCAAAATAGTGAGGTATTTATGATGACAATAACTTCAATGTGAAGAGACTAAAAAGAGAAGAAACCCCTTTGGATCAAGCCTTTGAAGAGCTCTCCATCTAATTCTAGGGAAAGTCTTTAAAGTTGGCCTTAAATAGACACATGGAACTTCCTCAATCATGTATCCCACAGCAAGAAGCTGGTGACTGTCCTTGATTACTAACAAAACAAACAAGTGATTCCACATCAACCCACAAAGTACTTCTAAAGACTATTTAAAAATGGCAAAAAAAAAAAGCATGAAAAGCAGCAGGTAATGTCCTAAACATCAGATGGGTATGTTCTTAATAAATACAGAAAGCAGCTTATCATTATTGTACAGATTTTTCCATAGTAACCTAGTGCCTAACAGCCATCTGCTGTAAGGGGTTGCATGCTGCTGACAATATTGAGGGGCTTCAAATGACCTAAACTGGCTCTAAGTGAGAGAGTTATATTCAAAGGCACAACAACTGGGAGATGCTCTGCATAAAACATTAGTGAAATTAAAAAAAAAAAAAAAAAACCACAAGCAAACAAATACCCACAAAAATGAAGCCCAAAACAAAGCAAACAAACCAAAACCAACCACATGCTCTTCATTCACCATCAAGCAATCTTAAAGCCAGTGCCTATTACTGGTTCAGAAGAATGAGACTGATTACCAGAGCTAGCAGCACCAAGAACACAACTACTCCATTCGAAGCTGATAACAGCACAGGAGTCAAAGACAGTAGGAAAAAAATGAAGATGAGATCTACTTTTCCTCCATAAGGTGGATGTATTCTTCCTCATTACTAATCTTTCAGGATTAGTAATTCCTAAGCAAGGAAGAGCAAGCATGTAATTTGTGGGAAAACAATCAGTGTTTATTACAAGGACACATGCCAAACCTTCAAATTCTTCAAAGAAGACAGTTCCAGCAAGGTTAAAAGCAGTCACCTGTTTCATTTTATCAGCAAGTTCCTTACCCATATTTGCACATTAGTGCAGAAAGAAAAAGAAAGGTGGAAAAATTACTAACAAAACAGTAGTGAGATTCAGTGTAGAAATACTGGTGGTTAGGTAGAAAAAGCCAGGTTTTCTCACAACTAGCTTTGTTGAGCTCAACTTCTGCACCTAGTGAAGCTTCTTAAAGAGGAGTGCAATATGAGACAGGCATTCATTTCTTCAACTACATCCAGGCAATTAATGATAGGTTGGTTATATTCACTTAAAAAAATGCTTATTTTTTAATACCACACATGCTTCCATACTCTGAGACAAGATTATACATGAAAAGAAGAAAAGAAACCCCCTTATCGTCTTCATGCTTTTACCATGCTTTCATGAAACTGGTATGTTTCATCCTTCAGCATATCAGTTTTGATTGTTCAACATTAGATACACCATGAATTAACATCTTTCAACACCAAAAACATAACTTCTACTTCATTCAATGTAATAACAATGTAACTTAATCAAGGATTTTCTGCGACACAGTGACTACTTTCATATATCCACACAACATAAAACCCCCTCATCCTACAATTACTCAGTCCCTGAAGCACCTGATGGACACAGTAGTTTGTGAGGAGCACCACCAAGAACTCTGGGGAAAAAAGAGAAAGTCTCATTTTATACTGCCATAGAAGATGAAGCTCTTTAGTACATCTGGAACCAACTCAGCTCAAAGAAGAAAGGCTCAAAGCTGCTTTAACAAGTATTGAATCACTGTACATGCTACAGATTTTACATCTTGTGCAGCAAAAGACATAAATAGAAAGTGTATTACAATTATTTATTGAAAACATCTCTCTAATCCAAAGACTCAGTTAAACCACACTGCATGAGCAGCTTGCCTCCTAATTACTTAAAATGCTTTACACCTTCCACAGCCATGCAGAAGTTCTGAGAGAAGCAATGCACCTGAATGACTTTAATTCCCCAGCAAAGCCCATTCAACACATACACATACAGAGAATTCCCATTCTTAGTACACATTAGTGTATCGGTTCAACATATGTGCAAATGCTACCTCACATTGTGCAGAAACAGGTGAAAGAAAAACCTCTGTTCTAGTTTCCTAACTTGTCCCAGAAAGTACAGATACAGAATCCCAAATGCAATATATAAGTGAAGAACAAAAATTTCTATTAAATTCTGCAGAGAAACAGAAAAGTAGATATAAACAAACAAAATCTCAACCAATAGCAAAAAAAAACAAAAAACAAAAACACAAAAAAACTTAAACTGTCCAAAGATGCTGTTCTCTGTCCACCAGACAAAAGTTCCTAAGCTTCAATGAGATTTTAGATAAATTCAGTGAGATGAAAATGCAGTTAGCATGACAAAAACCAAACAGTTAGTTGTTCCTAGATTGCCTGTCCATGACCAGCTGTGAAACTTTAAAAAAGGACATTTCTTTAAGAAACAGTTTGACAGGTCAACATACGTAAAAACATTCTGAGCAACATGTGAGAAAGGTTCTGAGCACATCCCATGTCCTTCAGGGGCATCACTACTCTAAAGTAAAAGAGCTTTCAGCAAGGAGTGAGTAGTCATTGATCCCACTGAAAGTTTCTAACAGAAAATGGAGAGAACAGTGGCAGCCAAAAAAGCATACCAAACACCCTCACAAATCTCATTTTTATATAGAAGTCAGAAATACTCTGGGACTTTATTATAGACAAAAAACATTCTCCAGTTCTTGTAAATCTGTATCAGTTTCTAAGTCGTAAGTGATAAAAACATATGCTAAAGACCATTAATTAAAGGAAAAAGTCTTACCTTCCTCAAGACATGATGCAATCTTAATTTTACCTTTTTAATGTGAGGATATATCAGTCTTCAGAGTTTCAAACACAGTGAAAGTAAGGGAACAAACCCCACACTTGCTAAGTTTCCTTCTGTTCTTTTGGGGCAACCAAAATAACTGGCTAATTAGCAGAAATTACCTCCCTCTAATGATATTAAAACAATCTCACAGTTTCCTCCAGCGCCCCTTGCTGTTTGGTTCACAGTGATATAAAAAGGACTTTACTCCCCAGGACATATGAAGAAGCCACAGTCTGGATTTCCAGGCTTCTAGATCCTGTGTAGTTTACTCTTAGACACAAGCTGAGGCCTTGCACTATTTCCTAGAAGAAAACAAAGGCTTCAACGTGAAGTTTATCACAGGCTGAACACAGAAGGGTTTCAATAGTGAAGAGTCACAAGGGGTACAAATATCCCATATACTTAATTTTCCCATCATGATCTGTTTTGCTATACAAGGATCCTCAGTGTAACGGAAAACACAAAAGTCCTTTGTGCAGAGGGCAAGTGCAGCTGAAATAGTGCCAAAAAGACTGACATGCTTTTTGCTCCATCTGCCTGCTAATAACCATAGGAGCAATCAGCCAGCTGTCTCTGCTGTTGATCTCCAACACCCAGAAGTTCCCAAAAGAAGTCCCCAAACCCACACCCACAAGCAAAACCACAGCAAAGAAAATGTAAAGCCGTTTTCCAGAACAGACTGGAAGACAGGAATCAACAGAAGACTGCAAGAAATTCCAAGCAATTTTTTTTTTTGCTTTCTTAGGGAGGATGAGAGGGAAATTTACCTCGTGCTACAGCAAGTAACTATCCCAGCAGTAACTCAGTGTTTGGCTAGCAGTGGCAGTACTCTTACAGTGAACAAGATTCAGCATGACTGTCACAACATTAAGGAAACAATACATGCAAATCACTGTTTTAAGAAGCAATTATCTAATGGCTTTTGGTAAGTGCTGCTGCTTTATCAGCAAACCCGAAACCAAACAAAAACAAATACAAAGGGTTTGAGGAGGAGGGAGATGCCCACAACAAAAACTCTACTGCCACCTTTCTCTTTTGCAATACAACACTGCATTAAATAGGATAAAGTGTAAACAGACATAAATGTAAAGGAGATTATACAAATGTATTTAGTACCACCTCTATTAAACAATATTAGTCTTCACTGTTTTCATCTGCATAAATGAAAGATATACTTAGCCACTGGAGGGCTGTTAAATAAATCTGTAGGATGTACCTATTGGTGCCCTACTCCAAGAATTTTTTACTTACCTTTTCAGAACTATGAAGCACAAACTGTGCTTCAGGACCATTCAGCATTTACTTAACAGTACAATTACACTTTGATCTCGAACCTATATTCACACCTTGCTTTTAAATCCCATAATCCCCACAAAATTTCACATAGTTGTATAAGAGTATAATGATAGGTGGAGCTTTTTTGTAATAAAGCAATGGAAGAGTGATCCCAGGTGCCTGATGTTAATGAAGCTGCAATTACATCTCAAGACTTGGGAAAAAACCAATACCAATTTTTTTCCAAACTTACACTTCTTGTCAGAAGAATATTTAAAAGCGAACAACAAGACAAAACCCAGTGTTTTCTTCATCCCCTCAGGTTCCTTGTTTTTTAACTGTAATGGCTTCAGACTCTTTGCCACCCAGTTACTGGAAATGGGATTTCTTCTTGGCAGTGTGTGCCACAATCGCATGTTCTAACACAGGGCAGCTCAGGCTTACACACTGCTAGTGATCAGAACAGACTCTCCAATGTTTAATACAGACAGACAGCTTGGGAAAGCCTCAGAAGCAGACCCATTTTAAATTGTATGTTCTAAACAGCCACCGAGGCAGGGGAAAGAAGATACAAGATATCCCTGCCATTGACACCGAAAGTAATTTGCAGGCATTCTTTAGGCAAAGGACTGCCTAAAAGGAAAGAACAACATTTTTATATTAAAAAACTGAAGGTATGTATTTTGATACTGCTCCTGAAATGTTATGCATGACTTGTAAAACTGATCAGTATAAGAAACAAAAAGATAACATACAAGTTAAAAAAAAAAATCTAAACAAAATCACCAAAATGCTACCAACTGTGATTTCAAGTTTGGTAGTAATAATTTTTTTACTTCTTGCTACAAATTACATTTCTTTAAACCACCATAGGTGATGAAAATCTCTCAGTTAAAGAACTGCCTAGCTCAACCAGCAGCATTATTGAAAGTACTTTATACCTCTGCTCTTGTTCTAAGTTCTGTTTAATGACAAGGTTGGTTTGGGTTTGGTTTTCTTTTGGTGTGTGTTCTTGGAAGCTTTTTTTGGTGCGTGTTGTTGGGTTTGGGATTTTTTTGGCAGAGATGGTCCATCAGGCATTTCAGCTTCTGAGCTGAAACTCAGAATCATGGAACAGTTTGGGTTGAAGGGACCTTTAAAGGTCAAACTTCCACATGTGCTGCTATAGCCATCCCTCCCATGGTAGAATATAATGAAGTATTTTACTGTGACTGGTTGTAGCTGAAAGAAAAAGCATGCATACAATAAGAGAAAAGTAAAGTGTGTTAGTTTTATACTTCTAATTCAGGGGAAATTTTTTCAAATGGACTGAAGTCAAACTGAAGGAGTTTAGCACTTGCTCAAGCTTGGTTTTTTGTTGTTCAAACTCAAAACTCACAAGTTGCTTCAAGTAAACATGGTGTGTTAATTAGTTTTAAACAGGTCATAAAAGAGTCATAGTTCACATGCAAAGTAATTTAACCATTCACTAAACTCCTATTCAACAGGCAATGAAGCCTAACAAACTGCTTCTTCCAGAGGTCTAGCAAAGACAAGTTCCAAGCACTTCTGAAGTGAAAATGTAAGCATTGACCTTTGCTAGCAAAACACATCCAACATGGAACTCACGCCAAACTGATTTACCCCCTTTGGCTGCCCCCCCAGCAAATGGAGCATTAAAAATCACTGTTAGAAAACTTAAGTGAATTTTTCCACAACTTGCCCAACCATAAAATGAATTTTCAGTAGGAGGAGAAAGCCATCATCAACAGTCAACAATTACAAAATGTTACTGCCAAGTTGTGTGCATTAAGCTAGTCTCAAATCCATAAAAGTCTAACATTTCTCTCCCCCAACAGAGGAGAAGCAAATAAATGGAAGACAAAGAGATGGGAATACAGAAGGCACACAGGGAGAGACTCCCTTGAACACAACAGACAGTTCTTAGATTTCTGAATCATACAGATCCAGTGGCTTAAATATAGCTGACTACGACAAATGTTAAAACTTAAATTTGTCTCCTTGCTAAAAATCTCATATTAATATATTTTGTTACATAATGCTTCCTTCACGCAAAGCTAAATTCCAGAATCTTATACCTTTATGTAATACAGAGCTTACAATCCCCATCCTCAGCCTTCCCCCACATTTCACATTAAATTAAAATGAAACTAGTGTACCTCATCCCTTATCCCACGGGACAGAGTCTGCCATAGCTCCTTTCATGCCTCTTTCCCTGTGCACTCCTTTCACTGCAGCACATCTCCCTGCTCTGGAAGACAACCCAAGGCCATTCCTGGCTGACTCTTCTCCAAATACTGGAAAATTTTTCTACTTTTCTTCCTCACTCACAGTACGAGACAGAAGCAAATAAGCAGTTGAAGAGAAGGCCCAGTGGGAACAGTAAGGGGTGAACTTAGAAAAAACCAGTTGTTACACAGAAACATCTTCAGCCCTCATAAGAGCAGGGGAAATGGTTGTAAAATGCACACAATAAATATTTTTGAGAACGTGGCTCCTTCTTTCATTGTTCTTCTGGTCACCTCCTGATAACGCCACCTCCTTTGCTGCTCTTTGACTAGCATGATGGCAAATGAGGCTGTCAAAGGAACACTGAGGCTTCAATAAAGCCTACAGCCTACCAAGACAGTGCTTACTGACAGTTATATGAACACCTTACTTCTCAGTTTTGATGCAGTCATAACGCTTAGTATTATTTCTTCAATGCATCACAGAGACAGGAGGTCCTTACAAGAGACTTAAGAACATGGATCTGCTTATCTTGAGACTGGTTTACTATTAGCTGCAAACAAAAGACAGTACTCAAATACTAAACTGTGAGGTTTACAAGAGAAAAATACAAAGCCAAGGTGGGCCAAGAAGAAGAAAAGATCTTATTCCAAAGCTTTTAAATCTTATTCAGGGTTGCTCTTTCACACTGAGGCTTTATATTGTATCTTCAAACATGTTATGGGTCTCTACGTTTGTATAGGTGTCTTTTCATTCTTCTTTTATCAGCTACTATTTCCACAAAAAAAGCACTGCACCAACCACCTGTACTTGAAGTACAATTTCTGCTACTTTTTCCTGTTTGTCTTATGCTCCTTTTATAAAAAAACCCCAAAACTTATGACTGATCTTTTCCCCCTGAATTAACGCACAGCCTTAAGACATGTCATCTCTCCTGCAACTAGGCTGGTTCCCAGAGGCCTGAAGCTTCAGGCCTGGGACATCTCAACTCCACGAACTCCCCTGTATTAGCTATGTCTGCCAGCTGCTCTCCTCTTTTCATACATAAAATAATCTTTAAGCAGCATATGGCCTTGACTATGTGTGTATACTCTGGCAGGTTCAGGCTAAAAGGGTTACAGGCCATTTGTCAAGCTGTATCACATTTCCTCCACGCCCTTCCTCTCGTGAGTAACCCAACGCCGCTCGCAGCCGAGCCCGACGCCGAGGCACGGCCATGACCGAGGGAAGGCTTTTGCCTGAACCCAGCGTAACACACCGGTGCCCATACTGTGAGTCACGGCTGTCAAAATAAAGGGCATGACACAGCAGAAGTTAAATTGATAAGGAATTAACAGTTAATCAGGCTTAAGGAGAAAAGCCTGGCTCTCCAAAATCACAAGAGGTTAAGCCTTCAGTTCTTGTGTTAGACAACCACTGGAGCCACCATGCACCAGCACAGAAGTGAGGTCACGCTGCACCATCCTTCAAATTCATGGGTGAGGAAGCCCACGTTCCATGGGCCTCGAGAATCCCATTCCACTCTGCAGCATGAGATCTTGAAGGGCTTTCCCAGTTCAATACAATCAGCCAAGTGATGATCTGCACTGTCTGCCTAATGAAAGGACAGATCTAACAACATTTACTGGCTTATCTGAATATCTCCAAGTGTGTTACAGGAAAATCAGAGTTTGTCAATATAAACTCCTAGGTGATTCAGGAAGTTTTACTGGCATAGCTATATTAGTCAAGGCACCTGGCTATGCCTCTTGCCAACACCTCTGAAACCAATGCAGTCAGGATGAGTTTCCAATACACTACTGTCTCACCTTTGGCTGCTACTTCCTCTGAAGTGTTCTGCGAAGCGGTATCAATGGATGGCTGGAACATCAACTTCATTTCCCTCATCCACAGCTTCACAGACCAGTTTTCTGTATTTCACAACTAAATCTTTTTACTGAGCCAAACTCTTTCCCTTCTAAATAGTGCCTTTAAAGTGAGTCAATTGCATATAGCAGCAGATATCTCTTTTCTTATTCAAAACAAAGAAAATTAAAGATTTATATTAACAGAGCAGGTATGACAATCACAAGAGACCACGCTAAAAGCTTTTCCATGGGAATCATCTTGTTTCACACAGGTCAATGAACAGGTAATTTACAAGACATGCTTCAGCATCAGGATAAGAACTTTTCCCACATCTTGGCGAGACACCTTTGAAGAAAAATAATAAATTACTTCTCAGTACATTTAACGATGGTTGAGAAAAGTCTAAAAAAAGGGGATGCTTTCATACCAGGAAACAGACTGTTAAGTTTCAGAACCTGAAATGCACAGGAATTGTGCACTACGAGAATGATCAAATTTAGAGGCATTAACAAAGTGGATTTCCTCATTCATAGATGACTTACAGAAACAGTGACTAAAGTCATAACAATATGTAGTTCATAGCATAAGAATATGCTGTAGATATCTGCTTCAATATCGACTTGGGGAAATATGAAATTACTGGTTTTACAAAGCAACTTTGAACAGGTGGCTACGTTTCAAAGGTTTCTGTCCAAATACAGTGGCAGCCTAATGCTTGAGAAACAGCATAAACCCTTCTGTTTTGAAAACCTTCAGAACACCCCTATTTGAGGCACAGAGTATAAAGAGACAGAACTGCAGTACAGTGAGATGTATCAGCATGCAGCAACAGATTCAGGATGCTCAACTTACTCTACCAGCTCCATCCTGATCCCAAGTGACTACATAGCACTACTTGGGTAATAACAATAGACCATAGTGCCTACCACCTTCCTGACCTTGCTGCAAGTTAGTTCTGAGATGCCCCAAAAGAGATGTTCCTCACCTGACACAAGACCAAGCAGTTATCTGTAGAAAATACTCTTGCCTTGGGATATGCTACTCTTGGAATTGCACACCCTTTTTCTAATGGGAAGCTATGAGCTTCAATAATAGTAGTAAATTACAAAATTTGGCTTCTAAAGACATTTCTGTGCAGAAAGGTTGTCTGAATTGTTAAGTATACCACTAAAAGCATTTAGAGCACAACAGAAGAACCAACCACAGGAATGCTCAAGATAAGCCTAAGTATCATTCCTACAGCTCAAAAAGTTAAGAGGTCACCAGCTGAAACACACGTACCTTCACTTACCTGCAGTCTGATCTCTCCCTGTCCCCACTAGCATTCATTAAAGTGGAGCAAGTTGGAGGAAGAGCTGAAAACATCAAGGAGGCCACCCATGTCCACATTTCTATTGTCTGAAAAACAGTCCTTTGGTGCTTCTTGTGATGCTGAACAAGCATCCATACAAAACCCTCGAAAGTGCCAAAACATAACCAGATCAATTTCTCAGGATTGCAATTGGAACTCTGGTAGTAGATCTCTCCACTGAGGTTTTTCATGACACAGAATCACAGAAGACAATTACTGATATTGCCTGTTTCACTCCATGGTTAGGCTGGAAGGAAGGGATGAAGGCAGCACAATGTGTTTGTGCAGCTCTTCTTGCAACATTTCAAGACTTCTTGAAATGTTGCAATATTCCTATGCTATATATAACATTTCAAGAAGTCTGATCCTTTTAAACAGAATTCAACAGCAAGCTGCTTTACAATCCCCAAATAGCTGCTAACTCAACAACATAACAACTTTCAGGTTTGGATAGGTAAAAGTACAGCAGCAAAGCTGTGTTCTCATCTTCGAAACACAAGTTGAGCTCTTCATTCTCATCTCACCTCCATGGAAATAGTGGAAGCTAAGCTGTTAACAATGCCTCTAGCCATACCTAATGTATTGTATTGGTTGTGCTATTTATTGATGTAACAATAGCATGTGGGACTTGGAATCAGAAACAGTGAAACTAATACCAGTGAAATTTATTTCTAAATGTGGATACCTCGATTCTGAAACCTCAAAAGAATGGACTCAGAACAGCCTCTTACAACCAGCTAAATGCCACACATCTTACTTTGAAATAAGTTACAAAACAGACTGTCAGACATATTTGCATTAGTTTGCTTTGTGGTTTGTTTCATCCATTCCAACCACATTTAAGATTGGAGGGGAGGGAGGAGGGGATTGGGTTTTGCTTGGTTTTGGGGCTCAAAACTCCAAATAGAAAGACTCTTCTTGTGACTTTTCCCAAACTCCTATACACTGGGACAAAAACTATTTCTTCCACGCTTCTCATGCTGGTGACAGAGGGCTGGATCTATGGTAGTGCTAACTGTTTTAGGAAAGGAAAATCTCATGCAAATAAAACTTTTGTCTCTTTTTTCCTTTTCTCTTAACAAACTGTAACTTTCCAAACCATGCCTGACAGCTGTCTGCTTTCTACACTGATAACCTGTTACAGTTCATGGTATCAAAAACATTGCTAAGCATTTAAAGGAAATTACTTATGGGTCACTTTTCGAAGTTAACCTTATGGAACTCTTCAAAACTACCTAAAAAACTGCTGGACTCATTTACAGATGCTTCACTTGACTTAACAGCTCTACTAAAGTAAGTGCAAACCATACAGGTTTGAAATGGTCCATTATCATGCAAGTGCTGCTTTGGTGGTTCAAAACAACCACTGGAAAATGGTGATCAGCTGTCCAGATTCCAACAGACATTATAGCAGGACTCTTTCTTTACCAAAAGTTGGTTGATATACCTCAAAGGAAATCACTGGCAGGTATGATAACGCTGTAAGCAGTTAATTCAGTCACAGGACAAGAGATGCTTTTCAGTTACCAGGACTCATATTTAAACTTTTATCTTGATGGCACAGCAGGAGGAACTTGCTGTGCCAAAAGGAACAACTTTTTTTTGTTTGGCAGCAAAAAAAACCCTACTGAAATGTTGAAGTTGTAAGCAACAGGTTTGCTTCTTACATTAAAAAAAACCCATTTTTATGACCGTCCAAACTAATGAGATGGTACTCAATTAGTTGAAAGAAATTCCCATTGCAAAAAAAAAATAAAAATTACTTAATACAGATGTCCCTGTCCCTAGTCCTTCACACACAAATACTACACAACTCTACATGATCATTACAGGACTGTTCTAAGTCATTACTCACCTTACCAAAAACATAAGTTTAACTTCAGAGCACCATCCTAAAAAAAACCAAGGCTGAGTTTCATGTTTGTGTAATTTTTATATTCATCACATTTAGCAATTTACACAGATCTACACTTGCATGGTTAGCAGAAGCTTTGTTCCTATTTCACCAGAAATTGGGTTCAGAGCACTGCTAGAGATAAACTCGAACAACCCAAGTTAGGCTGGGGACTGGAGCAAAGGGGAGGAGGTTTAAGCAGGCAGGGAGAAGGGGAAAGAAATGGAAAAAACCTCACACAGGTCCACAAGCAGAAAGGGTGGACCCCAAACCCAAAAAGCATCCATCTTTTATTATCTTTGCAATATAAATTAAAAACTGTGAAAAAGCAGAGCAAAAACTAGAAGAAAAAAAAAAGACAAAGACACAAAGAACTAGTAAGTTGACTCAGAAGAATGTTTGGGATGAAACATGCATTGAGTTGAGTTTTTCTAGCACAGATCATGGATTTTTGTCCCTGTACATGACCAGCATCTCAGTGCTGTAATTATACCAACAGAGACTGTTGGCCTTGATTCAGTTCAACTGTACACGCTACTGCACTTAGAATACACCATCCTTCAAAAGAAGAAATAACACTAACCAACTTACAAAACCCAAAACAATTTCCTGCCACATATGTCCTTACACTTGGAACAGAACAAATACATTAAAATCCTCACAATACCCAGAATCTGAAAATATTTTTGGTTTATACTGTTGAAAGAATAATTTTTTAGGTGAGAACATCGCTTTCCCAAAAGTAAAACAATTAAAACATCAAAGTAGCACAGAGTTCCTGTAGAGACTCCAACTTGAGCAAGATGCAATTGTGGAAAGTCTACGATGCATGCTGATTGCACTAGACTAAGAAAATCTGCTCTAGTCAAGACTTCAGGAAAGAACCAGATTTTCTGAACCATAGTAACGATGGTGCTTGCAGCAAAGTAATTGGCAGAGGTTGATTGACATTGTAACTTTTCACTGACTTCTGCAAAGAGCTACATTCAACAGAATCGCATTGCATATGGATATTCCTCCCCGGGTAATTCTTCCACCCAAAAACCCCTTGTTGTTTAATTTACAGGAGGATGCTATTAAATAAAGTGATGAAATATTTCTTGTTCCTATCCAGCAAAGCTGGTTGACCCATGGGGTGCAATCTCCTGGAGTTTAGCAAGCAGAGTCCTCCAGACAACTCCTGCCCAACAGAGAAAGCAGACAGGCTCCTGGGGCTGCCAGCATTTCAGAACTGATCCTAGCCAGCACCAGAGCCCTTTGCCAGCTGTGCAATTAAGGGTCATGATGGGCTGTGCTTCCAGAAGGCCAGGCACCCTAGATATGCTGAAGCACAGGGTAGATAAACAAAGAGCACACACATTCAGCAGAAAATCACCTCAGAGAAAAAGCAAACATTGGAACTGCAGCACTGTAGGTTACAACCATTATTTACTGGCTTACAATGCACTAGCAAGAGCCTGCAGAAGAGTGCATCCAAGAGAAGAATGGGAGAAAGATGACTATTTCACATCATCACCATTGCTTTGCAAAAGCATAGCTGGTAATTAGAGTTGCAGTTATGCTAATGACCAGCAGAGTTCCTGTCTCCTTACTGATCCACTTCAAACACCACAACTACTTTTCTTCCCTTCTGGAAGATAAATCAAAATTACTAGATATACACAGTGCTATAAAAAATGCAATCAAAGCCTTTCCAATGGTAATGTCACAGATTTAAGGTGCATCAGCACAAGAATCAAAACAGTCATCTTTGTCAGTTACTCCATTCAATAAATGGCAGAAAGGATCATTGACAGTATCAGCAATGTGTGTTTGCCCCTTCCACCCCAGTCAACAGCATCCCATGTTTAAAGCTGACTTTAAAAAATGCTCAAACATCTTGGGGGGTAAACAATAAAATACATCTTGTAACAGAAGGATGTTAACAGTACACTCACTCCTTGCTGAGCTTTTAGAAGCCAACAGCAGCCAATACATTGCAGAGTGTAACTATGTTTCTTGCCAATACAACAATCTAGTTGAAAGCAATCTGGGATATCAGGTGCAGACCAAAAGCATCTCCAGGTTATTGCAAGCAGCTGCTGCCCACGTGGCCAACAAAGAGAACCTAGCATCACCCAGCCCCCAGACAAAGTATGGCCAGGTGCATCATTCAAGAACTCAGAAGTCTGATATCTGAAAATATAAGTAATGCAAATAATCTACAGTTTTACCTGAGAATAAGTTTTACCTGCTAGCATTGTGTTATAACCCCAAAACCATCCTTCTTCAACTGTTTAGATTACACACAAAACTTAGTAGTGGAGATGGTGTAAGAATTAGCTATTAATTAACTTTACAATTTACCTGTTGGGGCGAATAACCCCTAAGAGCTCCACTATCTGCAGAAAGCTCTCATAGACACCAATGCTGCCCACCAACCCTTCCACTGCAATGTACTTTTGCCATGAGAGAGGGATGCAGGCATATTCATTTTAAACAAAGTGTAGAAGACATAGTCAAATTATCACATAAAAAAATAATTGTGAAAAAGGCTGCATATATTCTCCAAACTTAGAGATGTGTTGCATGCATGTAATCTTAAACCCAACTGCATCTGTGGAAGTTTTTCCCAATTTTTCTTGAGCAATCAGTATTTGGGAACATTTCTCAGAACACGAATACAGAAATTTTACATCTAGCCTGTAATCAATTTCCAAATGTGCAAAGAATTGTGTGTTCCCTCCCTGTCTCTGGGTTACAAACAGATAGCAGCATGATGATCTAGTCTGCCACCCTGAGCAGCACAGAACACAAGTTTCAGCCACCAGCTCAAAAAGTCCAGGAAACTACTATTTAAAAAAGGCTTATTAAGCCCATTTTCAAAATTCATTTATGGTCATCACAAAC
Source organism: Urocynchramus pylzowi (assembly GCA_013397555.1). NCBI lineage: Eukaryota > Metazoa > Chordata > Aves > Passeriformes > Fringillidae > Urocynchramus > Urocynchramus pylzowi. The sequence continues at coordinate 662,723 of VZRH01001694.1, read as the reverse complement.
TAACATTTGGTAAATTCCTGAAATTTACCTGTCTTTAAGATCTGGCACGTAGAAGAAGCTGTGCTAGAAGTAACTGCTGAGAAGCAACAGACATCTACATTTACCTGCTGGAACTACCCAACTTCAGCTTTCACATCTTCCTCTGAGCTGTGAGACTTACCACATTTCCTGTTCTTCCTCTGGGTAAACTCAAAGTAGGCTTCTTTAATCTTAGAACTAACCTTTTAGCTAAAATTTTAATGTGAGTTTGTTGTTGTGGTTTTTGGGGGTTGTTTTTTGTTTGTGGTGGTGGTAGTTTTGATTAGGGTTTTTTAAATTTGTTTGACTTTGTTTTGGTTTTTAATATGACCACAGACACAATCATTCCTGTATATCATGCTGGCAACAATTCTGAAGAGCTGGTACAAGAAGCAGGTCTGATACTCTAGCTCTGGTCTTCACTAGTGATATATACAATTGCAACACCACCTCCTCAGCATTTTCCTGTCAACAAGGAGACATTTCAGAGTCCTGGAAGCTCAGGTGGTGGCCATGAACTTCAGTGTCTTCCAGGACCATCCTTTCAAAGGTATGCACACATTAGCAGCAGTGAGCAACCACAGCCTGAAAGACTTTCTAGTGTTTGCTGTAATTACCTTCTACCTGAAGCTATTCAAGATTGAAATCCCCAAAAGGTCAATATGAAAAGTTAGCAGGTGAACATTCCTTCTGAGTTGATAATCTCACTTACTGCTACATATAGGACAAATTATTTTCAGATCACCAGTTTCGTTCATATCACTTTTCATAAGTTTAACTATCAAACACATGGATTTGAATTCTTCAAAAAGGTATTTGGAACAGCTAAAAATACGTTGTTTTAATATGTTTTTGGGGTTTTTAAAGTATTTTTTAAAGACTTCTTAAAATTCACACTAACATGAAAGGATCAGAAGAAAACACTGCATAGATAATTTTCACTCAAATATCACATTTCCAGATCACTGAAGCAAAGTGGTGACTTTTCATAGAGCTTCTTGTACAACTTCAAGAGATTTTGATTTCTACAGCATTGATTAATATATTGCTTAGTCCATGAAATTTAATTAGTTCTTTTCAATGGAAATTTGGAAAATTTAATGCAAAATTTTCAATATAGTTATGCATATAGACCTATCTCCTCTGTAATTTTTAACAGGAATTTTTAACTCTCAAGTGAAAGCCATGACACAAAAAAAACCCAGATACAAACTGATGTTTCAAAGGAAATGGATACTACATTGATACAGTTATGGGAGAGAAGAAAAGGAAGAAAAGATACTTGTCAGGCTGCCTGTATTTATATTTGCAAAACAAGACACTGAAGAAAAAAAATCAGCATGAAGTTTGAGATACCAACCCTCTTAATCTCCTCCTAAGAAATCTCGACCTGTAGGGACGGTTCAAACAATTCTATCACTTTATCTCAGAATCTGAGATTTTAAAAGACCCAGTTACAGGCTGAATTCCTACAGGATGCTCACTCTGCCTTCCACCAGTCCCCTAGTTTATTACAATAGTGGAAACCTACTCCTAACATAAACCTAAATGTTCTAACATAAATCTATTCATTTCCATAAATGAAGTCAAAAGGACTGTAAAACAACACTGTACAGCATGAACACTAAAGATGGGACAATTTCATCTATAACTTTGTACAGTGTGGGAGATTCAACTGAAAGTATCTATTTGTTTAAGCACAATTGTTCAGTTCTTGTCTGTGCTGCTCCCCCCCAGCCACTTCACTCTTTAAGTACTGAATGCATTCTGTGGTTAGTGAGCACTCTGAATATTGAGGACATAGCAAAATCCAAGATGTGCACTCTGGCTATGAAGAAACCTTCAAGAAGGCAACAACTACTACACAGGAAGAAGAAGGGAGTAAGAAAAGACATTTTTGTGTCTAAGTTGCTCAGCTACACAATAGATTCTTCCTTGATCTGAAACAACTAGCAATTACTCTAATCACATTGAACTCAAGGCCCTGAAAACTTCACTGCTATTAAAAAAAAAGAAAAAATTCCTTCACAGATACATCTCAATTCAAAGCAGTTTTTCCCATTATTAAACCTCTCCACTCCAATGCCTCAGTCTCATTTATGATCACCATTTCAGTACAAAAGCCCTATTTAAGTAATCAACAGAAATTAACATTTTAAGTTAAAAGCTAGTTGTGACCATCTATGACAGCACATGCAACTGAACAAGAGAAAACAGCAGAACCTCATTGCTGTTTCCTCACAACACTCTGAGATACAGAGATTGCAAGAAGTTAATTCCTTTCCCAGCAGGAGACACAAGAAACCTGACTTGAGTCAGATGGGTTGATACCAAGATGTTCTGAAGGGAGGTACACGGGGCAGGGGGATGGCAGGTAGCCTGCTTCCCAGCTGAACCAACGTAACATTCTATGAGTCCCAGAGAACTGAAGATTAGATTGTTAGAGAAAGCTTTAGACAGGTAACATCTTCAAGATGCAGCTTTTAGAACTCAAAAATTTCAACCACTATTATTATTTTCAAAAGAAAGTAATAAAGGGAAGAATCCACTAAGGGAGTTTTAACAGTGAAAGAGCATAAAACAGGTTTTCAACCGGTAGAGGTAAAAACAGCATTAAGGTGAGACACAGCTCACGGACACTAAAACCTAGATTCAGGCATATTTGCATCAACCAGCTGCTTAAGCTCTCACTAAAATCAATGGTATATTCTGCTCATCCTAAAGCAGATACCTATGTTCAGTCAGCTGAACAGTCCTCCAGGTCCACTGGCTAGGTCTCTGCAGACTATAATGGGAACACAGGCAATGAGCTCACACCCTGGCATCTAAATTTAGGTGCCCAAGCCTGTGAGCCAACCCTACAATTTATACAGCCAAAGTACATCGGCATGCTGATAGGCCAAACGTACACATGCTGTAAGCAACCCCTGGGACAACAGTACTTTAAAAAAAAACCTTTCCTGAAGAAGGATGCAGGGATAAAGACAAGTCAGTAAGAAAGCCTGCTAACAGAATGATTTGAAGTCCTGACTACATTCCACACAAGTTTCAGTCTGCATGAAAAGAAAATAGTTTGCAGAGATACATAAGGAGGAGGCAGAGATTCTGCCCTGCAAAAGTTGTCTTTAAAAATAGCAACACATCTGAATGACTTCCAGCACACAACTGCTCAGGGAAAACATCCCTCATTCATGAACTGTGTGAGTAGGGAATGATGACATGGATGTATCTTTTCATTAGAGTTGTGTCACATTTTTCCCAGTTGCCACATATACATACATACCACTGGACTTAACAAACTAGAAAATTAAATAAATAAAGGTCAAGTGAAAGAAAATAATGTATTCTAAACGAAACAAGACCCCAAACAAAAAAATCCCACACCAGAAAACTCTTACAACACAGTAGCTAGATTTTGAGTTAGGGCATGCTCAGACACTGCAATAAGACAACAAAGCACCACTTCCCTGAATTGCCCTAAATTGACCACTTGTTCTTAATCTCTCCCAATTGTGAGATAACAGATCCACTTGTTGACAGAGCCACAGATTGCATCAATTGGTTGCCCATAGAATAACACTGGGACCACTTGTTTGACAATTATGCAGGCTAACATCCCTCTCTCTCTCAGTTCCTCAGTATCACAGCCAGAGGAAAGGACAGAAGAGTGAAAGCAGCTAAAGCACAGGCTACATTCTTAACCCTTGAGATGCCAACAGTTGGCCCACTGAGGTGTTGTCTACACCCGGCTTTCTTCGCGAACAGGATTCTCCCGGCTAGAGTGTGAGTGAAAACTCTATCTACAATTCATTAATTCTTTTTCTCCTTTGGGCTTGCCTGACTCTTTGACCAGGAATGATTTTCAGTCAAGAAATCAAGATATTGAAGCACAGATTCAAGCAGCAGTCACAGGAAGACTGGAGCAAAATATTGCTGTAAATAACATGACAGTGATTCTGCATTATTCTGCTGCCTTGAAGTCTGACAAAAGCTGTTCTTTCCTCACTTTTACTTTTTCAACATGACCACCAGACCTAACACCTTCCCTAAACCTTTACTTGACAGGATATTATTTCCTTCATCTACTACTTTGTCATGTAATCCCAAGTAGCAGCCTCTCTGTTACTTTGCCCAAGGACCCAAATTGGTAATTATTTTGATTGTCCTGCCTCCTCTCTTAGCTACTAGGACAGGACTAGCTTCAAGAAATAAATCACATCAATCAACAAACAAAAACTCTGGAAAACAATTCCACAGTACTAGCAGTGTGGAGCTGTTGGTTTGTTTCAGTCTTTAGTATTTGCTACTTAAATAGGACCAGAGCCATTTTTAAATTAACAGGTGAGGAAACGTCTTCATTTTCCTTTTGGAATGAAGCATTCAAAAACATAACCAAATGACAGTAGTTAGCTAAAGCCCAAAGCAAAAACAAAAGCCTTGTGGCTGTCAGTAGCCATACAATTCAAGGAGACTCAACTCAACTGTTCCCAGACAGAGAGAAACCTGGGGAAAAATCCACCAGTTTCCATTTTGAGGTAAGGCCATTCACATGTTCAACACATTACATTGTTAAAGAGCAAAGACTAGAGCAGGAAGGTATAATATGGATTTCAGTCCAGTTTGAAGGAATGCTTTATGCCAATGGGCTCCAGGTGTCAGAAGGAAGACTTCCCAAATTAGCAAGAAGACTCTGTAGCAGCACGGCAAGTTGCAGGGGCAGATGAGCTGAAGGACCTTCACGTGGCAGGCTTCTGGTCAGCTCTTCTGCCAGGAACTGTGGCTTTGAATGCACATCTCTTTGTGCCTTTATGGTCTCAACTATTCAAACTAGCCTTTAAGGCACACTAGAGTTCATTTATTCCCCCAGGCACTTGCACTTGGGACAGTAAGAGAAATATAAAATCGAACAAGTTTACAAGTTACATTCCTGAATTGTCAGCTGTTGGTATTACTGAAGTCTATAGCTGTCTCCTTGAACTAGACTGCATTTGAGATCAACTGTGAAATCAGATCAGCTTTGCAACTAGGTACAAAACAGCGAGCTTGTTTCCTCTGGTACTGCTTTTCCAGTTCAGCCTTTTCCCTTCACAGCTGGGAGAGATGCTTCTCCAAATCCCACCGTCACACCACTCAACCCAAAAGAACCCCAAGAGAACATACTAGGCTTGGAAACCAATGGAGAAGCTGTGGGAGCATTAATTACTAGAAAACCTCCCTTAACATTTCAAGCTTAAAACAGTCTGGAAACAGAGAACATAAAGAAAATAGAAACTCTTACACAGCATGTAGTTTCACAGCCTGACAGAAGAGGAAGGAGACAGAAATAAAAGAAAAGCTTTTAGTATGTAACATAGAAGTAGCATTTTAAGAACAGAAGGTTTGATTTAACAATTAAAAAACTTGAAACTGCCAAAAGTGAACATTTGACTCTTGACTTTTCATTCTGATTATACAAGCAAAGGATTTTCTGGTATTATTTACAAGTACCCAAGACTAGTAGATGAGAGCTCATAACAGCTCTGAAAAACACATATCAGTTTCACTCAACTATGGTGCAACTGTTCACAGTTTTCTTATACTGAGAAACAGTTAGCATTGGGGCATATTTTGTAACTTACTAGTTTACAGCCTGCAACAGTAAGGGGTTTTAAAATGCAAGTTCTTGCTGTCATTAATATTATACAATTGAACTAAGCACGCCCCAAAGAACACTACAGGCAGATTTGCAGGCTCCTAAATGCAGGCTAGTGACACTCAGGTATGTAAGTGCAACATCCAAACCAAGGCAGGTTGTGTTAGGGAGAGGGTACACAGGTCAGGCTCCAAGCAAAAAAGCACACCATGCAGCTCAGCCTGAGATTCTGAGCAAAATTAGTGTCAAACAAAGACACTAAACATACTCCTCAAAGCAGCAAGAGATGAATAAATACCTCTTCTGCCCTTCTGCCAGTGGCTACTGCCTCCATAACCCACACAGTTAACACAGGTATAGGTTCAGGCCTTGGCTACTTTTTTGAATTATTTTACTGGGCTGAAGTCTTTTAGTTCCAACTCATGTACAGGCCTGTGACCTGTGGGGCTGAGCACACCTTCCAGTGCTTCTGGGAGGAAAGCAGGGGCCACCTCTGGGTGTTCATGTTCCAGACAGAGTGTGAGGCAGCTGCTTGTCTTCAGCCATCCCCTGGTTGCCTGCGTCAGGCAAGAGATGCAGTGTCCTATTCTCCCAAGACCATCTCCTCTCTTTGAAGATGGACTGAAATAACACAATTCTTAAAAAAAAATCCCCAAAACATCCAGCTCAAGAGCAATTCTTTGTGCAAAAGTGTTTTAAATCTGAAAACTGGGTGCTGAGTGAAGCATATTTGTCTTCAAGCAGAATGAACAGGTTTTTAAGTACTTATCCTCTAAGCTAAGAAAAGAGAAAGTAAACAATGAAAAAACACAGAAGAAGTTGAAGGGAACTGCTGAGGACATCAAGATTCAAAGTTTAGTTTAAAAACTAAAGAACACTCATGATTTCACAATTACTCTTAACAGGTTTAGTTATATACATAAAAAAATACAGAACTCCTTGATGTTTAATGTGCTTTAAATCTCTGAAGTTAATGAGATAGTTATTTCCTAGTTTGGAAGCCTTTAAAAAAACAAGGGAACACACTCGTTCCTTAAAAATAAATGTTTCAAAATTTAATTAAAAATCCAACAGAAAAAAAACCCAAACAAGTGCATGTGTTAAGGTGGAAAACATGGTCAAAGCACCAGACTTGGAAGAGCTCACTCCATGAGGTGCACAGGGTTCAGAGACACATTCTGAAGTTGTTTCAGGGAAAGCCTCAGAAGGTGCAGGGTACACAAGCTGAAAACCCCCAAGTCAGAGAGAAATTTCCCATAAGCCTCGTGTGAAAGGCTGCCTCCTTATCCTCCAGTCGTTGAATAGTGCTTTTCTTCTGAAACAAAGTGTATGAGGTACAGCGAACAAACTGTAAAGGTAACTAGGCCTTTTGTCATGTAGTTCCTCCACCCACTTGTACTTTACCGCACAATAGCTCGTTTACAGATTCAGACCACTCCAGCTCCACACAGAAACAATCCTGTATTGTGAAGTGAATCTACCAGAGGAGTAAAATCTAAAAATACTGCAAAAAGTCTACAGCAATCATTTCGTAGAACTCTCCGGTTCTTCCCTTAGAGACAAAGGCTTTCCCAATTTGAATGGCTAATAACAGACTTAGTCACTCCCTACTTGAGTGTGACTAATAGCCTGCCAGATCAAAAAATACATACCTACCATATGAAGCTGTTTATCTCTTAAAATAAAAAAAAAAATTATTTGTACTGAAGCAAAAGTGGCTGCAATGTGAAAATCCATGTTACTTCCTCTCCCATGTCCACTGGGGAGAACAAAGCACTTCGTAGCACAGAGCCACCCCTGCATGTGCCACCCAGGACAAGCCAGAGGTGCTTGTTTACACCAGTGGGTAGGTCCAGCAGCTACAGAATAGTGATGGGTAGAAAAAACTAGCAAAGCACATGGTTCAACCAGCAATCTGCCCAGTCAGCCACACATTAACACAAGTAAATCATGGGAGACCAGTCAGGCTGCTGGGAAAGTCTGGAAGAAAAGACAGATAGCCTACCTACACTCTACTTGCACTTTCACCTCACAGAAAATAGTAACTCCATCCCCCACAAGCCGCTATAATAGAATAAAGATAAACGCAGGGATTATGCCAAGTTGACCCCAGGCTTTGTTCTTTCCCTCCAAGCATATTCAGTGAAAAGGTCTAAACACACATCTGATTTGACAAGCATTCAGATTCACAAAGAACGTGGTGAAAGTGAAATCATACTTGGGGCATTCATGGGTCCCTATGTCAAAGGTCATTCAGCAGTGTTTCAGCTGCTGCTTGCTAGGATTTGAAATGAACTAGTTTAAACCCTCATCACCACAAACACTGATGTACAGTTTATGCCAGCCAAATATGTCATAGCATGTTCAGCAAAACGTAGCTCAGAGATAATATAATTTTTGCATGAACATTTAATCCTCACAATTGGCACTACCTCATCTGGAAAAATGGATCATTTTCCTTTTTAGCCAGATTCATGTCAACTCACATAACTCACCTACAGAATATTGAATTATTATTAGAAAGAAGGTCTGACCAAACCATTTATATTCTTCCCTCTTTACATAAAAAAAAAAACCAAACCCACAGCTTTTTCTACCTAACTAGAAGTTAATTAGTTGATTCAAACTGGAAAAAAGTCACATTTAAATCACTTAGCTACACCAGAGAGCTCAAAAAGGTTTATCAAATAACTTATCATTGATTTTCTTAGTTTCTCAAATATTATTTTTGAGTCTTCCAGCTGCCATTCAGGATATTTAAAGAAGGCGCACAAGAAACTAACTTGAAACAGTAGCGGGCTGGGAAGCTTCGGGGCTACTAAAAGCAGGGGAGCCTGCAACTGAAAACCTGCTGAGAAATAACAACAGGGAATGAAAACAAATGTATTCTTCCAAAGCCTTTGTGAAGCTCGCTCTCAGCTCCGGGCAGCACAGTGGCAAGCCCAGCTGTCGATTCAGCAAGCTGCAAGACTGTCACTCCAAAACAGGTCACAGTTCAGCAAGCAAGTTGTTATTTGTTTTTACTGCCGATGAAGAGGTCTACACCCTAAAAAGCGGCATTTCTGAGGCTGTGCTTTCCCAGGAACAACTCTACTTCTTTATGTCTTACAAATAATACAGCATTTTGCTACCAGTAGACATTAGAAGATGTCTTAACTAGAGAGAATGTCAAACCTCACTTTATTACAGGAGGTGGTTTTCCAGAAGGATGCTGGCTCACCACAGCTGGCAATCAGACACGTTTCTGTCACTTTCTCAGCAACCCAGACTCCCCCAAGCTGAAGAGTAAGGCACCAACATGTCCTACTACGACCACATCCAGCTCCTATGCCAAAGCACTGTCAGTGCATCTGCCAAAAGGCAGCCTCTATTCCCCACGGTTTCCACCAAAGGCATACACGGAGGTAACAGCAGACACGGGACCACCCCACTGACTGCTTCTCAAGGCAGCAGCAAGAGGGCTGTGTTTAGTGGGACACACACCATTAACTAAAAGGAATTAGTTGCATTACATGCTCTCATCTCAAACACTAGGGCTTCAATTTAAATTACCTTTGGGCAGGAGACAGTCTTTATTCTTTTGACAAATGGGAAAAAAAATACCTCTCAAGGAAGCACAAAATATGCTTGTTCTTTCTGGTTAAGGAAATAGGCTCCCTGAATCCTGCATTTGCTCAGTATGACTTCTTCATCTGCATCTTTCCCACATGAACAACTAAAATTCCATTAAAAGTAGAAGATTGACATGATCTCAAAGGCTGAACATTTTGTTCCAGAGCCCCCAAGCCTAAATGGAAACCTACATGTAGGTTTTCCATGAGTGTCCCACTTGCAGAAATGGAGAAAAACAACAAAAATAACACTTCTAGAGGGTTTGAGACAGGAGAGATGACTAAAAAACCCTTACTCTTTCTCACGTGAGGATGACAACACAAGCATCACAAGGAAATGCAGGCCTCACTTTTCTCCAAATCCCTTCTGTCCCCTGCTGTGAACAAAGCACATTGCTTTCCTAATGCCTGGCAGGTTGTGTTCAAGATGGTACAGAAATCCCTCCTATTGTATCATGCTGTGTAAGCAAACAGATTTGTCATGTTGGTGCAGTTGCTTACTAGTTTTAGAATATCCTGAGTTTTGTAGATGGCTGTGACGGCTACCAAATATTTTGGGAATCTGAGAGGTACAGGGAAATAAGATTTGTTTCACTTAACAAAACCTTAAAAAACAACAACAACAACAAAAAACAGAATTGGAGGCATTGCTTAGTCTCATCAATAACATGCAAGGCAGTGATATCAACATGCTTTTGGCTATATGGTTTTCCAGAACTCCATTATGAGTCAACCTCAAAAGGAAATCTAAGTCCAAGTATATGTGAATGAACCTGAATAATTTTGAATATGTTTCCTCCAAAACAGAACTTGACACTCCTTGTTCTCATATGCTACAGGCTGATCAGCTGAGGATTGCATTTCAGTCTCTGCAAGTTACCCAAATTAAAGAGTTCCCAACTGTATTAGAGACTGTCCACTGAAGTACTCTGTAATAATCACATAGGTTTTCCAGAACTGCATGATTTGCTTCAAGAAACCTAAACCACCTATTATTACAGCAGAGATAATCACAAGCCTTATTTAAGCTGAAAAACATAGATTTGGCTTTTTTTGGTAGCACTTTTTCCCATCTCTAAAACAGTCTTGCTTGGAAGAGGGGGAAGAATGGAGGTGAAAATACACTGTAGCTCTGCACATCTTAAAATCCTGACATTCTTGGACAGCTAGATAAGATGACAGGATTCACTACTTCATCCAGGAGCAAGAATATTGCACTGACTCATTTAACTTCTTTGAAGGACTGTTCAATTCTTGAGGCTCAATATGAGCCTCAACATGAGGCTTTATAACATCTGTCTATACAGAACATCTAGAAGACTCTTCTTCATATTTGCTGGAGTCACTAGGATCCACACAGGGCCCACAATACATAGAAAAGATGGCAACAAACAATATTTCATATACCCCAACTTATCTACTGCAGAAACAAATCTGTTCTACCTAAGAAAAACAACAGACCAAAGACTGTAAACTGCATGGTTCTGGGCAGAAGTAGGGAGCAAGAGCAAATCACTGTAAACCTGTGAGCTGCTGCATCTTCATGGCACTGTGTTTGTCAAAGCTTAAGGCAAGAGCTGGCCACTAGGACCTACAACAGGAAAACAGGGGAGGACACAAGGTGAAGGATACAAGAAGGCACCTTCCAGGCCTGTATTTTCTAAGCATCTCATTTTGTGACAAGCACTGCACTTTTGTTTGCAGAAGGCCTTCTGTAAATTCATAGTTTGTACACTAGATACTTTACAAAGGAGACACTAAACTCTTTCTGCATCCCTCTCACTCCAATCAGCAAAAGACAACCTGTTTGCATAGTTTTGGAACATGTTATAGTTTGAGTTAAATCTAGCAATAAATATTCTGTACTGGTTTCCTTTTAAACTTGAAAAACACGGATTTACAAGTTTCTGCCCCACACCACTTCAGGCACTTCATAGCTTTCCAGCGTGTGCTCTTAATTATCACATCCTAAACTCAGGATTCCAATCCTGCTGTACTAGTATTTGCCAACAAAAAATTACCAAGAGATCTTAAGCATCAACCCAAAGACTGTTATAACTGAGGGCTAATCCTGTTTATTAGTACTAGGACTATATTTTACTAGTGTATTTTAATAGAGAACTTCAACCACACTAATTAACCAAATGTTGATTTCTAAACTAACAGGTACTAGCAGGACCCAGAAAGTTCTCAAAAATTCCTGGTTTTAGTGAATTTGTCTGAAAGGGACATTCAGAAACAGTGTACTGCTTGGACAGACAGACTGACATACCATATCACTTGCCACTAATGAAGAGCAATCATTCAACTCTAGGAAGCAAGGACACTGGGTTCCACACACCCCACTCCTCAATGGTATAAACCCCATCACAAGACTTCTTCATGGGATGTTTGGAATATGTTAGCACAGATCCTTTCTTATCTGCAAGCTTTCCTCATAACACGGTGTTGGAGTCAGCTGTGCCACCATTACACCTTAACACAGAAAACCATAAGTAAAACTGTCCACCAAAAGAGTATTTTTTCTGTACCTAAATACTTTCAAGATAATGAAACCCCCATTTTCCACATTTTCTTCCGGCTAAGTGAAGATGTTCTTTCAACTGTTCTGCCACTCTGCTCTTCTGCAATTTCCCATATCTGTCCTGAAAACCAGCCAGATTTCCCATATCTGTCATGAAAACCATGGCACAATACTGTAGCTATGCCAGCCAGATCAGTTGAAGGCAATACCCTTTTCAGTCTGATATGCAACTATGAAAACCCTATAAAAGACAAGAACAGATCTAGATCTTTTAATTCATATTCATAAATGCAACTCTCCTAAGCTGCATTAATGTGCAACACACTGCGTTCAGGAGTGCCAATTAAGTCACAGATGTTGAAAGATTTGTAAAATATGTAGCTAACTCCTTTCCCCCTAAGAGAGTTCACTTTCTTATTCTTACTCAGATGTCTTTACACCACTTACCAGTGAATGCACCTCCCTTTCCATCTGTGACTGCAGAAACTAGTGGCTTCCTACTGTAAACCACAGCAAGCACATGGGGCAAGGAAAGAGGAGATGAGAAAAACCCCACAGATCTCTCTTAAACTAGTCTGGAATGTATTTTATTTGTCACCAGCTACAGACTACCCACTGCTAGAGATAGTTAACCAAGCTTTAGTTTTATCACCAGCTTCCTTGCTAAGTAGCTACAGTCTTCAGCATCATAAAAAGGTCATATTATTATAGAAACAATTCTGAATGCAAAATAAAAATGTATGTACAGAGAATTAATACTGCTGTCAAGGGAGCAGCATTTGTGGAGCTCTATGGTATTATCAGTTTCGGTTGTTTCCTTTTTTCTTGAGAGAGGGGGAAGGAGGCGACGGGCAGCAACTTTATTGGAAGAGACAAAGGGAGCAGAAATTTTTAGGAAGGGTTTTTGCTTAAGGCAAATCAATTCAAGAGACTGGAGAAAGTTGGTAGCTAAAAGGAGATCTTTGATGGACACAATCCTTACAACAAACATATCCAGTATCCACATGCAGAACAGTCACAAGGACACCTGGCAGCAGTTAACAGAATGAGAAAAATAAAGCTTGTTCAAACAGTATTCCCATTTTATTTATTAAAAGTTGCAACTCATACATTTTGCTGCTAAAGCATAGATTTCCAGAGTTTATTTCAGTTGTAACCACAGCAACTTATAGAACAGACCGTAACAAGCAAGACAAACTACACCAAATGTCAGTTAAGAGGCTTGTTTAATTAAGTACTTTAAGACAAGTTTTCCATGTTTTAACAATACAGCCATATTCTATATACCAAATTGTTTTTAACCTGACTTGCCAGTTAGTTTGGAAGTTCATATATATCAGAAGCTGTCTTAATTTCCTGAGCAGATGTGAACCAGGAAGATCTTTCCTTTAGCGTAAATTAACATACTGCACCTGCTTGGTTTTTTTGGGTTTTTTTTTGGTTTTTTTTTATGGGGGACAGCACCTTTTAGAGCTTGAATGCCATAAAACCAAACAAAATCTTCTTGAAAGCTGTAACTGGAAGTTACAAGTGCACAAGCAGCCACTACTGCTTACTGACACAGTAAACTGTAGACAATCGAGACAGCTTTTAAAACACTGGATTCTTACAATGGGTAAGTATAGCTGTCAAAAAAAAACTTGATAAGATTCCTCGTTAGTTTTCCTGCTACTATGCTTCTGCACACAGCCTCACTTGTCTACTTGAGCCAACTCTCTACAGCTTTATATTTCATGCCCTCCTCCAGCATCTGGATTCCCTGTGTCTCAGCTATGTTCCTGGCCCAATTTCCTTCAAGTCTGTATTAGCACATCTTCCAAGAGACTTAATAAACCCAACACACTTCTGCAGGGCAGATTATGTAATCCTGTAACTAAGCAAAACATTTGAGATAAAAAAATTTAAAAGAAAGGAAAAAACCACACACACCTGCATGATGAAAATGAAAACTGAGCCATCATGCTGTTACTCCCTTCCTTCCCCCACACATACACAGCAATCAGGAATAGCAAGTAGTACATCACCGATTTAGCTCATAAGTATTTTCCTGCTAGAAGAACTGTCAGCACTGCTCTGTAAAGCACCTAGGAATACTTTTGACAGTTGAAAAAAATTAAGTTTATTTTACATCCAATAACATGATCATAAACCAAAGGCTACTCTCTCCATCTCCAGTACAGACATCCTCCATGGCAGGCTTGTCATCTTTTGCTTTATAATGGAGTCATTTTATTGTATGCAAGAAGCCCCAGGCATTCTGTACAGCCCATTACTCTTTGCTGCCCACATTCAGATGGCTAATCTGCTATCAGCCAGAAGCTTGACAGACAAAAGGAAAAGGCAGGAAAACAGCTCATGCAGCTGCACATGCGCACACACACTTCAGCTACAAAGTGTTCCAACAGTAGACCCAAGAATGAACAAGACACACATTGGATTGACAGTCCTACTTGAAATTGTGGTTGAAGGAAGACACACAAATTCTTTAAAGGTAGACAGCTTGGGGAAATATTTAAGGGATAAAAAGCTTCATTAGGATGCCTATTAAGATACTTTAAAGCACAAATCTGGAAGACTTTACTCAGTAAGCAAGCACCTTGGAACCTTTGAAAAGTCAAACCTTTTTATTCTGAGAATTTGCTATATGAGACCTTCAAAATGCTTAAAAATATTGTCAGGAGTTTAAGTTAGGACGATGAAATAGGAGTTAAATATAGGCAACTGCAAACTATTAGCACAAGACATTTGACAAGCTTTAGATTTCAGTATTTCTGTTTTCTTTCTGGCTCAGAAAAGAACTCACTCTTTTCTAAAGAGTTGTATATATTTTCTATATGCCAAATTATTGCGACACCATACATACGAAAAAGCAAATGCAATGAAATGACTGGCATACAGGAGTGCACAAGGAGCTTTTTAAATATTTTTTTTTAATTTTTTTTTCCAGGCACTTCACATAAATAAATGGAGAAGGCTTGCAACTTCATACTAAAACACAGAAAATGCCTATATTTGCTGGAGTTCTTTACCACCTTATTTTATTTCACTTCTGAAGGAAAGCATCTTAGCGCTGTCACAAGCAGTACTGCCAAAAACATTTCTGAAGCATCAGATCCACAGACAACAGTTTCCACCAAACATCTTGTAAGAATTTCTGTAAGGATCATAAACCTCTGCTGTGTGTCATGATTTTTATTTAACTAAGTCTATTTGCATCCTTTACAGTTGGAAAGCTAAAATTCTCCTTGTGTGAACTGGCTTAGCTCACAGAAACAAAGTCTGCCACTAGTTTTATTCACTCACATGCTGAGGTAAAAGCCAAGCTCATCTTTTTAAGGTGTCTGTCTCCATCATGTAACAGCCTCATGAACTATGCAGGCATGATTCATCACGTGGTGAAACAGAGAACTATGGCACTTTACACTGCATCATGTGTCACTGGAACTATTTCCCTTTTCCTATGCCACAACTACCAATTAAATTCTGCTTCTCATTTCTAAGAAGCATTATTTCACTACTGTGCAGAAAGTCTCCCAGCATTTTGATTGCACTATAGAACAAATTCTATCTTCCAATATTTGCTCAAAATCATATTTAGTGCTCCAGAAATACAGTACATCTGTCAATTCCAAATCTGGAAAATGTACAAAGTAAGCCTTACCATGAGGGACAGAAGTTGTCAGAATAGTTTGTTCCATAGAATTAGTCTCTGTGGTTTTACTACCATTACATTTATGAACAGAAGTCTATCTTGTGCTACTACTGGGAGCATTCAGGCCAGTCTAAGAGATTAAATTATTGGATATAACTACATATATATATATAGATAGATAGATGTAGATATATATGTCTACAAAACAAATCTGTACTGGAAATGCAAATTTACTTTCAGCACTCAGTAGCTAGAATGTATCAAAATAGGTTGTTATAACAAGCCATCTTACAATCTGCTCCTATCTAAAGTTTAAAGTTGGCAAGAATACTGTTTTCTTGTTGCCTTTCAGACGTGGAAGTTCTGAAATCCCCTGCTGAGCCTTGTCCTTGCAGGTCGAGTACTTGTCTCCTTCTGCAGCCATCTGCAGCATCTCCTCAACAGCAGCACATGCCCGATGCTCTGCAACCTTATCTTCCTCTCCCACATGTACAAGGTAAGAAGGGGGAAAAACCTCTACATTTGCATATGTAATTATGGTGCAGCTCAGCAGTGAGCAAAAAATTACTGGAAGTTGAGAACAGATATGCCCGATGACCACACCTTAGTATTTCAAATGAAAATGCTTAGCAAGGAAGGGGAAGGGACAGCAGCAGGGAAGGAAGCCAGTCATTACAGCTCCAAATCTGCTTCAAAGCCTTTATTCACCACCTCATGCTCTTTACCAGGCAAACTGTACCTAGGTCCTTCCTGTGAACAATAGCATAAGAATGAATCCAGTAGTGTGTGACTGGTTCTGTTTTGCTTGACTTAACCAAACAGCTGTGCCAGGAGTACTATGAAGAAAAGGAAAGGCTATGGAAAGACATAAACAAAACAGGATGGAAGATAAAACAGGTTACAGATTCTGAACAGTATCTCCTTTTCCAGTCTAAGACTTAACATGACTTACAGTAGATAGCTTACAGGAACTTAAGAGAAATGACCAAATAGACTAGAAGGTGTGAAGAAGGAAAATCTGATACGTGCCTGGAAGCACACAAGGCAAAAATACCTCAAGGCATTAAGAAAAACTGTTTAAAGACAAGCGCATCTTAGAAAAAGGGACAACTCATCTCCCTGATGCTTCTGGGCATTAATAGAAATTATGTTAGCTTATGTGAGGAGGAAGGTGTTAGGAAAACAAACAAATAAAAAGCCCAACCTGCTTCTTTAGGGACCTACCAGTTCAACAAAAATCAACTTAAGTCTTGTAGTTAAGGCCTGATTTTTCTGTTCTTTAGTTTTCCCTTTTTCAGATGGAATAGATTTCCCCAGGCTTTTTTCAAATCATGCCACATTTGGGATGTTTTGTAATATCATTTTGCTTTCTTCCATATACACATCTGTGGATGGATGCCTACAAAATAGAACAGAAAATTGACCTCACTGTCTGCCAGCTGCCTATCAAAGAGAATTGGGAAAGGGATATTTGCTGAAATAATGAAAACATTTTATATCACAATAACTGAAGGTGTTCTCTAGCCTCACTGGCCCAACTAGCATTTGATCCTAACAAGGACAGGCACAGTAGTTCATAGGTAAAAACACTCTCTACCACATCAGACTCTTAACCCCTTCCAGTGCTCTCCATGAAAATCACTCTCAGATTTATGGTGAATGGCAAGGTTAATAACTAATTTATCTCCAAAGATCTTGCCAGCTCCTCCAGTGCTCCTGATCTATCACTTGATCTGTGAGAAGCCAAAGAAAAGAGAAATTGCAGGAAGAGAGGATGTCTGCATCAGAAGAAGTACAGAATACTATGCAGTTAGTTAAGGAACAGTTGTTTCTCTTCCTTCTGATACACTCCCATATCATAGAGAGTTCTTGGTGTTTAAAGAACTAATTTTACATGTCCTTTCACTGAAGAACAACTGCTACTCATATTCACAGATCCTAACTGAACAGGATGCAATGTCATCACAGCACAGCAAAGAATCTTTTTTTTGGCTCTCTTTTTCACTTATAATTAAGAATACATTCATCATTAGACATGTTCATTTGCTTTACACAGTTCTCCAAAAATAGGATCAATGGAACACATTGAAGGGAGAGCAACAAGAAAGATGCTACCAAACAGAGCAAATATTTGTAAGGAAACCAATAAAGGATGCCCATTTTCAGGTTTTAACCTTTGGGTGACAGCAGCTGTTAACCAAATTGCTTTGAAACAACAGGGGTAAAGTCCTCACATCAAGGAGATTGTGACAGCTGGGAATGACAGCTGAAAAGGAGAGAACTGAAACAGGCTGCTTTCAAACAGTACTGACTTCTCAAAAATGAGAAAGCATATTTTTAGTTAACTTCTGTTGCTCTGAAAAGGCATGTTAAAATAAAATATATAGTTACATTACAGTAATGGCATCTGAGACAATCAGAGTGAGGCAAAGTAAAAAAGGCTCCTCTCCTGTCTTTTGTCCTTTTTGGGGACAAATGTACAAGTCCAAAGAAACATAGTTAATATGTTCAGCAATACCCAACTGAAACATCTGAATCCTGCCTCACTGCTCCACACACATAAAAATTGAACAAGTTTCTTCTTTCTACTCCACCATCACCTATCCTGCTAACACATGAATGTAAGCTGCCAGGTACTCACACAAGGAATTGGATGTACAGGCCAAGATACAGGAAGACTCAGTACATACATTTTTACTACCTAAAAGGTGCTTACATACTGTGTGATAGAAGTAGTATTTTTTTCTCAGGAGCATTAAAATAGATTTATAAAGCTATGCTACATTTAACTGGAGTCAGAATTTTATCCATCAAGTCTCACTGCTCTTGACTGGGCTTCCCATTCTCCTTGACTGTCACTCAGGAATACTACTTATCTATGCAAGAAAGAGGTGAATAGATTACTAAATAAACAAGCTGTAGCTCAATAGGAAAAATGAAAGCAACTCTAGTCTTTCCTTAAAAGAAATGGTCACAAAGGATAGAAAGTTGCAACTGTGAAGAGTTTTTTAAAATATCAAACTTTCGTTACTCTTTCCAACAACAATAAAATAAGATGCAAGGAACTGGACAACCAGAAAAGCAAACCAAGACTGAGAAATACATCAGCATATAATAATTAGCTAAAAAATCAACTCAGAGTATCAGAGGCAATGGCTTATAAAAGGTTTAAAAAACTTGCCAACATAACATGGAAATAGAAAACATTACAAAACAATACTCATGAAACCCCCTACACAACTCAACAACAATTCCAGTATTTCAAGGCATCACCCAGCCAACTGAGGTCAAAGCTATTTACCACTGTGATCTTCTCATGCAGCAGCCAAATACATACCTCTCTGGAAGGCCAGCAAGGTGCATCAGAAATCAGGCATCAGGCCTTCAGTGAGCAGCAGACTACACCCCTACCCCCTCCACTCTTCCTCCTTCATACACACTTTGCCTCACCCACGCAGCACACATGCATGCAACCCTCTGCTCTCCAACCTTTGCTTGGGGGTTTGTCCAGCTTTTTGTTTTTTAACTACTAAAGACTTCAAAGAGCATTTCCCTCAGCAGGAAAGAATCCCTACCCTGACTGATGTATTGCAGTGTGTCATGACTGGAGTTAACCACACATCTTCACAAATGAAGACATGAGAACACTCTTCACACCCACCTTTGCCTCACGCTGCCCAGGCAGGAGCAGCACCCACCTGCACCCACAGCCACTTCCCACACAGCTCCACCTGTGACAAGCAGCTGTGGTGGTAAAACTTAGACTTGCATGTGTTTGTCCCAGTCTAGTCAACTTATCAGGCCTGGTACTTATTTATGCATTCCTAGGAAAGTTTTGTTTTGAGGAGGACTTATGCTTTTTTATTTACTTACCATTTTCAAATATTAGAAATACCGGTAATATGCTGAAACTCTTCTCTCGTCATTACTGTCACAACAAAACCAACATCTGATGAAATCATTTCTGCCCAGATGTTAAGCTCCAAGAAAACAGTCCCCTTAACATCCCAGCAGGGGTGTTGATGTTAACAGTGTAGTCTTTAACTAATTCCTTCACGATTACTTATTTTTGTCTACCCTTACATCACTGAACTTAAGATTTGGGAATACAAAACACACCAGAAAACAACATTCTACTTCTCTGACACATCATTACATAGACTATGAAGACAGGAAACATCACCAGTGAAAATACTACCTTAATACCATCTAAAAATGGCTAAAAACAAAATTGAGCTTTGCATCTTGCCACTTGTTTGCTGAAAGCAAAAATTGCCACTATTTGCTGAAAGCAATAAATATGAAAAAACTTCAACAATTAAGCTGAAATGGACAGTAACTACCAAAGAACAAAACTATTCTTTCCCTTTAAGGCTCTAGATCAAGCCAAATGCAAGGGTAGTCCTGAGGATTAAAAATGGACTGGGACTCAGTCTTGCTATGGACTTCCTGTGTGACCTTGGGTAAGTCACTTGAGAATTTAGTTCTCAAAAATAACAGGCCTATTATAGCTGCCAGAATGAAGCACCAATGTTTCTGAGACCACAAATGAAAGACAGGGTTCTGCTCACTTGCCCAAAACAGAAAAGATCCTATGTGTGAGTCCTCTTGAAAAATGTAGGTAACAACCACCAAAACTTCAGGAATATTGATGTTAATCAGCTGAAAGTTAATCTGGAGCTGTACTTTGCAGTACAGTATGAAAGCCTACATAAAAACAGAATAATTTTAGGGTTTCAACCTCTGGTTTTGGGTATTTGAAACCTATCATGAGTAGAACCCTTATGATTTCCAGAGACGCAGTATGTACTGTTAAAGATTGGGTTTACAGTTGATAAAGCACACCTACTCCAATCAGTTTGCAATATCAATTATTAAATGTTTTTGAAGTGACTACAAACAGCTAATGACTTGAGAGCAATAAGCTTATATTTTTGGTAAATAATAATGCTTGAATTTAGAATCACGGTGCTTCAGAGGCATTTGGTCAGATAATGTAGTTTCAGCAGTTTCTCTGCAACAGAGAGCAGTTGATCAAAAATCAGTTAAAAAAAACCCCAACAAGCAAAAAACCTACAACCCAAGTTTCACAGAAGTTAATTTTATTTCTTTACCATAGTAATACAGAGTCCCACACACATTAAAAATGTCTGCCATCCCTCACTGGCATTTTAAACTCTATTAAAACAGATGTTTCCACATGAGGAAAGGCATTACAGCGATATTTTGACTTCAGAGTACTTCAGCCTCTCCCCCCAGCACTGGGAAACTTCTATAAGAAGAAATTACAGGTTAATACCACAACTGGAGTCTCAGTGAGGAAGGAAGCAGGGAACAGCTGTAGAACCCCTTCCTCCTGCTCTGTCCACAGAGGAGCTGCTCACAGAGAGCAGGGGCCCAACCAAAGTCAGTAACACCAATTAACAGGACCTCTCATGAAGCCCAAAGTCCACAGAAACCCCTTCCCATTGAGTCTATCGGATGTAACTAAAAATATTCAACAGAAAATTTGGACTGAATTCAAAGAAGTCAAATCCTCAGACTTCTATGAGTGGGAAGCTCATGTCAGAAGGAAAGTTTCATCTTCTTGCTACTTTTCATTAACCCTTTCAGCAGCACATGTACAGAGCCCTACAAATTGTATCAAGAAAAAAAATTACCTTAAAAAAAACCCCAACTGCCTCAGGTAATTAATTACCTTATGACAACCTGCTTCACAACAGTTAAAATAACAAGCACTGATTGCTGACAGAAAAATGAAGAAATAGTGACCTTTTTAAGAGAACACACATTATATTTCAGTAGCTAACACTAAAACAGAAGTACTACTTGTTTATAAGAGAGAAGGTTTCCTTGGTCTCGAACAGTTAATTCAGTATTCCATGTAGACCTGTTCACTGTGCCTGGAATTTTAGCTCAGGCTACATTCCACAAATCCCAAATTGCAAATTTAAATTAACACTAGAGTGAAAACATGATGCCTAGCAAAAAAGAAAGGCAAGGGTGCAAGAGAAGACAGGCACAACCAGGAATGTTGTATCCCAAGTGTCACTAACACCTGACGTCCTGCCAGTAGCTAACACCTTGGAGCTAAAAGAAATATGCTTTTCCCTTATTCAAAGGGACTTAGCCTGGTAGCAAAACTTTATATGACAGTGTTACCTAATAGAAATAAAAAGAGAGAAGAACCAACTGTAAAGCAACTGAAATAGCACTCTAACAAGTCAATCAACATAACCTTTTAGTAATGAACTCACTGTGACCAAGGCTGGCTTATACCTTCTCCTCACATGTACGTGACAGCATGCAGAATTTACCCAGATTCATACATACCTCTTTTCACCATTAAATATGCATCTGAAAACCTGAAGGCATACTTGCATTATTTACAGACCATCTATACTTTAGGTTGATATCTTTTTACACTCTAGGAAGGAAAGTTTTAAACATTTTGTTTTACTTATCTGACAGCATTGCTGAAGAACAAGATGTGTCACTTTTAGTTTTGCTGTTTAATAAGAACTAAGACAATCCCATAACACACATAAGAGAAGGTAAGACAGCAACCAATCCTGACTGCAAACCAGCTCAGAATAAGAAAACCTTTGCTGATATTGAATCTATTTGAAGTCTACTCAGGAATCTCACAAGAGCGTGGCTGTGCAGATGACTGGCAAATAATACCTGTGTCTCTCTTTCCTCCTCTTCATTTTTCTATCAAAAGAGAGGGAGAAGGGAAAGAAATAGATAGGATGAGAGACTCCCAACCAGTGCCGTGTTTCTGCTGTATCACATTATCTCAACAGTTTGTTAACTCTTCTGCTGTAGCAGAAGTTGTTTGTGTATTGGCCAGAACTCAGGACAACAACACAGGGTAGTTTTCTTCAGGTAGGAAGTGCCAGATTTCCTTCTAATCGGAGGCTTTAATGGCAGCACCAATCGCTCTTTGCTGGCCTCCTGTAGGGACCAATAAACAAGGCAGAAAAGGAACCAGCTCCAGAGTTAAGATGATAAGACTGTCTTTCCAGCTAGAGTTAATGCACCAGGATGGCTCCCCAACACAGAGAGATAGCAGGAGAAAGAAAGAAAAAACAAAAGTTTACAGTGTGAGAATAGTTGTGTTAAGTTTAACAAGAGATAAAAAGGAGAAAAGTTTACAGTACTCAATGTCACAGCCCAGTATTATTAACTGGCATACTGGATGTCTAGTGCAATCTCTCTGTAATAATTTCATATTTTGTGGGAATGTGGAGAGGAAACAGCGTAAAAATGCTTTTATTTTTTATACTACAAACAAGCCAGTTGCTTATGCATCTCCCCTATGCCCACTCCTCATTAACAGAAGATACCTATAAGAACCTAAGAATAAGTGCATTCTGCGACTTTGGGGGAAAAAAAGCCTCATACTTATTTATTTTAAAGGTTAAAGGGTTAACATTTTTTCTATGCATTTTCTTCAGTAAATATTTGCAAGTCAAACATAAACCCACTGCTGAGAAATCTCTATTATCCAGATTCTATTATCTAACCGATCCTGATGCTCCAACGCACAATGACTTAAGTTGGTTTTAATTTCTCAATAAAAGGAACCAAAACCAGCCTAAACCAAGACACACTACATTTTACATTACAGAACTAGTTGATAAAGACTCAGAGGCTTGATACAATAAAGTGGGTGCAGCAATGAGGTCCAAAAGTGATGAAGATGAAAGATACCTGGAACGATACCAGATCTTATACACCTTTTGTTTTCTGCAAGTGATACACGCTGCAGACAAAACGGTTTGTGCTAAACAGCCTTAAATCTGGTTTTCTAATATTAAGCACAAAGGAAAAACACTGACAGCAAGCGTGGTAAATAAATCCCTCCCCTGAGAATGAAAGCAGCAGACAGGAGGGGGCTGACATGCATGCAGGAGAAAACTAAACACCATCTTTTTTTTTTTTCTACCTGCACAAGTTGCCATTTGCTGCAGCAATCAAGGATCTTTTTTCCCCGTCGATTTCAAAAGCCAGGTTTTCAGAAAATTTCTCTCTCAAGTCATCTGTTGATATGCTTTAAGAGTACGGTATTCATATCACTGGATCTTTAAGAGAAAAATCCATTTTCTTTCCTGTTCAGGTAAACATGTTTACAGCTCCTGCACAGACGCTGGGTGGTTCAGACTCACATGTCACACATGTTGTCGTCAGCAACAAGAAAAGCCCCTTTCTCTGATCATCCACATTTTTAATAAGATAAAGAGAAAAGCACTTTCCAAACTTACCTTTAGAACAGCCAAATCATGAGCTAAATATAAATATTTACACTAGGACAAGGAATTAATAACACGAGCGTGCAAACAAGAATACTTGCTAGAAAACGCACACAGCAGAAATAAGAAAACCCTTTTAAGTTCAACGCAATCAAACGAACCCGTTAGCCCCTGGGAAGGCCGTCATTTATCACCACGTTATGCCCCGAACAGTGAGGATTAGAGAGGTGAAGCACCGATCGTGACTCCGATCTATTTCGGAGACCGTTCACTGCATAAGAAAACATCTCAGATCGCAGGCAAAGCCTTCCTATCTGTGACCCTGCACAGGAAATGCCACATAAAACCAAAAATTGCCAAGGAGGGTTACAAAATCGCCTACTCTACATCCTATTCCGAAGAGTCGTGCTACGAGGAGCGAACTACTTCTCCATTTTCCAGAAAATAAGTAGAGAGTGGGTGTTACGAGCCTTTATTCCCCCCGCCGTGTACCTTCCCATTGCATCTTAAAGTAACACACGTACCAAAGGGGAAAAAACACCACCCCACAGCAGCCCTTAAGCCTGAAATGTAAATGTAATTCCTTATATAGACTGCAGCAGCTGGTCACACACGCACGGAGAGCGGAGCGGGGGCCCCCGGCCAAACCGTTACCACCCATTATTATACAAACAGGTACCTCCGAAGCCAGAGGGAAGGGAAGAAACTTCGCCGCCCGCCCCCGCCGCCCGGGCGCAGCCCTCCCTTCCCCACCGGCCCGGCGGGGCGGCAGCGCGGCCGCG
>VZRH01001694.1:619470-637001 GCA_013397555.1 Urocynchramus pylzowi | reverse complement strand
TGCCCTACACGACGCTTTCCGATCTCTGCCGGGCTGAGCGGGGCCCACAGCTGCACCGCAGGGACGCCGTTCCCGGCGGGCGTGCAGGCTGCCGCACCCGGGCGTTCCTCAGGCATACTTCCCGCTTTTACAAAGAGGAGGAGAGGTATAAAATTCTTGTGCCGGAACGAATAAAAAGAAGAGAGAAATTTTTCACGGGTAATTAGTAAGCAACTTCTGTTGTGCTTAATAAACTTATTTAATGTATATAAAAAATTAAAACCATCAAACACTTGTGCTATTTATTTACTCTTGCTTTTCACTTCGGGCAATAAAATAATTTAGTAAGTTTGCTTCTAGGCTTCCTTATTTCTCTTTTTTTTCTCTCTTTATCTTGGCATGATTCTGTAGAATTTATAGTTCTGTGCTTCTGGGGAACTCTTATCTAAAGAAATTAAATGTAATTAAATTAAATTTCAGTGGAAGCATTTGTCTTAACAGTATACTTTCAATCAGAAATTGATACACTCCAGAACTTGAGGCCTTCAGCTGTTCTACATTGTCCTATCCCATATGCTATATATTGACGTTCTGTAGAAGTCACCTCATTCCATGGAAGCAGCATAACACGTCTGTAGGAAATGAGCCATTGAACTCTGCCAGTTTATGGGCATACTTTGCATCTGAAGCTCCTACAAAAGTCTGGACAATCAGAAATGCTTAGAAAAGAAGCATTGGGCTAAAATGGATGCAGATTTAGGTAAAGATCCAAAGGGATTGGTTCCTAATCGATTGTACCCTCAAAAACCCCCAAGCCTTGGTTTTGGATACTTACATGAAAACAGTGGTTGCAGGTGCCAATCATTTGTCTGATAGTTCTCAAATAATCCTTAAGTTTAGGTGTATTGTTTTTACATATGTGTCTTTACTCAGTGATGGTTGCCTGCTGACCTCAACATTCCTACCTAAGAGTGATGAAAGAAGCAAATCAAACAGTACCAAGTGCTTGGTGGACTAACAGGAGTCATTCAAAAGCATTAGATTTGGCATCAGCTGGGAGTACTGAACCTCAAACATGAGTGAGGATGGCTAAGAACTGCAACATGAAACCAACGGTAAGATAAAAGTGAAACTTGTCAGCTCAAATTTGGAGTGAGCGAATTACAAATTTTAAGGCAGAGTTTTGTTTTTAGTTCAACACCCTTGCTTGTAAAATTTCTGTGCAGAAGATAACCTGCAGCTGTGAAACTGTTTGCAAATGAGTGCTTAAGGTGTTTTGGAACTGTTAGGTGCTTTTTTATCATTCTGTGGATGAATTTGAGGATGAACCAAAATATGATGTACAGATTTTCATGCAAAGTTTTTACTTCCTTAAATTTAGTCATGTTCTTAGAAGGTAGTTGTAAATAATAAATAATATCTGTAAACATATTTGTAGATTTGTAAGAATATTCTCCTGCATGCCCACACAAAGTTCCAGGCCCTCTCTAAGCAACTTTGAAGAGCTTATTTTCATTGAGTCTTGTCACTTTTCACCTCTGGATAAGAATTCCTGTCTCTTCCTTTTGAGGAATTTATATTTCCTAACAGAATGAGAAGAGAAACAGTCTCCTGGTGTTTGTTGTGCTCATTTTCCAAGAGCCATAGTGTCTGTTTGAACTTGAATCTCCTGAGGTTTCCAAGCAGCTGGGAGAAACTGGTGACAACTCCTGCTGCCCATTAGTTTCTGAAGAGCAGAACTGAAACTGGCAGGAACATTGGTAGCTGTACACTGCTATAGTTTGGATAAATGAGAAGAGAAAACCAAAGTAACCTAGGTATATGTTATCTTTGAGACCAGGGAGGTCTCGAAAATAAAAAAAAAAAATCAGAGATTAATGTTTTGCATCAAGTTATTGGTGACTGCAGTCACTATTCGTTGTGAAAAGTGTCTCATTCAGAACTTGTAAATAGATACATGGACAGGTTGGGTTTTTGGGGTTTGATTTTTAAACTTCAATGTATTTAATCCAAACAACTGAGCACTTCACATCTTTGTATGCAAAGTTCCCATTATTTACTGTGCTAAATTAAGGGTGCAGCCACTGTAAAAGAACTTTTACCTAATACATTCTTGTAATCCTGGATGCAAAGCAACTAGTTAAAATTCGTATTATCTTTGTCATGTTCTGCAGTACCTGAGCATATTGTATATGTAATTTAAACTGGTTTGTGCTTCAAGAATGGAAAATCTGTTTTTCCATTATGGTGCACAGCTTTCAGCCTGACTTGACAGTCAAGGATGCAGGAATTAATTAATGTATTCATTTGCAAAATCTTAGTGAAGAGCTACATTTCTGCATCCTCCTAAACGTGGCAGTCTTGAGAAGATATCTCTTTCAAGGAGGAATTCTAAGACAGTGGTCATCCATAACAATTTCTAGTAACATAATTTGTATGAAAGTTTAGGCAACCTAAATAGGCATATTGTAGTTAAAATGTGAGATTGTGCAGCTGCTGTACTTCACCTTTTTTGAAATTTATTTCCATTGTCTGAAGACAAGAATTAAAATACTTCCATAGTCACACTGTTGTATGGATGTTCAAAAACCAGGTAATGATTCTTACAGACAGTTTTTTCCCATTTTAAAAATGTTCCTGTATGTTGTGTTGTGATTTATGATCTCTTAAGTATGTATCATTAAATAAAAGCAATCAGTCCTTTGTTTCTGTTCCTACTCCTTCTTGCTGCTTATGAAGTTTCACATTGTATCTTGAGTATTCTAGATTTAACGATGTTCATTTAGTTTAATGAATTGAGAATTACAATGGAAAACAACTCAGTATTGTTTCTTGTGTATTGTTTCTTGTTTCATTTCTGATTTGTGGAGGTTCTTATTTTCTTTTTTTTTTCTGATTTCCTTTAATGAAACTTTGTTTTCAATTCCACGCATTTCTTGGAATCTGAGTTCCTAAAATTTATTTTTCAGTTGATAATTTTTTCTTTTAGATTTTTGTTAAATGTGCTTTTACTCCTCTATAGGAATTGTAGTTGAAAGATTTGTTAGGAGAACAGTGACACAGAAATACACAGTTTGCTGCAGCTGAGGAGCTAATCTTGAATAAGATGTTAATTGGTGAGGTAACAACATAGAAGTGTAGCGCCCTTTCAGATGGTCTTCCAATTTCTATTTATGCTTCCAAATGAATCTAATAAGTTTTGAAGGTATACCCTGGGATGCTATACAGCCTCAAAAAATGGCAAAGCTGCTTGAAATTTTCCCATTCATTTGGAGCAGACTGTAAATATTTATCATGGGAAATGACCTTTTTATCACTTTCCTCATCTCATAATTTTGTTTTCTGTTTTCATACTTTACCATGAATTTACTTGTTCATTTAATGTTTAAAGCTTATGAGGTCTAATAAATTGTCATGTCTTTGCACAACTTAAGGAGATTGTACCTGCTTGAAAGATATATGTGTGAGGGTGTAACTTGCCATAAATCATCAAAAAGTACATAACTATAGATAGCTATAATGACTTGCACATATGCAACTGACTTTTCTAACATCTTCCTTCTTAAGAAAAAGTGTTTGTGAAGGTCACAAAGGCCTTCAAACCCATTTTCTTTCTCTTGCTCTCCCTTTGCCCTACTTGTTGCATATTGTTTTTCTCTTGAAAGCAATTAACCTGTGCTGATACCTATGTGAGGTTAGTATGCTGTAAAAAATGAATGCACTAGGACATAACAAGGACCTGCTCTTCCATTCTTATACTAATTTTAGCTTTCATTGTGATCTCTATTTCAGAGTCTTCACACAAGCAAAAAATGATTTGAGAAAAAACTTGAAAAGATCATTTCACATTCTTCATCCAAAAGGCAAATCTCATGCATTCAAAATGGAATTGGAATGAAAATTTGGGTGTAAGTGGTGGATAGTGAACAGTTGAGAGGGTATTTTGTTTTCAAAATTCCTGAAACTTCAGATGAGAATGTCTACTTCAACACTTTATTTTCTACCACTAGATGCAGTAGCAAAGTGCTCCTTCAAAATACTAATTTTTAAAAAATTATATCTGAAGTTGAGACTGATCAACTTACACTTGTAGTGAAATTAGATGGCCTGTTTTTAATAGTAGCAAGTTTTCCAGTCATCTTTGTTTATGATGACTCTGCTATGTGTTCTTATCCTTTATACTAATTAAACACTAATGTGTTGTGAATATTTTCACATATGGATCATGTTTGTTTGCTCCTGTAACTTCCACTCGATTTCTGATTTAGTTCTGCTCCCCAGCCCTCTTGCTGTTTGCTGTCTCACAATTTGGTGCAATTGCTCATTTGGCTCTCATTTGGAGTTATTCCCTTTGTTATGATGTCTGTACAGCTCTTTAAATCCCAACTTAAAACTGATTTCTTAATTATTTCATTGCATAGTCTTCTCATTTATATCTGGGGATTTTAGTAGTCGAAACACATTCTAATGTTAGGCGTTACTTATTTGTTATCTCTCATTTCTTGTTTTTCCTCACTTTAAGTGCATAATGTTACTCAAGGGAATGTTTGTTAATACATAAAAGGAAAGCTGTTGTTCTGGAGCTTGCAGAGTGTCTTCTATATACAGAATATACAGAATTAACATAAAGAAAAAAAAAAAGAGTCTAACAAAACAAACAAATAAATACAGTTGAAAGTCTCATTTTGCTTAAGAGACTTCAACAAATCATCAGCCAACACCATAAGGAGAAACAGACATTGCAATGGTTAATTGCTGGAATGTGAAGTGAAGCTTTGGTGCACTCAGCATAGTTGGTCTGATTCTCAGGGTTGGCAAGGTCTGTCTGATAGTTACAAACATATGGTGTTAAAATGCAATATGTTTGAAACTCAGATGCATAGACCAAACTTATTGAAAATACAGAGCTGTGCAAAATTCTAGTGTAATTATATCTGAGTATAGTTTATTGGAGCAGGGAACAGCAGTTCAGTGCAAGAATAACCCTGTGTTGATAGAGAATTGGAAAGGGATTGTGATTCTCATGTAAGGCTATGCATATCAAGAAATTTGGGTTGCACTATCAAAAAGGAAAGCCTAGTATGGTCCATCCAAATAAAAAGGTTTTCTGTTTTCCCTTGTGGAAAAAAAAATACAAAAAGATTTTATGTGAGATCATCTAGAAAATGTCTTTTTTTACCTAAGTATTAAAAGCCTGCATAAGAGCAATTATTAAAGGAGAGCAGGTGGTCCACAGGTTTCTATGAACTAAATTATTTGAAAATTCACTTTATTAGGTTCCCTGTTCTTCCTGGGGAGATTTGAACAGAGCTGTCTATGGTGGGCGGTATCTTAAATCCCTGGGCTTTAGATATTATGAAAAGCTTTCATTTTGTCTTATTGATGACTAAGTACTGTAAAAAGGACAAGAGTTCCTGTGTCATCTTAAGAGAAGAACTTTAAAACACTCTCCACACCATTTAGATAAATGTTATGGCCATTAGATTATAATATTTCTCTAGTTCCATTATTATTTTAAGTATTTTATTACCAAAAACATCCATCAGTACATGTGAAGACCATCTGAATCTTCTTTAGGAAGGTGAATTTACATCATTGCTGAGTGACAATGGTTCAGAATTTTATTAGAAGAGAATATAATTGAACCTTGGTTTTTAATATCCTGCAGGAACTCGGTGACTACTGGGATTTCATATTAAAGATTGATCATACCCAATGTTTCGTGCATGCTGGGCTTGTTCTGAAAAGCCCAAATTGGTTGCTGAAGAGCAGTTAGGAGAGAAAAACCAAGTTTAAAGATCTGCAGGTGGCTAGGTAGAGTGAAGAATTAGGCAGATTAGGGAATACCAGAAGCAGATCTTCACATGCCCAGAGAATTTATCTGAAAAATCCTGAGTAACTAGAATTAGGTAGAAGCTGAAAATAGTAATTCAGAGCTGTGTAGGTGTCTCCAGGATCTTGACTGACCATGGCTGTGACAATATAAAAAAGCTATTGATGCCTCAGGTTTCAGCTTTTATATTTTTCAGATTCTGTGCTGCTTCAGTATGCAGTTCTGAGCTTCCTATTAAGGGATGGTGAGCTCTCTTCACAGAGTAAGGAGACAAAACAATTGCTTCTCTAGGTGGGGACCAAGGACAACTGATCCAAATTTCAGGCCCAAGAGCATAAACAACGGTGGAATGAAGAGAGAAAGCAAGAAGGGTGGGACTTCATAATCTAAAGCTGTAATTGGGCAATTAACTCCAATATGCCAATGGACCAGAACGTATAAAAGTGAGAGACTTTGTGACCAGTCCTCCACTTTTTGTGACCATTTTGGGTTCATCTTGGGTGTAGCCCTTGCTGAGCTCTTGTGCTGCCAAAAGTGTATCCATTGAGGCCTCCTAATAAATCCCTACTTTGTTCTTTAACTCTGTCTAACCTCTGTTGTAGGTCAGCCCTCACAAGGCATCACTATCTGATGCAAAAAAAAAAAATTTGTTTTAGGTAATTTTGTTTTATTTAAAAGATTCATTCCTATTTCAGTAGCTGTTGGTAGGCCTTCAGTTGAGCAGTTGAGTTCTTGCAGTGATGACTTATTCCTGTTTAGTGACCGTGGTAGGTGACCATGTGTGGGACTCGGCTGCCTCACACAGTTTTTACTTGTGGGTTATTCCTTCCAAGTGCTTTGTAGTTAGTGGGAATCTAGTCAGTAGAGCCTGGCACATCTCACAGGCACATAAGTACAGTGAGATTATTTCCAACCCATCTCTTACTCCTGACATCAGTCCAATCAATGAGGTATATTTTCCTGTCATGAGGTGTTTGGGGTTTTGGAAATTACTTCATTCCCCTGTTCTAATTTTCACTCTCAGTTTTGTGGGGTGAGAAGTCCTAGAATTTGTTGTGTCACCTGCTACAGGTGTCTGTTTTGTCAAATACATTTAGATACTGTTTCATGACAAGGCCATCCTCTGTGGATTTTCATATAATGTATCGTATCCCACACAACACCAAAGGAAACAAAAGTATTTGTTATGGCATGAAAAAAATTTGCTTTTTTTCCCCCGTAAATATTTGAAATCCACACAAATGTTTATAAAACATCTGGGCAGTTTTAACATAGCGAGGATAACTGTGGAGGCCTTCTGCAGAGATGTGCAATTCTAAAGTTCACAGTTTGTTCCTGCAGCCAGGTGTATTTGGATTCATCATTGCAGCATCTTTCAGAGAAGGACAGAAGAAATTAACTTAATTGTATTAATAACAGTACTTTGGTGCCATGCCATTTATTCTAAATAATGTCAAAAACTTCATGGGATTTATTGCTAATTTTTGTTGTTACATTAATTTGCAAAATGGATAAACTCCTCACTTCAATAGTGTTCTTCATCATGAATCCACGACTGTACCTACCTTGGATTCTTCACCTTAGACTGCTTTGTCATTCGATGCTGATTGCTTCCTAAATAGTGCTCTGCTCCCAAATGGTGTTTATATGTTCTGTAATGTTTTTATGTTGGTATTGTTTCTTGCTTAAATGTTTATTCCAAAAAGTCTGAAAAATTATGTTTGCAACTACTGTTAATTTCCCCTTTGCCAGGTAGCTTATGGGCAACTATTTTTCAGACTCTATTTCAAGACATTCTAACTACAGCCTAGTCTTAATCTGAGTGAAATCACAGTCACATTTTCTGTTGAACATTAATGCACTATATTTGTTTTAGACACTCTGTAACTGCATTTTAAGGACATATGCATTGCTTGGGTCTCCATTCTCCTTAAACTAATGCATGCTGGTATGAATCCTAAGCAAACTGTTTTGATGCCTTTTTCCCAGCCTGTTTTTCCTCTGGAATAGTGATGGATAACCCTTTATGTTGACTTGGGCAAGATCAGAAAAAAAAAGAAAAGCAAACAGACAGACCTGCCCATTGCTGTGACTACCTGGTCTGAAATGCCAAACTTAGCAAACAGGCCGTTCTTCATACAGAAAAGAAAATATAGACACAGTACCCAGCCAGCCAGGAATCACCAAATGTACCAGAGCAAAGCCCATGGCTAAAATGAAATGGAAATATTTAATGTAAATTCATCTGTATGTTCTTTTACTTGCTTGCTACCAGTGCTGTCTGTCATGTCCTACTACACCAGTGCTCAGGGTGCCTTTCTTCATTAGCTTTTCTTACCTTTCAGAATGTTAAAAAATATGCAAAACAATTTTAGATAACATTTATAGTGTATATCTGTTACTACAATTTATCTGTTTGTGTATATGCACACATGCATAAAGCTATTTTTAAAGATTAGGAAGGTCACAAAGGCATGGGCTTGGCCTAGATTCATGATCCCTTGGTTATACCCGCATCTGGCTGCCCCATCCTTCCCAGGAGATTACTCCCACTGCAGCCAAGGCTGCTGTTCAAATCCCCATGTATTAGCAAACTGAAAACAACAGTAGTCCAAATTAAAAATGCTCCACTGGACCAGCAGCTGCAGACCAGCCTTTCTCCCATTAATTTGAGGTTGCTGAAGAGGCTACTGTTTCCAGTTGTAGGATCAATGTTCTTTTCAGCTGCTCCAGCTATATCCAGCATGGATGGCAACATTACAGAATGGAAATATTAATTCTTCTCTTCTCAGTCACAGAGTTTTAATTTTATCCCATAATATGTTAGCTACATTACCCCATCTCTTCCTGCAGCTTGAGAAGGTGTGTCGCTTGGCAATGTGTTAATGTATCTTTCCTTCACGTTCAAAATAGTTTCCAAATTCTAATCATCCAGGTTATGCAAGCCCCACTCTGAAGATGATCTTGGAATTTCCATGGAGGGCAGTCCTGGGCAGATGCTTATGTGTAATTTTGATTTATACAATATATGGAAGGTCACACATCATGTCAGGCGCATTTCATTCGTCAGACGAGTCTTCCCAAATACTTTGAGAAACTATCCAGAATGGAAAATTCCTTAACCAAGAAAAGAGTTTGAGGATTCATTTGGTCCTTTCTTGTTCCAACAACTTCTACTATACTGTTAGCTACCAGCTAAGGGGACACATCTCTCTTGGGGAATAGTGTGGAGGAGTAGGTAGCAGAAAAGTTCCAGATACTTTTTATTCCACTTCCCTGATGGGAAAAAATACAGGTTTCTCCAAACCCTTTGCTCTTCCCCCTCAGAATGTTAACAAATTCATCAGAAATCTCTTTTCTTCATCAATTAAAAGAATGTTGAAAACACTTCCCTTTTGCAGTCCTACTTGGATCTAAATCTGCATTTGACATTTCATGCTACACCCAGTTCCAACAGATGTAGGCTCTGTGGCCTTGAAATTAGGTACTATGTTAAGTTATATCTAATTTTAGGCCATGCCATATGGCTCTCCCTGTATTCTCCTAGATCGTGTATGGAAGGTGAGCATGCTGTTTCGTTACAGACATTCCTTACTTCCTGAAGGCATGGGAAGACTCCTGCTCCTTGGACCACAATCCATCAGCAGGCTTTGTAGAGCACTTCTACGTTCTAGTTAAAGATATGATCTCAAAAAGGAAACACAGGCATCAATTAATATCAGGACATTGATCCCTAGCCTGAGAATGCATATTCCCACTGCACATTCTGTAATAAAAAATATGCCACAACAGGTTATATTTAACAAGGAAAAGAATTACCAAGTTTCAAGATGAGTAAGTAGCAGTAATTTTCCTATTTTTCCCTTTAGAAGATGCTATTTGATATTAGGGACTAGTAATCTCCAATTTTTAAGTTACTATTAATTTCAGTGAACAGACCTGTCTTCTGTTATCTGACCATCTGGGATCCTTTTAAAAGAAAAACATCATTCCAGTATTAGAAAGAATATTTTAGCTTGCCATATTTAATCAAAACATATTGAAGCAAGATGCAAAGCAGTATCAGATAAAAGCTAAATTCCTTGGTTAGATGCTAAGTGAGCATAACATTCCTGTTTAAAGAGAGTCAAAGAGTTTAAGAAATTACTGGTTTAGGGTTATGCAGAAAATAAGAGGGAGTAGTGATTTAATAATGACACAGTTAAATATAGTAATAAAACACAAAAATTAATATATGTTGACAATATGTTAAGACATTGTAGGGGTTAAGATATACATTGAACAGAGTGTCAGGTTTTTCTCTTTGCCTCTGCCATTAGGAATTAGATCACATTCCAAAAGGCTAAAGGTAATCACCTTGTTTTCATTTTCCATTATGAATTTTTCAGTGCTGCTCTGTCAGGCTCTAACCACGTGTTTTCTAAACAGAGTCCATCTGACCAGTGGTGAGTGCTCTGCTTGCTGGGGATGCATCCATCACCTCCTGAGGAGGGAGCATGTTCCCTCCTCACCTGACAGCACTGCTTATCCAACTGCTCCCAGAGTGGCAATCTACAGAAGGCACTTGGAGAGGCTGGGGAAGCTCTTCCCTGGAAATCAGGGCTCCTTGAGATGAACAGAGGGAGGTTTGAGATGATGCTTCACCACATTCTGCTGAGTCAAGGCAGCATTAAGTCAATACATATCCTCTCTTGGGAGTCCTAATTACAGCTGAGCATCTTAGGAAGTTAGAGAAGGAAAGAAAGAGGAGGGCTGGAGTGCTTTCATAGCCTCTTCTTTTGAATATCCAAGGAAAATACAAGGAGGGCCCCATTATTCATAGAACCCAAGAACTGCAACTGCAGAATCTACCCAGCATCAATCCCACTGATTTAATCCACAGGATTTTTGGGGAGATCAATTAGTCAGCACTAAGTACCTGCACTAAGTACTTTCACACAGAACTGTCTGTGGTGGACCTTACTATAAGACTTGCCAGCATCAGTGTTCTATCTCTTCTACACATGCTGCTGGTGCTTGGTCTCCATTTCCTCTCGCTTGAATTGATGTACGTGGCATCCAAATTTTTGTTTTCAGTATACTTAGTATTTTGTAACAATTTATATAATTATAATTGCATTGATTCAATGCAATTTGTTGAGGGTAATTAGCCTGTAGTTGCCCTTCAAGGAAGTAAAAATGAAAAAGCAGTTGTGATCCTTTTTTGGAGTGACACAGCTGAAATAAATCCATTGCCCAAGAATGAATGGTAGGCAAATTTGCCATGAGGCAGCTGTGCAGAGGGATGGATGGATGGATGGATGGATGGATGGAAGTGGGTGTCACTGGTGTGTACCTGGAAAACTGAGAGAAGTGACAGGAGGAGAAGTAGCTCTGTGCTTTGGGGAGAAAGTCCAGAAAAAGAACACTGTTGTCCAAGTGCTGCTTAAAGTGAGACATGAAATGGCCTTCTATAGTATTTAATTCCTGCCTGGTTAGCAGAGCCATAAGCCAGAGCTTTCTGGAAACTCTGCTGGTGTGCACTTGGCAGCCAGGGGCCTGGCAGTGGCTCAGGCAGCCTGGTGGGTGTCCCTGCCCTGCCCAGGACAGCGCTGTGCATCCCCAGACAGCACCACTGGGCCCTGCCAGCAGCACAGGACAGCCAGATCGGGTTGGGAGACATCCTGCAGCATGAGCTGCTGATTAAGGAACCTCAATGAGGCAGAGCCTTGAGGCAAGAGGATAACCTATGTCTGGGAAGAACAGGTGGGGCTGTAAATCAGTGTAAGTCGCTTGAGAACTCTTGGGGTTTGTTTGGGGTTTTTTGTTTGTTTGTTTGTTTTCTCATTTTATTTATATACATATATATAATATAATTATATATATTACTTTATATTCCTAAGTGGTTTAGAATGAACTGCTCCAAAATAGTGAAGCATAAAGAACAAGAGATATTTGAGATATTCAAATATTTGAATTAGTATTCATTCTCAGATTTTGAGTACAAATTTTTGATACAGATTGTTACAAAAAGACCCTGAAGCTACTGGTTATTGGGACGTCAGGGAGACACCCCAGATAATTATCTGAAAATGAGCAGCATCTTGAATCTCTCAAAGTGAAAGTCCTATGGATTATGAGCTCCATTTTCTGGCACACAGTGCCTTGCTTCCAGCCATTTTTTACTCTTCATTTTTGCCCATCCAGTTTCAGATGTAACTAATCTCCCTTGGGTGGAGATTCCAACATTACTGCAGAAACTGTCCCACTGCACATTCCGTAATAAAAAATACGCCACAACAGGTTATATTTAACAAGGAAAAGAGGAATAGAAAGTGGTACATCTGCACAATGAATATAATATAGCATTGACTTGGAATTTCCTGACTTCAGCAGTGCTTCCAAAATAATAATGCATTCATAAAATTATACTTAGCTTTCTGCTTTTAAAAGGAAAATATTTGAAAGCAAAAGTGTTTTCATCTTCCAAGTTCTTCTGGCTCTGTGTGTGAGATAGTGGAAATAACACAGGGCTGTGTAACCACAGCAAACAAGTGGGGTGGGAATTCTGTTGCTGCTTGGCTCTACCAAACCAGAGCAATAGTGAAGCCTGTATTTTGAATTTAATAGGTAAAAGTTTTTTTTCCCCTAAACTCCATTCATTCCTATGGATGAAAATAAAATTACTCAGTTGTAGACAGAACTGGTGGTGACCTGCAATTAACTGATGTCTGGGATTTCCATCATAAGAAGCAGGTTTTAGTTGGCTATAATTTCAGCTGTTGGTTGGTTGAAATTTTACCTGATTAGACAGGAGTTTCCTTTGCTGGCTAAATCCTGCAGCCAGACTTTTTCAAGTTAGAAGTTCAGCAAAATTTTTCATCAGTATCTATCAAGCAATTAAGTAAAAATATATTATCTTGACCATACCGAGAAGCTCTGTATTTTAAGCTTGTTTAAAATTTGGCAAAGTACTCACCATCTTGTTGGGATGTCTTTTCTTCTTTCTGTGCAAAGTTTCAGAAGTTGTAGCTATTTCTACAAATTGAGCACATGGATGTCCAAAAAAAGAAAAAAAATATCCATCTTCTCAAGCATGCTCCAAAGCAGGGACACAATTAGATCACTGAGAAACACTTGATTGATCCACCAGTAAAAATGCTGAAAGGCAGCAGAAATACGTACATGTGTAACCTCCCAGCAATTTTAACTTTAGTGGGGCTTAGCTGGTGAAATATATGGTTATTTTCTTTCTCTGTTTTACCAGTAAAATTCCCTGATATTTACAAAACTTCAAAGTTAGATTTTATTCTCCCTTTTATAAATGAATTTTGTCTTTAGCATCACTGTAAAACCAAAACCATGACCACCTGACTCACTGAATTCCTAGGTGTTTCTCTGGAAGGCACTATCAGACTCTCTTTGGATACTGACATATTTAACTATAATAATAATGATGTTGACGATGTGCAAAGATGACATCATTTTGGGATCTTGGTCAGTGAATATTATTGGGCATACAGCACTGTGTCTTAGCTCCATTCTCTCTTAAGTCTCTTTTTAGCATCCAGCTCACTGCTAACAAATAGGGAGATTATTGATGTAACATACACAGAGGCTCTGGTACTTCCTCAGTGCTCTACCAAAGGGAAAATCTCTTCTGTTCCTAATTGTCCTTGTATCCTCCCCCTATTATTTTTTTGCTGTCACCAATAAGACCTAAGAAATAAAAAGTTGTAAAAGTTGCTGGTAAATAAATGGTCTCATTAATGTTCACAGAAGCAATACCAATCATTTGTTTCTGTGATTAGAGAGATGTGTTTGTTTTCCTTTACAGGTTACTCAGTATACCAATAATTTTAGTTATTGAGTTTTGATACTTCACTGTTTTCCCATGGGAGTATTTGGAGATAAGTTCACAAACCAGAAGGTTTTAAATAAGACACATTGCTCCTGGTTTAGAAACAGCTCCTAGAGCTGGGTGTGCTGGACACCGAAGGCCAAGGGGCCCGACGGACAGGCGAACGTTGTCTTTGCCAAGTCTCCAGGAGAAACTGCTGGATATTGGGTCAGGCCCTGGAAGTTGTCTGTCTTCTTCCATTTAGCTGCAGGCTTAGAGCAAGTCTGAGCAGCTTTTCCTGTGGTGAGCTTAAGCGTGGGATCAGTGCAAACACATATGTTCTTGTGGCTTCATTGGATCCAGAAAATCTGGTGGGAGTATGTCTGCAACCTAGTCGTGATTGCTGCAAGCTGTGAGCATGACCAGGGACACTGCAGAGCTTCAGAACCTTGGGAAGACTGTGTTAAGGTGAATGACATTGGATATGCAACTGATTTACAGTGTGCTGAAAGCACCCTTCCTATACAAAATATGGAAGAAAAAGCAATGTGAACTGTGACTTTTTTGATGAGTCAGTTTGACACTTTGCTGCACCCTAAAATTGTCTGGGAAGTTTTTTTGTTTGGGTTTTTTTTTTTTTTTTCTTTTTCAGACTAAAGATATAATACTGATTTTCAGTAACTAAAAATTGCAATGAGTAGGGTGTTTACAAGTTCTAAAATCTAAATCAAGGTTTTGTCTACCACTTATGTGATATCTACCTACTCCATGCCCTATTATTTAGCTTATGGGAAAAAACTGTGCTGGTGTTACTTTTTTCCATATGTTCCACTCTGATATTGGACTCCTAAAAAGCTCAAAGCAGACTAAATAGGTCATAGTCAAAGCAGTAAGGTTGCTTTTCATGCATTCTTTAAATCAGATGTTTTAATTATAGCTTTCAGTTTGTTTGCTAATTAGAAAACAGGTCCACAGTGTGGTATCTATCTACTTCCATTTGAATCAATAAACAGAAAAGTCATGAGAAAGGGACCTCTTCCCTTCAGGGAGTCTTTTCTTGTTAATGTTGACTCAGGTTGTTAGTGCTTATTCTTGTCTCCTTTCCTCTTCTGCTTACTTCCCAGTCTTTTCTCTTTCAGTTCCTCCTTGTTTCCCAATGTGAGTGAGATCTGTTGCCTTTCACATTAGCACCTATGCATTTGTCCTTTATATTTACCTGCTCTGTCATGACTGTGCTGTATTTTTCAGTCTGCATTGTGAAAGTAAGGTCTTTAACCAGGCTGAATAGTGCTTTTTAAGCCAATAAAGAGTTCAAATGTGAGTTTCATTGTAAGTGAAACAAGAGAAATACTTTAGCTATAAATAATGAATATGTACTTTTAAATAACTTGTGAGAACTGTTTGGAATAATCCTGAAGGTTTGCCTCCCATCTGAAAATCACAGTGCTGGCTGAGAAATGAGTACTTCATGTGCTTGCAACTTGATTAAATTGAGATAAGTTACTAAATGGTCTGACTTTTTTCTGTTTGCTCTGTGCTTTGGATGACACAGTCAGATTTTATAACTTCTCTTTTATGGTTATCTGAATCCAGTTCCTGCAAAGACTTAACATGTATATATGACTTTATTTTACCTAACTGTGTATGTAGTGATTTTTTAGATTTGGGACCATGATTAGTTTCTTCCTTGCTGAACAGACCGCTGTAAATTTCAATAGGGAAGCAGAAAAGCCCCTTAACAAATTTTAAGGAAGCTTCTAAAACAATGATTTGAGGATGTACTATTTAAAGTGAATTGCATTAGGTAGTGGGTTATTTTGAAATAAAGGATGTCTGAATAACAGTGACCTGATTTTTGTGTGTTCAGACTTGCTACTGCACACCATAAAATTAGAAACTATTTGTAAGGGAGTGAATAATCAGAAATTCAAATGTAGCCAAAATGCTGAGATGTTCAAGGGATGCAAATTTCTTGTTTAACTTGTTTAACAGTTAGTGCAGGGTATATTGCATCCCTGCAGACTCCAGACACACCTTGCTTGGATTCCATATTTCTCCTGTGTGTCAAGAGTGAAGGGCTTTTCCCACGATCTGGAAATAAAGAAAGGTCAGTTAAAACAAATACCATAAAAGGACAAGGTAAAATTTTTCAGATTTTAGAGTCATTATCTGTCTTCAAATCCCCTCACTAGACCTACATTAAAATAATGATCACAACCCAAATATAGAATATTTGAACTGCCCTTTTCCAGGCCAGATGTGCTATGTTACGTAATGCCATTTTCACCATTTTAGGGGGATTGCTGCAGCTTGGAGTAAAAGGAAAATGAACATATTGTAGGTATTGCTCCAAAGAGCAAACATCATAAAAATGTTATAAAACTCAAGGCCTTGAGCAAAACATTTTAGCAAATGTAAGTTCTACTCAGAGCCTTGCTTACATTCAGGCTGAATTTTTCAGCAAGGTACAATCCAGCCAAAGGCCCCAGAGCTTGCAAAAAGACACAAACACACATCCCTGCAGCCACTTCACCTGGACACATGGTAACTCCTCAGATCTCCCTCCTTCAGCCTGGCTCACTGCTAAGGCAAACCTGCTACAACAGAAATTTTCTCCATATGCTTCTCAAAATCTTATTAAATCAAAACCATCCAAGCAAGTATTTGTTGATACGTGTGTGCAACAGGCTTTCCAGCAATTCTTTGTAAATAAAGCATCAATGTTTCCCACTGCTTGCAGGGAGAAAATCTGCTGAGTTCAGAGCACTGTGATCAATCCACATTGCAAAGTCACACACAGAGAAACAAAGGATAATCACTGTCCATTTTTTTGCACTGCAGATGTGTTAATCAGATTCCATTTTCTTCACTGCTTCAGACTGCATTCTCAGGATGATGTGCCAGCATCCTGCCTCCATGGTTTACATAGCTGTCCCCTCTGCCACTGCAGCCAGAGATGGGACAGCACACTCTCCACTTGAAGCATTTCACAGCTGTGATCTCAAGCACAAGAGAAGTGACTGGACAGAGTATTTGGGAGGAAACTATACCAGGGGAAAGCCTTGGAGCATCTACAGCAAGAGTCTGAACACGTATAGGGAGCTCACCACAAGAGCCACTGAGCTCAGGCAGCCCAGGCAGCATTTCTTCTCTTTGAAACATCTTTTCACTATGAAGAAAATTTTCTTCCTTTTCAGGCGTTCTGTAGCAAGGGCAAAAATAGGAACCCAATTAGGCCTGGCCTCTCAGCAGGGAGGAGAGAGCGGGTGAGGACAGAGGGGGCTGTGCCTGGATATGCCTGGGGCACAACCTGCACAGGAACTCGCTGTCCCTCAAGAGAAATGTGACCTTTAGCTGCTCACTTGTTCTCAGAGGGGATGACAGGGCAGCTATCCTCGGCAAGAGCAGCAGGGGAGGCTGTATGTGAGCCCTGTTCCCTGAGGGGCTAAGCCTTGGGGTGTTTATATTTTAGGCCACATTTACTTCCACCTTGTAGACTCAGGATGAAAGCTAGGATAAATAGTCTTTTCCCAAGCTATTGAAGAGAAACCTGCTTCCCTCTGGGAGAGGGACTCAGCAGTAAATGGGCAGCATTTGCAGGCTATTGAAGTGACCCCATGGCTTCAGACTCTCTGCAAAGCTGACCAAGGGGTAGGAATAGGCAGGGATAGGTAGCTTTGAGCCCAGCAGATACCAGTAATCTGCCAACTCTTCTTACTTACTCTCCATCTCTCTGCTAACTGGGCCAGTCAGATCTCTGACTTGGCCTTGGGAAGGCTGGTGTGCCTGCATAGCTCTTGAGTGTTGTTCAGAAAAGTCAGTGTGGGTTTTCAAACCTATTTAGTTCTGCACATGTGTTTCATTGCTATGGTATTTCTAGATCTCTGCCCGGGTTTTTTT
>VZRH01001694.1:566468-606104 GCA_013397555.1 Urocynchramus pylzowi | reverse complement strand
TTTTTTTTTTTTTTTGCTACTTAGAAAGATGCATAATAAAAATTAAAGAAACTTTGGTATTCAGTCTTCTTGTCCACTGAGACTTTAGAACTCCCTTAGAGGTCACAATTTCTTTCTTCCTTGTTTATTTACTTCTTCAAATTATGCTTCTAAGAAGTTGTGGCTTCTCCTCATTACAGAAGACAGACAGAACTCTGGTAGTTCAAAATAACAGCCAGATTCTGCCCTAATCAAGACATGCAATACATCTGGAGTGGGATCTGTGCACCTGTGTTGCCTAGATGAAGTAAACAGAAGAACCTAATGGAAGTAGCTTTTACTCTATGAAATATTTACAAAGTCCAAATTTCTTGATGTCCCAGCATTCCCTTCCTACCACCCCTTCCACCCTCTAACATCCCCCACCCTCTGCCCAAGGAAATGTTGTTATCCTTGTTTTGTATTAGAAATCAGAAATGTCTGACTTTTGAATCTGATGTTTTGTCTGAACATCCAAAGCTTTCTCTTCTTCTATCATATAGGAATAAAAAATTATTCCCCTCCTTCTTATCTCTTGCTTTCATAATTTCAAGTAAAGATTTTTTAAAATTATTTTTTTTTTATTTCCCCCCCGAGTAAAGAGTTGAAATTCTGGAATTTGCAGTTCCCTGTTTGTGAAACCGACCCAGACTACCTTGGAGGAATGTTTTAATAAAATGAGTGATTTCAAGGTAGGAGGTCATGCTGTAGGAGGTCTTGAGCTAGACATTGGATATATGAACCTGCTTGGAGGCTGGGGGAGGAAAACAGCCTGCAAGGCAGAATATTTTGGAGAAGGCAGCAAAAGGTCAATCTCTGTGCACATGGCTCAGTGTTTGCCACAGGTGCAACAACTTTGTATATCACAGCCTTTACTTTCCCAGCTTTGGCCCCAGCACTCCAGACGTGCTCTTAGTAGGTTGTAAGATTAACAAATAGACTCCAAGGGTAGATAAAGAAGGTAGGGAGTCAGGAGAGACACTCTGAGTAGGGAGAAAGTGGGGGCAAAACCCGAATGCTTGTACAGAGCCATGGCCATAACCATGAAAAGACAAAAATGGAGGTAAAGATTTTTTATTTACTTTCATATCGGTNGGGCAAAACCCGAATGCTTGTACAGAGCCATGGCCATAACCATGAAAAGACAAAAAATGGAGGTAAAGATTTTTTATTTACTTTCTTGCTCTTGCTCTCTACAGACACAGGAAATAACAAGGAGTGAATGAGACTTCATCAAGGAATAATATCCAAACTACAGAACAAGTGGATAACAGTGTCAGACAAATGGCCTGTTCCAGGCAGATGAGACTGCCCAAGAGGAAAATTGAGATTTATACTATGCAGATGAGAAATCTGGCATCACCTATGAATTTGGCAACTAAATATTCCCTGGTTAATGACAGGGTCATTTGTGAGATATGTGCTTTCAGCTTGCTGGAATGATCAGTGACAGAAATAGTTCTAAACCATAATTAAATGCCTCAAAATAGTGAGGGCCACAAAACTACCCCAGGGTAAAAATGGATACAAG
This sequence comes from Urocynchramus pylzowi, assembly GCA_013397555.1. Classification (NCBI taxonomy): domain Eukaryota; kingdom Metazoa; phylum Chordata; class Aves; order Passeriformes; family Fringillidae; genus Urocynchramus; species Urocynchramus pylzowi. Next base: position 604,555 of record VZRH01001694.1, on the reverse strand, counting down.
GGTAGAACAGATAAGGGACACCAGAGAAAGTCCTCTCCTGAACTGCTTGGAAAAAACCCTATTCTGGTTGTTGGTGCAGCTAGGTGAATGGAGCACTGCAGAACAGCTGGATCAGATGGAGAAAAGCCACCAAGAGCTGGGTCACAAACCCATTCTGTGACCAGTAAGGTGATCAAGGTGGCTGTTGAGACAGCTAAAGACAGAGCTGTTGTCACTAGGATCAGCCACAGCTTCTGCTGGAGAAGAGAGGATGGGTACAACTCTGGGCAGTACCTAAACAATCCTCCTGGGATCACAGCCTCTGGGAGCCCAAGATGTGGCTGAAGCTGGAGATGATCTCCCTGCTCTGCTCCACAGAGTGCACCCATGAGTGCCAAGCTGCAGATCATCTGTTTTTGCAAGACAGTGATAGAGGACAGGCAGGTCTGCAGGAGCAGGCATCGTTCATCCTCCAGTGCCAGCACAGAGGCTGGGGCTGCCTGTGGCAGGGAGAAAACTCCCAGGTAACCACAGCATCTGCCACTGAAGGCAGGTGAACTGAATATTGAAAAGGATGGCTAAATGATATGATTATACCCACAGTGCAGGAATAGCATGCACCTCCTGAGGTGCAGTAAACTGAGACGGACGAGCCGCTCAGCTGCCGGTCAGGGCCAGCACAGCTCCTGGCCAGCAAAGCTTGGCAGAAATCCCCTGGGCATCTGCAGCCAGAGAGGTGCTGCAGCATCCTGGGGGTATTGCAGACAGAGTTGTGTGACAGAAGAAGTCTGTAGGAACGTGTGTCTGTATTCTACAACCTCAGCACAAACGTCAGGAGGAGAACATTGGAGCAAAAGCAGATGCTAATCCTCTGCATCTGATGTCTGTTGGTTTCTGAAGGACACTGATCAACAAGCCCCAAACAAAGGAACAGATCTGACCATTTGGACAGACAGGCAGCTATCTTCCCTCTGGAAAGTCCAGGGACAGGAATGGGGAGACCTTGGGGGCCTCAGTCTCAGTGGGACAACCAGAGGTCCAGCCTGCTGCCACAGAAGGATGACAGTAAACAAGGCAGGGCAAATTTCTGCAGCCCTGGGCATTTGGTGGCAGAGTCCCAGCATACTGTTGGTTAGAGCAAGACCAAGAGAAGAGTTTATCTCCACTTTTTCTTTAGGTCCATTAATTCAACTTAGAGGTTTTGATCAGTGCTAGTATCCTAGAGAGGTCCTGATGACATATGTAATTACACTAAGCAACTACTGACTTTTTTGTTTTGTTTTTCTTTAGTACTACAGTGGAAAATTAAGTACTGTCCTTAAAACAACTCCCAAGCTACATTTCTCTGAGGAAAATAAATAGTATTTAACCCATGATGAAACCATGTTGGAAATGTCTAGACATCTAACAGAGTACTGAAGAGCTTCAGGTTCTGTAGAGAGTAGAGCAGCTCATGCAGGTCACTTGTAGAAGGAATAGTGCCAAGGAAACTCCCTGTTGCAGCTTGGTAAGAGACCATCTGTGACGGTGGCAGTAGGCAGAGCAGCAGTCCCAGCAGGCTGGCACCAGGGGATGAACACTCAGGCAAGCCAGTGAGTATCTCTGGCAGCCAGAGTAGGATGCTCAGCTGATGTATGTCAAATAGAGTGACCACTGAGTGATCAGGTCAGGAAAATACCAGGCCCAAAACAGAGTCAGAACTGATTTGTTCCATTTTAAAGGCACTGACTACATGTTAAATTGTTACTTCTCTGTCTAAAAAATGGGCTGTGTGGAAGGTATTCAAGCAAGAACAGAGATCATGAAATACAAGGTACATTTCTCAGACAGTAGGTTGTAATGTGCTGCAGCAAAATTCAAATAATTCAGTACCACGGGAATCTAAGCACAAGACCTCTTCCCCTGGGTACCTACAAAACAAGTGAAAGGCAGGAATGACAGTAAAGAGCCAGGAGCAAAACCTGCACAGACAAGAAGAGATGTCTGCTTGGAAATACCATGCTCTTGCAGCAATCCTCCCAGGGACAGAAAACCAGCTCAGCAAGAGACCAGTGAGTAGCAAAATCTAGACCCCAGGGTAAGCTGACAGACAGGCTGTCAGCATCACAGTGCTGGGAGAGACCAGGGGCTTGCAGCAATAAAGGGGACTGAGGGGGAAGTCACTACAGGAAATGGACAGTGCCTGAGTGCAGACCAGCCACGAGGCACCAGGCAATCTGCTGAGACACTTGGGTGCTCATGGGTGCCAGCTGGTTCTCAGGGCAGCAGTGGAGGTAAAACTGAAGACAGATCACCAGAAGGCAAGTGGAGAGCAAGGCAGACAGCAAGATTTCAGGAATTCACTGATTTGACACAGTGCTGGGGAAATGAATGTCCCAGGAAGCCAGAGGAGCCTGCATGACTGAAGCAGCCAAAGAGACTTAAAAAGCCTCATCAGTAGCAATAACACAAACAAGATGGGGGAGGTTGGGCTGAAGGGGGGCACACTTGAAAGACAACAAGGCTCTGGGTGCTGTTGGACAGCAGCAGCAGCAATCAGAGCCCAGCTCAGGCTGTGCAGGGGTAACTCCTCGCTCAGTAATAGCTGCCAACATGGCAACAATAAACAGCTAAGAGGAGAGATTAACGAGCTTCAAAGGTCTTGGAGGAGCAAGTGTGGCTGTGGAGAGGGGCTTGGAGGGGGCACCAGGAACTGCATCTGCATTTGCTTGGCTTGAATGGCTGCAGCGTCTCAGGTTTTACAAGTGTGGAGCCCTTTCATGTTGTTGTCCAGTGCCCAGAACATGAAACACTTGAGGTGAAATCCTGCCCCCACTGAAGTTAATGGGAATTTTGCCTTGAGTCTGGTTTCTCTCTGCTCGCACTCTCTGGTGTAAGGAAAGACAGATCTTGCCTCAAGAGAGAGGGAGGGGAGAGAAAGGAGGCAAAGGAAAACATTAGTGCAACTTTGCTGTTGAGTGTGTGCTGAGGGACAAGCCTGGTGTCCCTTCCTGCTGGGGACAGAGGCAGGCCCAGGGCTTGCTGAGCTGAGCAGAAATGGGGAGCAGGGCTGAGAGGGCAGGAAAACCCTCAGCACAGAGGGAAGTAGATGGAGGGGGGAGCTGGCATGAGAAAAAAAGCACAAACTGAATTGAAAGATGCAGCAAGGAACAATCAAATAGCAAGGGGAGACCACCCCCACAGGGCAGAAGGGCAGGCAGGACAGGTCACCAAAAACACATCTTGGCAGCACCAGCAAACCCACAACAGAGTTGGAAAAAGCAGAGACAGATTTTTTTCTATAATGCTTCATTGCTGTTTTGGTTTTACTGCATTGGCAAGGCAAAACACACACTGCTGTGCTGCTGGAGTGGGTAACTTCAGGGCTCAGAAAAGTGAGAAATGGGTAGGTTTATGTCTTCATGGGCATCACAGGAGGAAGGCAACAACATTACTGTGTGATAACTGAGCAGGATACCTGAAAACAAGTGGCAGAGCAAAGAGATAGGAAGATCACACACAAAGGGTAGTTCAGTATCTGGAAGTTGTATAAGAACCCACTCGAGGAAAAGTAGCAGCTGCATGTGCCTGAGCAGTGCCAATTTCTTTGACTCAAGCAAGCAGATTTCATTATGTCTTTGGAAGAGCCACTGTGGAAGACACAATGAAAGACCTTGCAGAAGAGGTCCTTTCCTTTAGCTGAAAGCTAGAATTGTGATATGTACAATTCCTGATTGTCTCCATGCTGAAAGTACTACAAAATAGTCAGAGAGAAATTCACACAGTAGAGCTGCCAGTGACAGATGACAGCAATGTTGAGAAAGGTAAAAAAAAAGAGCCAGAGCAAGTCTGTGGGCAGACCTGTTTAGAGCTTTTCCTTTTCCCTTTGGCTGGATTGTTTTCTGATGGGAAATGCTCCTTTGATTATATGAACATTTCTGTCTGTTGTTTCCTTCAGGAACATGTTTGAAACCAATTGATTCTTGCCAGAAACCTCTTGTCACTCCCTAGCCAAAATGGGCATGAATTTCCCAGGAGTCTGTGATGACTAAGTCCAATGTCTTTGCCCCACAGGACCTGGCAGCAGTGCCAGGGTCCCTGTCCCACCACCAACAGCATCAACACTGGGGCAGGGGGCTGGGCTGGGTCACCAGAAGCTCTGGACAAAGGTAGTGGGCAGGCACTGAGGAAGCAGAAATAATTCGATTTTCATTATCCTCATTCATTTGGAAAGTAATTTCTGGGGAAAAGTCTGGTTTCTGTGCTCTGTCCTATGTGGACATAGGGGCAGCTGTTCTCGGGGCAGACTCAGCTCCCAGTGCCTTATGGCCGCTGAGCTTTGAGTTGAGCTGACAGCCTGAACCCTGCCTGTCTCCTCACAGCCTCAGCTCATCCCTCTGCACCACCACAAAGAGTTGTTCCCAGCTCGTTGGGCTGTTGTGAGACCTAATTACCGAGTGTTTATGAAGAACCTCATTCATTAGAGGAGCTTAAGCTATATAAGTGCATATTATCATTTAGGATACTTCAAGATGAAAGGCACTTAAGAGCTTGACAAGCTGAGAAAGCCAATGTATACAGGAATCACGGCATTTGCCTCTGAAAGGAAGCATCTGGGCTGAGATGTAACAACTGCTTGGGGCAGTGGTGAGAGGTGAGAACAGCAAAGCCCTCGAGCTCAGCCGAGGGTCCCAAGGCAGCAATGCTGCTGCCCAGGGCCTGGGCTGGGGGCGGCCAGCGGGGTCCCAGCCCAGGGGCCGGTGTCCCTGCCCTGGGGCCGGTGTCCCAGCCCTGGGGCCGGTGTCCCTGCCCTGGGGCCGGTGTCCCTGCCCTGGGGTCGGTGTCCCTGCCCTGGGGCCGGTGTCCCAGCCCCGGGGCCGGTGTCCCTGCCCTGGGGCCGGTGTGCCAGCCCTGGGGCCGGTGTCCCTGCCCTGGAGCTGGTGTCCCTGCCCTGGGGCCGGTGTCCCAGCCCGGGGAGCCTGAGGCAGGGGGCCGGCAGGGCCAGCCCGGCACTGCTGGGCCACTGGGCCCCTGCCGGGGCACCGCACACTCCCAGGATACCGACAGCAGGCTTGCAGCTGAGAGCTTCCCGCTGCCGTTCTTTGCCTCCCGAGAAGAGGAGGAAGGAGGAGGACAGGGATGGCAGAGCTCACGTGCCATGTGTCTGAGCAGGTCAGCTGCAAGGTGCAGTGCAAGTTCAGGGCAGGAAAGATTCATTGAGCCACCTTCTTTATGACTATTTTGCATGCATAACTTTGAGCTGGAATAAATACCAGCAGATGATTTAAGTCCCTTGCAACAGGCCCTGTAGCCTTTCAGAGGTATTAGCAGTGTGCCTCCAGTAAGGAGTGCTCTGTTTGGCGCGATAAATCCGTGCTGCACCACACCTCCCACGTACACAAGCACTCGATTTCTGCAGCAAGTGGAGATAGCAATGAAGAGGCCTGGAAGGAAACCAGAAAATAGATTACTGGGAACTAGAGACCATTTAAAACACATGCTGCAGTGACAGTGAAGCTTTTTTAGAGAGCTTTCACGAACTACATGCATGGGCTTCTTTGCCCAAGCCAGGAGCCTTGAAAAGCACGTATTCCATGGTATTTTTGCCAAGGTCCTAAACAGTACAGGATTAGTATGTATTACTAAATTTCCTTCTTTCTTTGGTTCAGTTCCTTAAACTGTGTATGACATCATGATACCAAAGCTCTGAGTGAAAAATATGCTGGACTATATTTTGAAGTTTTATTAGGGGGAAAAAAAAATCTGAGGGAAGACTTCTTAGGGACTTTTTAAGTTGCTGGGCCCAAAGTATGTGCAGCAGTACACAAAAGACTCCACTCATCAGACTTGTAAATTGTTTCTTAAGGTATGGGGCAAACTGTTCCATATTTGCCACCTCATATTTATGTGGATCTTTATTTCCCAGATGTCAGTGCTTCCCTTCATGCTTTAATTCTGAAGTCATCTATTTTTCTCTCGTTACTTGCAGTCTCTGAGAGCTTATCCTTTGCATTGTCCACCTGTGCATGATTGCTCATTTTATGCTCTGCAATCCTCTCCCCTCCTGTCAACCTCTTGGCCTGAGGTTGGCACATTATTACTCAAACTTCTACAAACATGTGTAGTCAAATACAAAACCTTTCAATGGCCATTTTAACCCGGCTATAATATATTTTGGGCTGTGTACCTATTTTACTTCTTTTCACTTTCTCTTTGATGTCACAATAAGAGCAGATGTTATGTGGCATATGTGCTGCTGAGCTGAGTCCAGGGCTGAGGACAGGGAGGACATAGGGATCACACCCCACCACACAGGACAGCCAGGAGTGTCCTCACAGCTCCTGCCATGCACTCAAAGGCTTTGGTGTCTGGCTGTCATGACCCCCGCTGTTATCATCCCTGCGGCATCCTCTGCAGCCTCTGACATCTCTCACCAGCCATGGCTGTTATCTTCCTCTGTAGAGGAGGCACAGAGGGGCTCTGGTTCTGCTCTGTGCATGCAGGGGCCAGGGCTGTTGGTTATCTACAGGACCATGCATGAGCAAGGCAGTGCAGACCTTGCAGCTCCCCAGCCAAGCAGCCTCAGAGAGCAGTAACATCTCCTGGCATCTGCAATCTATTACATCCACCTGTCTTGAAACTGCCTCGGCTGCGAGTCTGGAGAGTCTTAAAACGTCCTCAGTTCTTGTTCTGCTGGACATCTCCACTCCAGGTGAATACCAGAAGAGGCATTTTACACTCTGCACCTCTAAAACACAAGCTGTTTTTACTCACATTGCAGCATTTAGGACCAACAATGTTGGCCTGTACTGATGAAGACACACTGAGCTGATAATGACACACTGACATGACAGTATATTTAACAGTAAGAAATCAATATTACTGAATGCCACCTTTATGGGAAAAAATTCTGCATTACGTGCAGAAAAGGTAAATCAACCTTGTGTTATGTGAAATGAAACTATTCTTTTACAATGAAAGAGTGTAGTACAATACAAGGAAACAAAGTACATCTAGCTTGTGCTAGCATATTGATGTATCTTCTGTATCTTATTAATATTTTCTTATGAAAAAATCAGTGATTTAGAGGATTTATAATAGGAAGGATCCTGTGATGTAACCAGTACCTTCAGTTCCCTGGAGCAGAACTGTAGCACCTTTCCAGGAGTACCCTACACAGACAGGGACTTGTTCTGAAGAAGATTGAGCTCCCTCCAACATCATTAATATAGAGCTTAATTCAGCTTAATTCAGCAGGATTCTCAGATACAGTTAAATTTCAGCAATGTAGAATTTCTTGTAGCCCAAGTCTGAGGCTGTTGAGAACTTCAGCATCATGTAGAACAGTTTCTAAATGCATTCAACGTGGAATGGAGGAAATAAGATGTTCCCCTCTAATATGTAGACATTAGCAAGCAGGTGTCTGTGAGCAAAGAATAAAGTGAAGAAAGAAAGGATGTGAGGAAAAATCCAAGAAAATGCAAAATCCAGGCAATTATCTTGCCTGGGTGAAGGCAAATTCACAAATGGTGTATGATAGAATATTAAACCCCTAAAGCTCTGTAAAGTCCTGGAAGTCTGAAAGTACACAAGCTGAAGGCACAGGCTGACTGTACTCTCACCAGCACTGCTGAAGCTGGAAGATATCTAGCTGAGCTTTTAAATGTTGACTATTCTGAATGGAGATATGAGAAACACTCTTTATCTAACACAGAGCTTGGTCTGGTGTGACAGCTTCAAAAGAACAGCTGCTGCAAGTGTGTTTCCCAGGGGCTGATCAAACATTGGAAGGAAATTTCCAGAGTCAGAACTTGCATTGTGAAGAAATAACTTTAAAACTAAAACACAGCCTAAAGATTAACAGAATGTTTCTATATCAGCTGCTCTTGGAAACTGTTGCTTAAATGCAGTAAATATTTCTTAATAATATGCTGTGCTGTTGCATAAAAGAAGGAGAGTTATATTGAGCAGGCAGAAAGTAAAAATGTAATAGTCTCTTTTTTTAACCAGCTTCACTGATACACAGGAGGCAAACAAGCACCAAAAATTGCTAATGAATGAATGAAATGTTACAAGTTTTTCTTTGGAGGTTAGAAAAGGAGTGTTGTTCCATTCTTGCCTTAGGGGTAGGAGTAAGGGAGGATGATGAAGGGAGGTAGAATCCATAAAATACATTCTACATCCCTCAGAGAAACCAAAGAATCCCAGAAGTGGCAATAGGCTCAGGTCTGGAGTGGAGGGCAGAGATGAAGAATCCTGCTGTAGCCACTAAGACTTCCCTCCTTGCCAAGACTGAGACTGGTAGGACAAATTCCCACACAAATCATCAAATCTTGCATCGTTCTGTGTTTCCTTCAATCCACCTTAATTTACTTTATTTTACATGGATTTAAATGTGTGCATCTTACCTGTCGAGCAGCTGAAAGATGGTACAAGCCAAAGCAGCATGTAAATTACAGCAATTCATTTTCTTTGTGTCAGGCAAGCCCAAGAAGTAAAGAGAAGACTAATTTAATTTAATGGGAAGTCTAATTTAATTTAATGGGGTCTAAGCTACACTGCTATCATACAGACACAGTCTAATCATGCCCAATGTTTCTCTAGTCAGTGCTGGTACAAGTGCTCCATGGGCACCTCTCGTCAGTATGACCAAGGCTGAAAAGCCTTAAAAGTAACAGAAAGGGACACCTTTCCTAAAAAATGTTTTTAACCTTTACCTCAAAAATCTGTTCCATTGTTTTGCATTAGAAAACCTGTGGCAATATTCAGTAGAAAGAGGAGCTAGGAACCAGCCTCTCTTTAACCTGAATGAGACTCTTTTATAATAGATGATAGAGAAGTTTGCCTTTCTACCCCAGGGTCAAAGCAGGTCAACTAATTTATAAAGTGACTCCAGGAAAGCAGATCTTCATGTCTCACACAAAGATTTGGGAAAAAAAAACAACCAAAACCAAACAAAAAACCCCAAAAATTAAAAAGAAAGAGAAGACTTTTGTCAGGCTGTGCTTAAGGACAGGCCATTTTCTGTGCTGTGAGCATGTGGAGGGTTCAGTCATGGCAGAGAAGAGTCAGAGGTCCTGATGGCAGGGCCTGGCAGGGTTTGTTCTTCCCTTCCCAGAAAGGAGGAGAGACTTTTCCAGGGAGAGCAAACCATGCCCACTTGATGGAAAGCAGTGGATGCTGTTTTTCCATTTGAGGCAGCTCTACTTTCCACCTGCCACGTACCCTGAGAGCACCAGGGCCTGATCCTGTCATGATGAGTCCTTGGGCAGGAATCCTCCTGCAGGCAGCTGGTGTGGGCCACCTGTGGGAGGTGGAAGTGCTGCTCCTGGGGCAGGCAGCAAATTTTAATTGTCCAGAGTCCATCAGCAAAGTCCTTTTCATGCTTTGCAGGAAAAGTAAAGAGCTTGAAGGAAACAAACAAACGGAAAGGGTCTGCAAAGCCCAGTTTGCAGTTTAGTGGGTTCATCCTTTTGTGCAGGTGAGAAAATGCATGAGGTTTTATGTGCAGGTGGGAGAAGCTCTTTCTTATCACTTGGAAAGCCACACTGGGGCATTTCCCAATGTTTCTCAAAATTTACTCAGCAGATAAAGCCATTATGGAGATGTAAAGGGTCATAGTCAAGCATAAAGCACTCCTTCAGGAAAACTGTGGAAATTTTTCTATGTGTTTGTGGAAAGAACTTTAGGGCACATCTAAAGGCCCTCAAGTCTGTTCCTTTGGTTTTATGACAAAATAAAGTCTACATCTGCAGTTGAAGGGCACTAGGAATATTTACCACACAGAAGATGATCTTACAACACAGATGATGAGGTTCAAATACTGCAGACTTTCCAAAGATTAATCAAGAGCTTTGCACTATATTTTTCCCAGCTTATTTTGGGTTTGAATAAAAAGTAAATCCATTAAAGTCAGTGAATTACAACAATTACCAGTATGGGAGAAGAATGGACTCTCTGGATAGACTCCAAGGTTTCATCATACCAGTTCATGCCTGTTTTCTCACTATGACCCCCTTTTTTTGTTATTTTGTCAAGTCAGGCTGAAAGAGATTAAATTCCAACTCCAATAACTGTTCAATAGTTTAAGATCTATAAAATATTTATGCACTCAGCAGCTTGCTTCTGCATAATAACTTTCAAAGATTGATAATGTTCCATCTCTGAGGGTTTTGACTGATGGCTTTAACTTTTAACATGCACTGATTTACTGCCCCTGATGCTTTCCTTCTCGTAGGCTGCCTCCAGCCCGGCAGAGCCTGTGCCATTGGTGCACTCCAAGGAGTCCTGCAAAGCAGGATGAGGCATGAATCAAGAGGGATGTGCACCCCAAGGGAGCCTTTTCTGCTGCTGGCACTGGGGTCACTGACAAGCTGGAATCCTGGGACTGGCCTAACCTGGGACACTGTGGGTGTGGGGTGTGCCCCAGGAGGATGGTGACCTACCTGCTGCTGGAGTCGGCCACCAGCTCCATCAGGGCTGGGAAAGGAAGCACGAGATTTGCCTTTCACCAGACAAGCCCCTGGCCCCCGCCGTTTCCCAGCCCCCCGGGCCTCCTTTCACATTCGGGAACAAGTCAGCATCACATACTGGTGAAAAACACGGCCAGGAAAAGAAGAGAACCCCTATTTTAGGGGAAACAAAGCAGCAATGGGCTCAGCGAGTCATTTGTGCTCTGCTTGGCAGGACCCAGATCGCTTTTCTTCCCTGGCTCCTCGCAGCGATAGAAGCAGGGCTGCAGCACTTAAGGCCTTGGCACCATCATCTCGGTCAGGAGCTGGAGCTGCTCCAGGAGGCCCAAGAAACCTACACCTCGGGCCAAAAACTGGGAATACACAGGGCTGTTCTGGATGATTTAAGGTAGATAGCAACAATTTGAAAATGCCTATTGCCTGGCTGCTCCTTCAGCCTGTGAAAATGTTTGTGGAGGGTTCCAAGGTTTCAGCTGTTGCAACAATGCGGTTACATCTCTTTAGGAGCCCGTTTTTTCCCAGGAAAATTTCCACCTGCAAAAAGCTCAAAGGAAAAAATCAGTAAATTCAAAGGAAAATCTGCAGAGGTGTTTGAACCGCTCAGTTAAGAAAGAGCATGAAAGCTTCTCACTTTTTTCTCATTTCTTCTGGGAAATACATTGTATTGGCTATTTCCCTACTTCGTGTTGGGATTATAACAAGATAATAAAGGACAGAAATATGTTTGACCCAGGAACAAAGCGTATAAAACTCAGCTATGTCCTTGAACTCACATATTATCATCTATCGTTTGCCATGGTGAGCTCACATCCATGACAGGATGTCTGGATGATGTTCAAGCAAGTTATTTAACCTCAGGTGGCTGCTAGCAAAACTGCTGTGCTTATGGTATTTTCCTTTTCTGATGACACAGTCTTGGGTTGCTTATTCCCAGAAAATTATGAATCATAGTGGGTCATTTTACTCGCTGCAGATTCACTTCTAGAAGAGACTATTACTTTTTTAACATTTGGAGTGTTAAGCAGCATCCTCCTTGTGAGTTCTATGGGGAAGGAACCACATTAACATGTGTATTCCTCAAGAAGTAAGTAAATCCTGAACAAAATTTTCCCATAAAAGTTGGATGCTGCTGCTCTAGTTTCCAAATAATTATCAGCATTTGTAAGACTACAGGAAAATATTCAGGATTAAGAGAGTCATTGCTTTACATGTGAAACAGAAGCTCTGAAAGCCCCTTGTAAATTAGAGCCACAGTGTCTTGCATCCATTCTTTTCCTGCAGGTATGGGGAAAGGAATACAGGTATGCCAAGGTATTCACTGCCTTATTCTGACACATTCTGCTGATGCTGAATGTTCTGAAAAACTCATATCTTTTATCTGCAACATAAATATGTTGGTCTTAGATAAAACTTTTGAGAAAATAAATTATGGAGAAATGTGTTTGTATTCCCTGCAAGAAATGAAGGACATACAAGGGCAGTTTAAAACCACACCACACCCATGCAATGTTGATGTTTGAAGATGGAAACAGAGATGTAATGGAAGCAAGGCATAGGGCAAAGAGGAGACACAGGATGTGGTGAGAACCGATGCATAAAGGCTGCAATGCTGTCATGCTCACACTGAGGGCCTTGGTGTCTGGATCTTCTGCTTTCCCACAGCATTCACCATGGGCTCTTCTGCCTGCAGTCACACATTCCAGGTAAATCCTGGATTGTCAGACCTCTGCAAACATTGCACTGGAGGCTTTAACTGTGGGATAAAACTGATCTTCAGATAGAAAATATGGCATTATACCAATGGAATTGTCTAGAAGGGGAAGGGCTAAGTGTGATGGCTGGTAGCATTAGCACTGCTGCTCTTAATGTGCAGAAATCCACAGATCTGGTACTAGAAGGAGCAGATCTATGTTTCAGCCCAAATGGCTTTGGGGATATGTGTTATCTGGGATGTTTTCAGTCACAGAATGAGAGCTCCCTAGAGAGACTGCCAGTCTCTTACTGCAAGCTCCATGTCCATCTTCTTCCACTGTGGTGCTCATGGTCAGTACTCAGCGAGTCAGAAGCTCTTTCTGACTGTTTTCAGTCCAACATTTTTATAGTTCTGGGCAGTTTCTAAACTCTCAGCTATGGTAATTTATGTTGTAATTTTCTTGACATTCACTATGAATGTGTGTGTACAAGAGAGAAATGGAAAGAGAACAGGGAATGTTTCTTTTCTGGCAACACTGTTATGCCACTCCCCTTAAAAAGGGGAAAATACATGATGTTTATAAGTTCTGGCTGTTGGAAATGTCCTATTTTATGTACCACGTTTAAAAAAAAAAATCTGGATTTATATTATTTCAATACTAACATTACTGCTAAATTCAAAGGTGCAGACTCACGCCCTAAATAGGAAAATCTCTTGCAGGTTTTGTGGATAGATGAAAAGAAAAACAGTGTTCAGAATAACACTCTAATATGTATTGGAAAAATAATAGTCTTTAGAGAATTGCTTCAATAGTTTTAGGATTAGCATTTGGACAAGCTGCTGATGTTCAGAAAATCCCTCTTTAGAACAACGAGACTGTGTGTTGGTGGGGAATGTGCTCCACTCCTACAGGGACAAGGCAAACATATGTTCATCCAGAGCAATGACTGCACCACTTCAGAGAGCTTTGCTTCAAGAGACTCTCATGGCTCTCTCTGAATTGGGCTTTTCAAATCCTACCAGACTCTTCTCTCAGCTTTAATTTCAGCCACAGCTTCTATAAGGATTTCATTAAATATTTGAAGACACAGCAAACTTCAGCAGACAGCTGTTTCCAGGAGATCTGCACAGTAGCAATGCTTCACTTCAGAAAGTCTCCTGGAGGGATGGCAGTGGAGAAGAGCATCACCATCTCTGTATGTGGCCCTCACAGTGCAGAGTCTGTTACCTGAAGCCAAGACAGACACGTGCTCGTGCACGGGGGCTGATGATCTCGAACACCAACCAGGCACTGACTGCAGGGCACTTAACAGGGACAGGTAACTGCAGCTAAAGAGCATAGCTCTGGTTTAAATAATCTGTGAAAGCAGGTAGAGGAGCTGAGTTCAGTTCTTAAAACACAGATGAGACACTGGTGGATGTGAAAGGCTATGGGGCTCAGTGATGCACTATGGTGCCATCCAAAAAAAGCCATTTTAGTTGATTCAGATTAGGCAATGCTTTAAAATAAGATGACTGGGACTAGGAACAGGATGCAGGAGTTAAATCCAGCCTGCTTGCAGCCTAGAGAGAGCATATATGGGTTAGTTCTCAGCTTCTGAGGGAGATACCTAAACCAAGGCAAAAGGAAAGAGCAGAGGTGCCATTAGAGCTTCATGTCACCATTCTCTGCCTAGGCATGGCCCAGAGGTGGAAGCCTTCTCCAGAGGCTCAGCACACACCTGTGCAGTGTTTGAGAACCAGGTGGCCATGTTGCCCCTTGACACCTGGTTTTACCAGGTTTTTAGTGGTGGGAGGACCTTCCAGGAATGAGAAATCTGATTTCAGATGCTGTCATTGCCTGAAGAGGTTCTGACCCTCATGTCCTGTTTTGAAGAGTTCCCAGTTCACAAACTTAGTGAGACAGGGAGTATAGGGAGGCTGTGGAGTAGAAGAGCATTACAGTGGCCAAATTCCTTTGTGGATTCACCCCTCACTCACAAGAGACCAGCCCCTTGATTTGTGGAAGGCTGTTGAAAATATTTTTCTCTCAAACCTACCAGAAGTTATCAGAATTATTATTTTAACTCTATGGGTTTGAACAACATGGGAATCTGGCCTCATGGCAGTGGGAGATTGTTCCCTGCAGGATACATTCTGGAACTAACGCAATTTTCTTGCATGTTTGAATGAGATGCTATTAATATGTATTGAATGTTCACTTAGCAATAATTGTATCTACTTCATTACTAACGACAGTAATGTTGTAATTTAGAAATTTTATTAAAAATTTGCAGCTGAGAGGGTAATCCCAGTTTACATGCTGCATTCCTACTTAACAAATCTGAGATCAGAGACAGCCTCTTTAATGGTTCTTGAACGCAGTGGAGAAAGTTGGATATTCACAAATCATTTGAAACCATTTGAAAAGCCATGAAAGCTTCTTTAATGATTGATCCATTCAGGAATTAGAAGAACTAGAGTAAAGGTGAAAATCTTTTTGTAATCCTCTGCACTGCCTTTGCTGCTCCACAGAGCTCTATCTGAGTTACAGGACCAAGGGCTCTTCCTACCTCTCACATTTAGCTACAGAGCCTGTTGAAAGCATGCAGGGGTGAGGCCTGGATGCATTTTTTGTCTGCTGTGGTTTCCAAAGAACAGAAAAGGTGAAAGAAAACTGGATCCCAGTGCTCTGGATGACAGATCATGAATGCACCAAGGAGCAGACCTGCCTTGTCCAGCGGTTGCTGGCCAAGCCTCCAGCTGCTGAGCTCTACAGGTGTGGGTCCAACCCCAGAGGTGAGAGACCAAACTTTTAGACTGCTAACCCTCCTACTTCTACAGAGCTACAAGGTCAAATGTGTCTTGCAGGTGTCACAAGAAGTAAAACACCTCAAAGCCTGGCAGAACACTCTTTGGAAGTTAGGATACCATCTCTTACCTGGTTCTTTTTTGATAGTTTGCTGCCAGGATTGTTGGCCAGAGCAGTGGGAGGGCACAGCCCAGTGTCTGCACAGCCCTTCCCACCTAAGGTGAGCAGTCCCACCTCACATTTTGTGACCTTCCACCCTTCAGATTGCATCTACACTCCTGCTAATAATAGCCTTCCTTTATCGGATAGAGCCTCACAAGGTGCTCTGAAATTTTAACTAACATCTCACGTGCCCATTAATCTCTTGACAAATCAAATAAATTAATGGTGAAATGAAATCTTGTGCCATAAGTGGATGGGCCTTGTAAGGCTTAACTCAGCAAAAATACATTGAGATGTCACTCAGGCAGGCACCACCAGGATAATAGGGGACTTTTTAATAGGTTTTTTCTCCCTCTTCAAAGTTTTCTCCAACACTGGAGTAAGCATTTTATTGGTCTTGCTGACTCACACCTTTAATTAGGAAAGAGCAATGTTTTCTGTTCTCTGAATAATATGCTTAAATAAAATGTTACAAGTACTCAAATGTATTAAAATATTTAAGAAAATATTCCATAATTTAATGTCATATATATTTCTTGGCAGCAGTGAACTCCAAGAGCCTGAAGCTGTAATTGAACAATAAATTTAAACCATGATTTCAGCCCATGTATTATAGATGTGTTTGGGATCTTTACCAAGCTCCTTGCTGATACCATGTCATCAGAATTCCTGTTTTCCAGACAAACTCTTTCTGTGCATTTTTTATAGAAAAGTCCTTACATTGCAGCAGTATTGACTCCAAAGTCATATTTGACTGTAATTTTGAGGTCTTAACATGTGCAAATTGGATAGACCTATGACAGCCTTTCCTTCAAAGCTGAAAAATAGCCACTAAATTTATTTCTCTGATCTGAGAGATTTTTGGGTAGGTTATTTTCTGGCTTTTTATAAATACCTTAATAGCTTATTCATATGCAGAACTGGCCATCTACACACCTTGCTAGAACTTGATATTTAGAATATTTACCATTTCAAAAACCTTCAGAGATCTTTATCCACTGCTTATAGAGTCAGATTTAATAATTACAGGCGCTCTGTAAAGATTATCGACAGTACTATTCAGTAGTTACTCAGCAAGCTAAAAGAGGGCTCCTTTTCCTCTATTGTGTGAGAACACCCAAATTCTGTGTCTGTGCTGGATCTATAGCCAAGTTAATCCAAACTGCCTCCATTCAGTTTATGCAAAGTACCTCTAGCTCAGGGAAATGCATTTGTGAATTTGCAAGCATGTATGCTTAGGTCTGAATTCAAGCACTCGCGTCTGTGGTGGCAGAGCAATATGGCAAGGGAACAAATTCAGAGTTGGCTTCTGCTTTATTTCTTTGGCTAGTGTTTCTCCTTGAGGCTTCACAGGGCCTCAAGAGAAACTGCTCTGCAAAAAGTCATCTGTGCCCATGCCCTCCATGGCATATGAAAACTGACCAAAAAAAGGTGCCAAGCAATGGAGGTTGCCATGTCCACATTAGGGGAAAAAAATAGCTCCTGCTATTTCTTACTGAGGGATTTGGGAGTGCTCTCCTCCAAGACCAGTCCCTTGAGGTTGACCATCTGTTGTTTCTGAACCTGCTCCAAACCCCCTGTTCCTGATCAGGACTGTCGAGAAACTTGTGCTCAGACAGACCTTGCAGCCTGGACACCCTCGAGCCTCCCGTGCCCGAGGCTGCCTGGTGCCCAGCCAGAGAATGCAACAGCCTGCCCTGCCTCAGGGCTCAGGAGCCAGTGGCCAGCACAGGGAGCTCCAGTGGCTGTCCCACACATACCTGTGTGTGAGGCTGTCATTCACAGCAGGATTTTATGAAGATGATGGTGATGGGGCAGCTATTCACCCTGGAGCAGAGTGTAAAATGTCACCTCCTCTTGCTTTGCCCATAAATTTTGTTCCATTTTTAAGTTTGTTCCAATTTAAAGATGTTTTGGAGACTCCTTATCATTCCAATCAATGAGAGATAACACTTTTTTATGCTGGCATGACTGAGCAAATTCCATAGTTGGAAGCTAGGACTGGTTCTGCATGAAGATCTTTTGTTCCCAAGAGCATGACCTCACTTTTGGTACTTTAGGATTTCATCCCTTCCCTTAGCTCTAGCCTCGAGGGCCATATAATTCTTCTTTTATATGGTATTCTGCTATTCCTCTGTATTCATGATGTTCCTTAACATTAGGTCACCAGCTAATTCATCTGCACAGTTCTAATGGCTTTGACAAGGTCATTATCAAAATATTAGGACTTTGGAGTCTCTCCTAGTAACCTCCCTCCAGCCCCATATTTCTTGCAGGATTACTCATTGTCTCCTTTTCCTCCTCACTCCTATCTCTAAGCCAGCTTCTTACTCACCTTTCACTTTCCCAACTGACCCTAGCTTTTCCAGTTTAAAGAAAGGATTTCAATGTGACCTATAGAAAAATATCCTACTAAAGCCCAGAGACTTTTTATGGAATATTTTCTTTATTAGATGAATTTAAAGTTTTATCTAAGGCAGTCTGGCAGAAGTTACCTTAAAATTACTCCTGTTGCGTTTTATCACTTTTCTTTAATTATGATTTTCTTCAGAATCTGTTTTAAACCATGAACATTGCTGAGACAGACTAATGAGTGTAGAATTAATCTGAGTACTTTGTTTTCCTTCTGAAGCACCCGTCTTGCCATTTTTTGTGCCAGTATTTTTCAGAACGCAGAGATGAGATCATACCGTTTCTCTGAACCAAGTGCATTCAACTCCTTGAGTTTTGTTTCCACCGTGATTTCCAGCTCTTTTTACCATCATCTGTCCTTTCCTCTCATGATTAAACTCATCACCCCTGTGGGAAACTGAGGCAAAGTCTGGATCCATAGTGTCTCACTTCTATTTCCTTATGTTTTACACTGCTGAAGAGCTCTTGCTCTTTTGCCTCAAGCTTTGCGAGATCAATTTCAGTTTTCCTTTGGCAGTACTAAGAATACCTCTGCTTCTCTCTTTTTTTCATATTGGTCCTCTTTCCAATTTTTGTACAGATTTATTCTCTTTCTTACATCTCTCTGTCTAGCCTAGTCTGGAGTAGAAATCTGTCTTCTTGCATTTTATCCTGTTTGGGATATAGATTTCTGATCCAACTTTTGACACGTTTGTCCTGAATGTATTTTCTTCACCTGCACGTTCAGGACTCAGCCTTAAACCCCAACTCACTGAATTTCTGGAGGACATGGGATGCAGCTGTAGCAGACAGTGGTGTGTGTTTCAGCTCTGCTGAGTACTCACATTTCTCTGCTGAGGTTTCAAGCTGCAGCTGGAGGATTGTGGGCTATGTATGGCTGGAGCAGGAGGCAATTGCTGCAGGTGGATGCTGGAGGAAACAGCCCATACTGTGATCCTGTCTTGTTCCCAGGTGCACACACATTATCCCAGTCAGTCCTCTGCTTTGAAATTAAGGTTCTAGCCAAAGGCTTTCTCAGCCATTGGTGCTCTGTGTTTGCACATGATAGAAAGGAGAACTGGGAACAAGGTTCACCTTGCTATGGAATGGGCATGAGACACAAAATACTCATGAAACAGGTTTTTAACCTACACTGTCTGTGAGGACTATTGCAGATGATCATCTCAAGCTTCCCAACAGGGAAAACAGCAGGAGTTCATGCTGAACCAGCACTCCAGAGGCTGCAGGCCAAAGTTCATAAGTGGCCAAGTTGCAACCAGTGTAGCACAGGATGAAGAAAATAATGGACTGGTTCCATTCATAATGACGTAAAAATAATCTGAGACTTTCTTACTGCTGCTCTGAATGTCCCAAGACCCGTGGCAGGGGCGGAACACTGGAGGGATTATTAATACATTCTCAAGTAACCATTGCTCCTGTTTTGGGATAAGGAGTGGAGGTGGTAAAGAAGCAGTTCTTTGTACTAAAAAACTCCCTTTACTGAAGGGAGTCCTGGGGAACATGGAGGAAACGTTTCCCCCAGTAAAACAGCATGAAGTATCCCAGTAGAGTGGCGAATCCTATCCTTTCCTGGATTTCTATTCCAGCATTTGAGCCATTTATGCCACAGCTGAGTGCTGGGGTGACTGCAGTTAAGGAGTTTTGGTGTGCCTGGGTGGCAGACAAAGGAGGCAGGAGGCGGCTGAGCTGCTGCAGTGGGACCGGGCTGGCACCGGGCTCTCTGCAGCCAGCACCTGCCATTCCCTCAGGGCAGCCCTGGCCACCTCAGAAATAAAAAGCTTCCTGTTGAAGGAGTGACAACTGAGCAGTCAGGAGCTTCTGAAGCATGGCTGGCTGTGCCAGTGGGTGCAAGCACAGCTCTGTGTGTGTTCTCAGGTGCCATGCTGAGCAGGGAGGGCTGACCCGCGAGCCCCAGCCCCGTGCTGCTGGTCCCAGCTCGTGTGCCCTGGTGCTGCACACCCAGGCAGGGCTAGCCCTGTGTGAGCTCAGGGAAAATGCATGTGCTAGAAATAGAGCAGGCTATGCCCAGGCCCTGAGCATGAGGCTTAGAGACTCTCAGGCAAGTGAGACTTCAGAAAGATTAAGTTTTCTTTTTCCATGCAGTGGTCACTGCAGTGTCTAAACACGGAGAAACATCTGTTCTGTAGAGAAACACACTTTGTTTCAACATCAGGTTCTTTGGAAACATCTGTGTAATCAACAAAACTACAAGCATTTAAATCTGTAACCCACTGTACTCTACAGAGACTTCATGGAAATCATGAAAGCTGAAGCCCCACCTGATATGAGCTGTCACTGCAGTCAGCAGGGCTCTCCTGACCTAAACCAGGTGAGTGTCTGACCCTGAAGCCTTTAAAACATGTGATAGTGTCTGTATCTGGGAGAAGTGCAGCACTGAGAACTTCTTTCTTATGATTTTTTTTAAGGCATCTTTTGACAGAAACAGTTTTGCAGAAAAGAATTAAAAAGTACAGTGTGATATACTTAAGCAGGAAAATCTTACAATGAGCCCATAAAATATTTCTGTATCTTCTGTGATCTTTGGATGCATATTTACTTATAGGGCAATCTCCAGACCACTGCTGTTCTGATGGAAAGTGGATTTTTTTCTAAAGCCATCTGTGGTTTCATTTCAGCAAATGAAACTTCATGTGTATCATTGGTGTTTTGATCACCAGATAATTTTTGTAACACAGTGGAAAGTCTGAGACTTAAAAAAAACATTACAAAGATGAACGGATGATAAAATTCTTGAAAAAAAAAAAACTTAACATAAGAAAGAAAATATAAACCCCAAAGCAGTATCTTATATAAAATAGCAGCAAGAAATTCCTGAGAGGGAAAAATGAAAAAAAATCTAGTTGTATAAAACAGTTTTGCTGTTTATTAGGTTATTATTTCTCTGTCTAGAGCAATACCGACCATGTTGGTAACTCTCACACACTGAGAGCTGTGAGGATGAGAGGGTTTAAATTTCTGAAATAAAAATTAAACCAAATTCCTTATTCAGTTATTCAGAGCCATTGAACTAGAACACCATAGTACAGAATATTACATTTTATCACAATTTATCTATCTTTTAGGCAAATTTCTTGTTCTGCTTATAAAAAAAACCCCAACAGTCCTCTACTTGTCATATTTGATCACACACTGTATTCTTTGATGCCTCGTGCGTTGCTGTGAGTGCCTGTAATTTGCCATCATCCCTGAAGATGTTCTTGAAAATGAGATGTTTCATCTCAGTGGTCATACCCTGCTGACATTTTTAAAATAAATAAATTATCAGTTCTGTAGTACTGTTGTTGAGGTTTAAGAGGAATTTATGTAGAGTGCTGTGCTTCTGTGAGAATTGTGAAATCTTAATCTTCCAGTAAGTGACAAAACTATTATTAACATATCTCTAGGTAATGTTGTTTGGTGTTGATACTCAGTGGAATATACTTTTCATTAAAGTATGAAAGCAGCCCAAATATTCTAATACTGTGTTAGCTGTGTTGTTTCTTGGAATGACTGCAATGTAGAAGTTAATCTAGTCTTACCCAAATGACTCTTGTGTCTCTGTACAAACTCTGGACTCTTTTATGGGTGGCAAGATGAATGGAGACAGGAGGAAAAAAACCTTGGGAGGCAAAGCCAATAAAAATGTCTATTAAAGCCAGAGGTTTCAAAGCAATGAGGTGGTTCCCAGTAATGTGCAATGCAGCTCCTCAGCTCTCCATGCACAGCTCATCTGATCCTCATCTCAGCCTCATCACAGGAGTGAGCTCTCAGAGTGTGAATATGAAGCTGAAGTTGGCCCTGGGACATGGCAGGGTGGTTCCCACTGTGAGAAGAGCAGGCACCCTGTTTGCCAGAGAATGAACACACAGGCTGAGGCTGGGTCCCTGCAGCTCCCTCTGCCAGATGGCCAAGCAGAAAGACTGAACAGGTGGTTGGAGCCATCCAGGTATCTTCCAGAAAATTAAAATCCCTCCTCCATGCATCCACAAAAAGAAATATAAATAGCCTCATATTAAAAAGTACAATAAATGTGAAATTATTGTAAATATGAAATGTTTGCAGCAAAAGTAGCTGTAGAAATAATAATAATTTTTAAAAATTAAAAAAAAAAAGTTTTTTCCAGTGCTTTGCCAACAGTCTGCCTTCAAGAGATTCAGTGAATTTATGAGGAAATACACAGGATTTTTTATTACCATGTGGATAGGGAAAGGATAAATTTTATGCCCCTAAAGTATGGAAAAGTTTTTTCCTAGCTGATCAGCACAAAATTAGTGTGTGTGAATTCAGCCTAGTGAAAAACAACAAATGACAGTAAATGGTTAATTTTCACCTGGGAAAAATTTAATAGTTGTGATAAATCAAAATACTATTCTAGAAAAACAGGTAATTAAAAACGTGATTAGTATCATGATTTGAGATATGTCAAAAAAGCAAAGGCAAGCAGGGTGCAAACGGGATTGCAAGGAGCTCAAAACATCTTCAGCCAGTTCATGGGCAGCCCTACAGAGGAAGAAAGTCTTTTCCAATAAACAGAAGGCTGAGCAGTGTTAACAATGGACTTATTGCTGGCCTCTCAACACACCATAACCAGTCAGAAAATAAAACCAGGAGTGAGGGACAAGCTGGTGAAATTCTTGGAGGAAGAGTAAATTTACACGGAAATGTGGTTTTGAAAGTCCTGAAACTATTTGTGAGTTCAGCCTGAGGCACTCAAATAGTTTCACTTCCTCTTTTTTTATTTTTTTTTTTTTTGGCAAGAAGGTAGAGGGAAGGAAGCCAGGAAGGAACCAGAAGGGGAGGTGTCATTTCATCCTCCTTCATCTTCTACTCACCTTGTCCTTTGTCTGGGCCATGGAAGACCCAACTGTAAATCCTTTTCTCTTCTGAAAGGACCAGACCTTGCAGAAATGTCCAGAGAGGTGGCCAAAAAGTACACAAGGGGACTCTCATCTCCATGCATGGAAGCACCAATGAGGCCTCAGAGAGGTTGTGACCAGAGGGACAGTGGCTCTGTAATGACTCTGTGCCCTCTGTGCCATTTTCTGGAGCCAGCTGGGACACTGTGGTGCTGCTGGGTGCCTTCAAAGGCAGCAGGGGCTCAGGCCTGGTGGGGGTCAGGACTGCCCAGCAAGTGCCTTGGCACTGCCCAACTGTGGTGCTCCTGGCAGCTTGATAAAAAACTGCCTTGAGCTTTGTGGGATTAAGTGAGGGAGGGGGAAGAGGGTCTATTTCTGCAGGGAATTAAAAATAAGGAGTTTTGAGTCTAAGGGCTAATTTATCTCCTACCCTCTCAAAGGTACAGTTTCAGATATGGACTCGTTTTCATCTTAGTCTTTGGGAAGTAGATCACAATCCTCAGTTGTCAATCAATCCCTTTCCAAAACTAGCCTAAAAGAAAAATTAAATATCTGACAAAATTCTTCCTTTTTCCTTGTTTGTCCTCCACTGTACTCTGTGAACACTTTCAGCTTTTCCTTTCAAATCTCACAGCCTACAGCATTCAGTAATAGCTCATTCATTATTCAAGTAAATGTTTCTGTAACTGGGTTAATAATAGTCCTCATAGCTAAGTACAGTAGTCTAGCTGGTAGAGTTTAAGTTCCCACAGAGCTTTTGTTTTCCTCAGTTTGCAGTAATATTCCCAATAAAGTCATTCATGGAAACGACTGTGTCAGAGCAGCTTATGTGTAACACCCAGTGAATTATTATAACAAGATTTGTTAAAACTCTGGAGGAGATTTGTAGTAAGATAGTTATCTGAAAACAATCTTTAAAAAAAAAAACAACCTGAAAGTTCTCATTTCAAGGTATGCTGCTTTCTCTGCTGCAGTCAATTCCAAGAGCTGCTGAGGTGACTGTAATATCTAAAGGTAGTTTGTGATTAAAAGCTTAGACAATTTTCCCTCACATAAAGCAGAAACTGGGGCACCAACACAGGCAGAAATGCTCAATATGGTGCCCAAATTTAAAAATGGGGCTGAGGATAACTTTTGAATCAAATACTTCAGTGTGTAGAAAACTGAGAAAATAATTAGAGTAATAATAAAGAAAAAGAATCTTTATAATTTGGTAAGAACATACTAGCATGACATACATAGAAGCAAATTATGCTTCTCCTAAACTCATAGAATTCTCTGACTTAAAAAAAAAATAGTACATTAAAGGAAGATGATGGATATAATTTATTTAGAGTGTTGAAAAGCTTCTGATAGGATTCTGCCTGTGAGAATATGAAAGAAGTCTGGTAACAAGAAGGTGAGGCAAAATCTTGTCCTGGATTAACAACTGCTGAAGAGACAAGCTGGCAGTGGAAATAAGTGTCTGAAGCCTGAGGCTGAAAAATATTCAGAGGGAAGCGCCCTAAGGATGTCTATAAGGACTATTTTTTATCTATCCTTGTGCAGGTGACTATATTGTACATACATGGCACTGATTTCCTTCATTTCCATGAGGATCTGTTTACAACAGACAGCAGACAAATATGGACTTGGAGATAAGGAATGCACCCATTAGTTTTTTATAGATTTTTTTATGTCTGAAGACAGATGTCTTAAGACTATGATCATAGTTTCAGTGGATTTGCTAAGTACTGCATTTCCTAATAACACTAAGAGTTTGATGAACAATGAAATGTCAAAATATGCAGCTGATAAAAGCTTGATCAGAATGGAAAAGCTGCAAAGGATTGTTTGAAACACCAGACAACTCTAATACTACCAGTGGTTGTCCTAACATGATGGCAGATGAACTTGAACTAAAAGGTAATGCATTTGAAAGAAATAATTTAAACTACTCTGACACACTGATGGCTTCTGAATTAACTGCAATCTCTGGAGAGAAGACCTGAGCATTATTGTGAACAGCTCAGTGAAGATACTCAGCAGAAGAAGCAAAAAAATGTGTCTGAGATGCTGCAGTGAGGGGATGCATTAAGAAGAGAATAAGAATGTACCTACCCTGGTGTGCAGACGTGGCTGCAGGTGTAGCCACTTGTGCACTCACAGGGGTGGCTCATCAGCCTCATGACTGTGGGCAACTTCAGATGCCACATGTACAGTGTGAACCTGCTAAAAGAACCTGTGAATAATTCATGGTTCCCAAGTGAGAAGAAGGGCTGAGGATGATGAAGTTGGTTGCTTGTGTCTAGGAGCCAGCCAGTCCCTCTGGCACTGTACCAAAAACTGGGAGAATGGGAAGGTTTGGGTTGACATAAGGGGTGTCTGAGCACAGACTCCTCATCAGCATTGGCCCTGCTGCTCCTTTTCAGAGTATTTCCAAGTACTTCTGCCAAAATTTGCCCCTCTTTCATTTTCCAACAGGGATCATGGCCCATCTTGCCTCTCATATTGTTAATTATTGTCATGATTGAGGCCTGGGTGTACAAACCAACAGGGAAAACTGAAACAGTGCTAGTCAGGACTCATGAAGGAACCATGAAAGGAAGGGCTGGGGGAAGAAACTGCAGGAGAGCAGTGACAGTGAGCAATAAGGAGTGGAGAGGAGGCAGGAGATGGCAGAATCCCATGGGACCCCCCATCCAGATTGGATCAACCTCTCAGACAGCCTCTCCTCAGCAAAGTTTTTCTCTGTCTCCAGGTCTGTGGCACACCAACATCCCTGACACATTGCTTTACACCTAGTTTCCATTTAAGATAAAGAGAGGAAGCTCCTAACTGTGGTTCAGTTGCAGTTTCTCTGGCTTTGACACAAGATAACCCCTGCAAAATGCAAGCTGAAGCATGGTTATCTTTGCTACCAGAAGGGCTAAAACACTTCATTAGGTTTTTAAATGAAAGCTTAGTTTCTGGAGAATGCAGTCAAATCTGCAGGAAGGACCTAATTCCTCCCACATTTTCATGAGCATAGGGGATCAACATCTTTGCCAGTCAGATGCTCTTGTTCTGCCTGTCCCTGCAAACAAGGAAAAGGGGAAGCTTGCATTTACGAGATGACACTTTTAAAGCTGACAAAGAGAACCATGAATAAGTAGGGTAGAGTAAACATGTAGAATTCACTGAAGAAAGTTTTTAATGTATTCTGCAGGATTAAAAAAGCACCAGCCTTTTATAAAAGCAGTGTTTGCACTGCACTAGTTACAGTGGCTGCAAATGATGTTAAGAGCCAAAATGTTTTCTGTGGCCTGGCATAGTGGATTGAAGCTAGAGGGGCAGTAGCAGGTATTCTCTGCTCTATGACCTTCCTCATTTATCATGAACCTCACCCCAGAGTTGTTTGCTGTGCCCTTTCTCATTGGCAGTAATACTGTGTGAAAATTAAAGTTTTCATTGAAAGAAGGAAGTGAATTTTTTTCATACTGTGTAAACAAAATTGAAACTCTGACTTTCAAAAGTTTCAAAAAAGCAAAAAGAGAAAAACCCAACAAAATTTACACTTTTTTTGATAGGCCATGATATGTGAGTGACTGGTGTCAGCAATATTGAGAATGGCTTCTGGAGATGATGAGACCTGCACAGAGTGTTCCAATAGGCACGAGGAGCACGAGTAGCCACTGACACCAAGGAGAGACTGAGGAAACAGGGAAGGGCTAGAAAAGAGAAAGCAGCTCTACATTTCCCTCTTCTAAGGTACTCTGAGAGAGGCAGTGAATAGCCTCTGAAAGAAGCTCAAATAACCCTGGAAACCACAAGGGAGGCTGGATTTCAAAGGACTGCTGAGAATGAAGATCAATAGCACCAAGGAGGATAGCTCAGTCCTGTAGTAGATCAGGCAAAGGCTTCACCACACTGGATTATTTCATGTTTTGCCTGTGTGTTTGCTTGGAGGGCACGGAGTCCTGATTTAGTGGGACAGCTAAAATATCCAAATAGCAAGAAGAAAGTAGTCATTGGTCATGTAATCATGATAAAAAATTTCTTTTGTAAAGGTTATGAGCTTTTCTCTTCCAAAATTGCCACACAGGAACTAGCAATATGTGTTTTCTCATTCCTGATGAAAGTGACCAGAATGGCGGAGACAGTGCACTAGATTAGGGAGAACCATATTCCCATGGACCATCAACAAGGATATCTGAAACCTCTGAAACCTGAAGCATCTTAACTCAGCAGCTGGATGTGTCCTTTCCTATTAAAGCAAGTGAGACCAAAGGGGGAAACACTTGCCTTCTCCTTTAATGAGGAATTGACATAGGACCCCACTTCGAAGCATAACTCAAATAAAACCTTGTAATTGAAGCTGAGTTAATGGGAAATGTCATGCTGGCTTTCATAATACAAACCCTGCACCTGGCTCTCCAGTGCCATACCCCTTCAGAAGATCCAGTGGTGGAGTCTGATAATGAGCCAACAGCACACAGCCTCACTGCTGCTGGATGTGCTGCACAAGGTGTCAGCATCCTGCCAGCTTATTCCCTGAATAGGCATGGCTGATGTTTCCAGGAGCTGTAAGACATCTAGGAGAGTCGCCAACAGGGAGCAAAACCAACGCTGCCAGTAGTAGGATGGGATAGTGCCAAATTAGTACAGAAGTTCCTGTATGTGCCAAATAGCTTTCTAATTACGTTGTGATCAGCAAGACAAAACTGTGTCTCTTTAAAAACATATGTCTGTATTCACAGTGGGTCTTCAATGCAGAGGGGGAATTTAGATGCAGAATGGCAGATAGGAAAGGCTTATTTGTTTTCAGATGTTTCTGTGCTTCCAGGACTCCAGTCCATAGGACTGATGCCTTTTCTCCAAAGAAATCAAAGAAGAGGACAAAGAGGAGGTGGGATCTGGCAGATTAGGAAATGATGGGGCCATTTAATGTATGGGCACACATTGAAACAGGTGAGTCTGGCAGATACCTTCCCACTAAGCATCAAACAAAACCCATTATGGATCTGTTTGGCTGCTTTTGGTTGAATAGCACATGTTCCAAACATAGCACTGGACCACTGGGCCCAGTTCCTTTGGTGGTTTTGATTTCAGTGTAATTTTCATATGAATGTAGGACATATTTCTAAGAGTTGGGTTGCAGAAGCCTGAACTTGATAAGCTGGTCCAAATTACAAGGATGCATCTGATACTCATTAAAAAGAGGATGCAATGGCTTTTGGAACAGATAGTGGATAGGAGTACATCATGGGAGATTTTACAAAGAATGAAAAGTGAATCATGTTGCTATAGAAATAATTATTTAAGTATGTGGTAAGTCAAATTTCATCTGGATCCTTTGTACTCGTTCAGACTTTCTTTGAGCTCCTCTAATGGGTAATGAGGCCACCACACAGCAGAGTGATGAGCAGATTTAATGTACACGGGCTTAAGCCTCTGCCTCATCCCCAGGCCGTTACCCTGGGGGGCCAAGTACATTTTGTATCCAGCAAAAAAAATTAAAAGAGGAGAGCATGTGAATAGATTGACTGCTCTGTGGATTTGATGAGTGGTTATATTGCTTTTAATGCACAGTGAGC
Organism: Urocynchramus pylzowi; assembly: GCA_013397555.1. Lineage (NCBI taxonomy): Eukaryota > Metazoa > Chordata > Aves > Passeriformes > Fringillidae > Urocynchramus > Urocynchramus pylzowi. The sequence continues at coordinate 576,656 of VZRH01001694.1, read as the reverse complement.
TATGGTGTAGATCTGTGCTACAGTAGCTGCACTAGCTCCCTTTCAGACTCCCAAAAGTCACATTACAGCAGAACAGTTTTCTCCACTTTCAGTGCCTTTCTTGTGTAGGTTTTATGTGTAGCTGCTCCTGCTCCACACACCTCCATGGGTTTTGGGGTGTATTCAACAGCTGGGTTACAGCACATGGGCACCTCCTGAGATGATCATGCAGGTTCTCTCTGTAAATATGAGTATTTTGAGAATCAGCAGTACTTAACCATGCTAGAGCTTCAATCTTTTCCCACTTCTCCACATATCCTTGGTTGAAGTGGCCTGATCTCTGTTAGCATGTGAAATAACTACATGGTTGGGATAAAACAGTAACAGTACAGGCAGAAATAAAAACAATAAATGTACTCAGTATGGCATTTTCTATTTCTGAGTACACGGGATTTGTGCAGGACTGCTTGAACATAGCTGTCATTTACCATACCCAAAAGAACATTTCTCCAGTTACTAGTGTGCACATCATTCTGTGAGGCATCTGTGCAGATCCAGCACCTTGCAGCAGGTCCATGCATACACAAACACAGATGTTTTGGATTATTTTATTTTATTTTATTTTATTTTATTTTATTTTATTTTATTTTATTTTATTTTATTTTCCTTTTGTGGGTTCTGCCAAATTTTGTCACTGTCAGTTAGTATGAACCTACCTGCAGTACAAATTTCTGGGTCCTGCATAACTAGAGAAGGCTAATTCAGCAGGCCACCACGCCCCAGACCCTACGTGTAGTGCTCTGACAACCTGTTTTCTTTGAGATTTCAGGCATTCCAATATTGTGGGCCATTAATTGCAGAAATCTCCTGGCTTCTGTTTGAGGAATGAAAACAATTTACTTCAACAGGAGGTAGTCCCTTATGAGGTACGTCCAGCTGGCCACAGCGGGGATCAGCCTCGTCGTCTTTACGAGCAGGATATGTTCACATGCCAAAGTCAGCAGAAACAAAATAGATGACACATCCACACTCTGAAGGTTTGTATTCCCAATAAACCCAAGCAGAAATAAGACAGGATGAGGAGCCAGGTCCAAATCAAGCATTTAATTCAAACATTTACATGCCTGAGATCAAACTCTTGGATTACGGATTAAATCCCTAAAATGTTTAGGAAGGCAGGAGCTGCCTGTGAATTGTCTCCTAGATACATCTGGGGACATTTTGTGACATCTGTTGTACAAGCTTGGGTTTGTAAAACCCACATGCAAAACAGTGGGCTTAGACCAAACTGCTGATATTTGAATTTTTCACTCTGCTAGATACAAGACCTTGCCAAATCTCCAGCAGTATCTGTGTCTGAGACTCTTTTACATCTCATCCCACACACCTTGAGATGATTTTTACTTGGACAACTTCTTGCTCTTTATACTTTGGGAGCCATATATCAAGGAGAAATCTGCTCAGGAGGAGAGGACAGGGATTCTGCCTGTTCTCTGATCCTTAATGTAGTTTTCATCTTGAGGTGATTTAAGTCTTTCTGTTCAAAAAATCTGACATCAGTAATGCACTCTCAGTCCAGTGAAGTTACTGAGGATTTATCACATTCTGTTGTGTGACCACTGAATTTGGAGAACTGTTGTGAGGTTGAGGTTTGCTGTTGTGATTTGGGGACACTTCTGTGTCACCCTTTTTCCTAGAATTTGGTGTCCCCACATCCCTGCACAGAAAGCAGTAGAGCAAAGAAACTCAACAACACTTTTCACCAGGCGCTGCTGGTGAAACCAGCCCAGGGCCCCAAGCCATTCTCTCTGTATTCTCTGGGGTATTTCTGGGCAGCAATGTGCTCCTCACAGGCCATTTCAGAATTTCTACTGGAGTTTCTTGTACCCCTGCAGAATGAAAGCTGAAGTCCTGACCAAAGAAAGCCCCCGGGGCTCTTGCCTACCTGCATGCCTGAGTGTTGGGCATGTCCCAACCTTTCTTCTGGCCCCACACAGCTCTAGAGTGACAGCTCTGAGGGTACTGTGCACTGCTGGGAGAGAGCTCCTTTCAGTGGTACCTGGAGGACCCAAAGACAACTCCAGATCTCTGCTAGGGGCACTTTCTCCTGTTTTGAACCAACTGGAATGGCCTTCCTCTCTTACCACACTGTTGCATTTCAGGAGAAGCCAGTGTCAGCAGCTGTCCATTGCTGAGAGACAGAAACAGCCAGAACAGGCCCTAAAATGGACCTCTGAGCAGATCTGGCATTTCAGCTCTGAATTCAGTGGGGAACAATTGGGAGCTTCTGCATGCTCAGTGGATACAGCATGAGAGGAGGTGTCCTAGCACAGGGAACTTTGTGCATTCACACCGTTTCCAAACTGGCTAAAAGGTGTTGATATCTTTTGCAGCAGTTTTCCACCTTTGGGAAATCTTGTGTGATATAAAATTCCAGAGGGAAGAGGATATTACACTGTTATTGTTGGGGGACTGTTATTTGTGCCAGTCATGAAAAATATGTCCATGCTGTGCTGCTACAGAAGGCTCCCTTGCCTCACAAAATCTCTGAAAACAAGGGGACCTGAGGAGTGGGGACTTCCCTGAAAACCAGTTTTGTCACTTGAAAATAAAGACTGATGATTAAATTGACAATTTAATATGTTTTTCATGGGTTGAGTGCCTCTCTTTTCTGTGCTTACTGTTTTTTAGCCTTCCCTGCTCACAGCATCCCAAGTATATGTTAGCCCTCTGTCCTTTGGATGAGCTAACAAAACATCTTCTCTGAACTCCCTCCATCTGTGTAGCTACATTCCTCCTCAACTTGGTAGAGCTCCAAGACACCATTCCACAGATAACTTGCCATTCAACCTGTGGCTGTGTGTAAATAAATGTGTATATATAGTGTGTGTGGTGTCCTCTATAAAGGCAGAACTGTACATATTAGAGCAGTTTAGAATCAACAAGGACTTGGTAAATAGATGGGTTTGTACATAATTTTCTTTCTCCTCTCTCCATCAGAAAGAGACTAAGTAGAAATTGCTCGTTTAAGCAAGGTTCATCCCTGTTGGATCAATTCTTTACTCTGAGGGTTCTGCCTGAACTGCAAGTGAAAGCTCAGACCTGAGGTCACTACTTTTGTGTAAATTAGGCAGCCATGCAGGAGGAGAGTCTGGCCTGCCAACAGCCAGCAGTGGGGGGAGGAGTGGGGCAGAGCCTGCCTGTGGGCATGAGAGCAGGCAGCATTCTCCCCTGGGCAGGAATGAGGCTGGCTGGTGCCCACAGGGGGGTACAACTCTGCAATACCTTCCCTGTTCCTTGGGGTTTAGAAGCACTGACAGATCTTTTCTTTCCACTTAGAAAAACTCAGTCAACAGTGAAGAGTGAATTCTAAATAGGTCCATTCCACATTAACTGTTTTTCAAAGGACTTTAACTATTTCTTTGAAGCCTATTACTGCTTTCTGTCACCATCTTTCCCCTTTCCCAATCCTTTGAAACATTCCCTGCCTTCACAGCAGATCAAACCAGCCAGCTCCAGTGTCTGCTCCATGGTCACCCAGAGATGTGCAGGGGCAGGGCTGAGCTCAGAGCTCCATCTCAGCTGAGCTGCACGGAGCTGGCTCAGCCCAGAATGCAGCTTATCTGCCAACAGAGAAGCCACCCATGGATAATGGAAAGTGACTGCAGCAATGGAACGTGTTACAAAACTCCTACTGACTTCAAGGGAGCCGACCGGCAGAAATCGCTGTGGACTTACACTAGGGAAGTAATCTGGGACAGTAAATTAATCTCAACAGTCCTAGCTTCAGGGGTTCTTGAAGCTATTTTGTGCAGTTTTCCTTTGCATGGATTTTTTTGTCATTAAATTTGTAAGAACGAAGCCAAACTTTCTTCAAACTGCTAAGCTGTGCTTTGTTTTGGGATCTCCAAAAAATAGATGAAATCAGAGTTTAGTCTGACTCCCACCTGGAAGCAGAAACTGGTCCATTCTGCTGAAAGCCTTGTGACTCTCTGCAAATTTGAATCCAACTTGGTCTGTGATCTATATCTGCGTCCACCTGGCTTCAAGTCTCATTACAGAAGATCCACCCAGCTGGAGTTCAAGGGTACAACAAGCCAAGCTTTGTGTATGAGCTGGATCACCCATAATATCAGTTGGGTCAAAATGCAAATGTAGTAGCAAATATAATCACAGCAAACAGTGGAACTTCTGGTTTCCTCTTTAATCAGAGATGTGTGAAATTCAGGGAGGAAAGAGTAGCATGTCTACATGATGCAGGGGGCATGTATTTAGCAATTTACCTTTTGCAGTTTAAAATGGGCCCAGCCAAGCATTTCCAGGGAAGATCAGATTTGTGTCCAGACCCCTATTGGTATTCCATTTTTGAGTGTCAGTGGTACAGAAAACGCTTGTCTTTTAAAGTTGAATTTCCAGCTGTGGTGCTGTGAGGACCAGCTCTGTGATGAGCCAGAGAAGAGAGAGGAAACTTCTTGAATTTCTGTGGACTTCATGCAGCACCAGGAGGAACTGTGACGGTTGTGTCACAAGAATAACACAACTCACACACGATGTTCCAGCATCCGAACAGCAACAGGAAAAGACCACTTTATTTTTCAGACCTTAACATTTATAGAATTCCAAAAGTGATAGTGGATTGGAGGATGACATTGCCACCTTTCCAACCACACTGGTCAGACTAACAGTCCATCAAACTTCTCCTCCTACATAGAAGAATGCAAACAATCATTATTTACATGAAAGTGTGTGAGAAACTCCATTATAAGAATGTAAACATCAGAAGGCTTAGAAAATCTCAAAAGACAAAGACAACACTGGGGGAATGCTCTCTTTGTAAAGGTGCCTGGGCATGGTGGCAGTGGCTTTCCCTCCACGGCTGCATGGGCTGTCTTGGCTGCAGCATGAGCTGGGCTGCTCCTTAAGATTTGCCCCTCACCTCTTTCCTGCCTCCCACAGAAACCCCTCTTGGTGACCTCTGTCCTGGCAGGGAATATGGGCCAGAGAGAAGATGCTGCTTTCCCTCTCCCCTGTCTGCCTGGATCAGCACAACCCCTTGCAGTGCAGTGACTGGTAGGAGATGTTTCTAGAAATGCAGGTGGCACAGGAGGGGAGCACGGCCACAGCAGGGACACCATCGCCCGGGTGGGACACTGGCAGGGCAGCCTCAAGTCACCTGGGACAATTCAGCTCTGGAGCTGCAGCTTGGCAGACCCAGCCCTGCCTGCAGGAGCCACCACAGGCAGCTGCACCACCTTGAGGAACGGGGTCCCCATCTTGACTGAGCACTCAAGAAGGAAACCCACTCATTCCTTCCTCCTCTGCTCCAACTCCACCCCCTGCACTTCCAGCTTGGAGACCTCCTGGCTCCCTCAGGGCTGCTGAAAGCTCTCTGGCTTTCAGGAACACAGCTGTTAGTGACCTGACAAAGAAACAACAGATTTGTTAGGCCTATTTTATATTTTTATTGGCACTAGAACTTCCATGACAGGAGAAAGGGAATGCTGTAGTTCCTAAGAGACTGAGGAGTGAATTACACACTTGCACATTGTCACTGGTATGGGAGGAAAATGGCCACAAGAAGGTCCTCACCTGCTACATAGAGGCCTTGTAACCTGTAGTGGAAACAAAATGTACTCTGCTGGAAACTTGTGCTTGCTTTCACCTGAGAACTAGCAGCAAGGCAAAGATCACATTCTGCCAGCTCGGGTTTTGCCTCAGCACTGGTAAAAGCTTTATTGCTTGTATAATTAAATACAGGTTTCAGATTGCTTTTCTGAAAGCAGTTTTTTTTCTCTTCATGCTTCCTTGGCTGCTCTTAGAATGGTGCTGTTGGTCAGATGCACACATTGCAGCAAGCATGAAGATTTGTAACCTTCTGTCAGCAGAGACACTTTCTCTTCCTTTCACAGGTTCCCACAGACGATGCTCTGGCTTTCCCTCCTGTGTTCCTGCACCAGTGAGTCATCTCCCTGTCTACCTTCTGCCTACACACACTCCAGGTGCTGATGCCTCTCTGGGATGCTGAGCATGAAACAGAAGTGATTTGCAGAATCAAGACTACATGAAAGTACTTCCTTTGTGTTGACTTCTTCAAAGATTTCCCATCTCTTTTTGGGTTTTTTTTTTCCCCCATGTGTCTCCTATTGTAATGCTTCGTCATGTCTACAAATTATCTTGGTTTGCAACTAAATTAATTTTCCATCAACAGCCAGGCCTGGGAGGGGCTTTCAAATATTTCAAATATTTAAATTTTTCCCTCTCTCTGCAGTGGGAGAAAGTGATGTTAGCTGGGGACCAGGAGAAGGGCATGTAAACTTCTTCAGGGAAGGCAGAGAAGGGGCTCATTTGAACAGGGCTGAAAAGGGGTTGTCAGAAGACAAGATTTGGGAACACACTGCTCTGAATTCTGTGTACTTAAATGGAAGATCTGAAGGAACCATGACAGTAAGACCCAAACCTGAACACTGGTACATCTACAGCAGCGTCTCAGTTTGGGCCAGGAGTCAACTTCCAAAGGCTCTCATCCAGCAGTCCCTACTTCCTGTGCTTTCTTTTCGTTTGTGGAGTGGATCTGGAAGAGATGAACCCCACGTCTTTCAGGTGAAACACACACTTAAAACATGCTCTGGAAGCCCACTGTGGACAAACACATGTTCAGTCTGTGCCATGCTCCAGCTAGCACACTGTTCCCGTGGCATGGCTGCTGAAGGGCCTGAAATTTAGGCTAAAAATAATAAAAAGTCAAACCTTCAACATAGACAAAGGAACAGTGTCACTGCTCTACTGTGCATCATAGAGAGAAAATTTAATGATATTTGGAAATAAGACTGTCTGTATTCAAAAAAGAGTGTTTAAAAAAGCTTGTGAAGTGACATATCACTCATGAGACAGCTGCCAGTACAAACAGAGCTATTGAAATGATGCTACATATATTGCATATGAAACCTTTGCACATGTTAGACCCTTTTTAGTCTTACTAAGCAAAAAACCAAAAACCTATGCAATATATAGATCACTAGTATTTATAAGTATTATATATGCACATAAAATCATCTCCCTGTGTATGTTGTGATTTTAAACACAGTGGATATATTATTCACTCATGCTGATCTCCGTAAGGGAACACAGAGATTCTGTAACATGTTGTTTCATCACAGTCCTTGCTTTGTATACAGAAAGCATGAAATTGCTGATATATAACCTGAAAGCAAATAAATCTTAGTATCTGAAACATAAACTTTGCTACTCCTGCTCTGTAGTAAAAGCTTAACTATTCTTTACTAATTACTGGATGAAATACATTAAATATAAAGGGTGTCTGTAGTAAAAAATTACATAATGTATGATATAATTAAATACACAAAACTATGTTTAAATAGGTGTAAGTGTCTGGGTAAACCAAATCAACAAAAAAAAAATCAAAGACAATATTGACAAAGGCCCTTAAATCATACTGGTGTGTATAAAAGTTTTTCATAGAAATCATGTCAGTTTTAATTACAAATTTTATGGTGTGTTAAGGTCTATTTTGTATTTTTATAACTATTCATTTTTATTTCAATGATAATAAAAGCCAATGATAATGTTATTTTGAACAGCTGGCATATTTGAGAGGCTGATAAAAATGAGTTGATCAATGTATAATATTACCTTGTGATACGGATACAGCTATGGATATAAAGCTACCTAAAGGCTCTGGGAAGAGCTGCCTAAATCTATGGTGTGACCGCTACCATATTTTGTGTCTTCAGAAATTATGGCCTCATGTGGTCACAACAAAGTGTTTTAAATTGGATGTTCTTGATGTCAGCATAACTTCAAAGTGTTTGTGCAGTCTGACCGAGGTGTAGGAAAGCTTGCTGCAGGGCAGGAATTCGCAGTGGCTCCAGGGGCAGGTTTGATGGTCAGCTGGAGCTTCTCCCTTCCTGCAGCTCCAGAGAATCTCAGCGTTGCCCTTGCTGACAACTTTTCTCCTAGGTTTCAGGACGAAGCAGACGTTACCTACATTAAAGGAGGAACTTACATGAAGTAAATGTTGCCAGATCAAACAGGAGCAGCGTGAGCGCAGTGCTACTGTAATGAAAATACTCAAAAGAAGTGTCATAACTCAAATTAAACAACTCTACGTTATTCAATAACACAGACCTTGAATGACTTTTACTACCCATTGACCCACCCAAGGTTTAATGTCAGGTGTTTTCAGTGATTTGAGCGAGGGAGCTCAGCCAGCGCAGCTCTTGGCTGAGGTGGTGGGCGGCAGCGGCAGCAGCAGCACCAGCACCAGCAGCAGCAGCAGCAGCACCAGCAGCAGCAGCAGCAGCACCAGCAGCAGCAGCAGCAGCAGCACCAGCAGCAGCAGCAGCAGCAGCAGCAGCAGCAGCAGCAGCCGGGCTACCGCGGGGCTTTGTTCCTTTGTTCCCCAGCCCCGCTCCCCTGGCCAGAGCAGCCTCCGCGCAGCCTGCTCATGGCTTTGCTTTTTTCTGCCCTGCTTGCTCACCTGCAGCCTCTGTTCATATTGTTTTATGGTACTTTAGACAACGGGTTTTAACAGCTAAACATAAAAGCCACTGAGAGCATAAACAGGAAACTTGTGTTTAGGTGGGAGTGCCTAGGAATTTTATACTGCTGACCACAGAGGCCATGGGAGAAAGGAAATAGGAAAAACACTGTAAATACCTGGGTGACTAATGACTTGTGCTGCTCATCTGGCTTTTCAGAACATGAAAAGTTCAGCCTTTTCCAGGCAAAACAGCGCAAGGCAGGCACAAATTCTCTGGTCAATACTCTACGTGCCCCTTCGCTGCCCGTTTCCCTGCTCGCTCCCACCACGGAAAGCGCCCCGTTCCTACGAAGTCGAATAAACCCACAATAAATTGTCGCCCGGCACTCGAGACTGCACTGGCGGCCGAGGGAGGGAGCGTGACACGCGAGGGTGCTCGCCTGCTCTCCGCCTTCGCACCGCCTAAGAGGATTTCGATGAAAGAAACCAAATTTGCAGCCCCCTGTTTTGTGTTGAGGCAGCAGCTGGACTTTGGGGGCAGCGTGAGCCTTTGTCCAGCTCTGCCTCGCCGGCTCCCGAAAAGGTTGCCATTGTTCCCGAGGGGCCTCGGCGGGGCTGCTCCTGTGCCCGCTCCCTTTTATCGCCAGCCGCGCGGCTTGGGAGAGGTTTTGTCTTTTGCTGACAGCAGCAGCTTTGGCCGACCGGCATCTCCCACGCGGCAGCGCTGGGCTGGGATTTCCAGGTTGCCATCTGCGCGGGGGGGATGGCAGAGCGGGGCGTTTTGGCCACCGGGCGATTCCCCTCCGGGGGCCACTGCTGCTGGTGAAACCACGACATCTGGTCACCTTCACCGGGCGGGCGGGCTCCGGCTTCACTCCAAAGCTGGGGCGGTTTCTCACACTGGGAGCGTGACCCGGCAGGGGAGGATGAAGGCACATGAGGATGCTTCCCCAGGGCACGTTCCTGGGGCCAGCAGCAGCCCTGCGGGAGGGCAGAGCGGCCGGGCCCTTCAGCAGCTGCAGCCTGGGAAGCCCGGGAGCCCAGCCGCAGCTCTGGGCAGCGCTTGCCTCAGTTTCCCGGGGAGCTCAGCCCGAAGGGTTAGTGCTGCAGGAAGGGCAGGGCAACGTGGGCTCCAGCAGCAGGATGGAGGGAGCCCCTCTGGTGACCTTTATTCAGGCCTTGCTGCTTCTCTCTCCCACAGCACAAAAACTGATAAACAGCTAGTCCTCTTTTCATCAAGTTCCTATAAAAACCCAATAACCTGCAGGTAATACTGATGTGCCCAGGCTGCTTCAGAGAAGCACCAGCACAGCCAGGGATGTCAGCCCCGGAGCAGCAGCTGGAACTTGCCGAAATCAAGTGTGTAACTAAATAGGGGTGGAATTTCACTCATGGAAAGTTAAGCACATCTGTAAATATTTCTTTGAATCCAGGCTGGGGCTTCATCCACAATGAACTTGTCATTTGATTGCTGAAGTGATACGATAAGCCATGGCAATGTTTGGCAGGGCGCTGGGGAGAACAGCTTTGTTGATAGCCAGGCACGATCACTTCCAGACTGCGCCAGCACTGAATTTTATCGACACAGATGCATGTATACACTTGTATGTATATGTTACTTGATGTATACATGTACCTATAGTTACAAACGGGTGTAGATACAAATTCACTCCAGTTTATAATAACATAGTTGCTTGATCCCATGCAGT
>VZRH01001694.1:536984-566453 GCA_013397555.1 Urocynchramus pylzowi | reverse complement strand
TTTTTTTCTCATGAATATTGTAACAGTAAAACATGCTGGGCCCTCTAAAATCTCTTCTTTTCCCAAGGGCAGCCACAGACCAAGAGCACAGCAGCAGAAGCTGTCCGACAGTACAATTCCAACCCCATCAGGGAGGACCTGCTCAGAGCCTGTCCTCTCAGCTGGCAGCGCCTCACTTGCAGCAAGCACACAACCTCACCACCGTCCGAGGAAACCGCTGAATGCGCTCAGGAAGGTGAAACACGGCACTGCTGAGCGACAGCCCCGGGGCAAAAGCCACCGAGGGACTCAGGGGCAGCCCTGTGGCCGCGGCGAAGTTCAGCCCCCGGCGCAGCCCGAGCAGGGCACGCTGCTGGGAGGGACCGCAGCGCTCGGAGCCCAGCAGGGCACACATGGCTAATTGGGGTGGGAAGGACAGCGCTGCCTCCTCTGAGCTGCCTGCCCGAGCCAGCTCTCACACAACGACCCTGGAGCTGTGTCCTGAAGACTGTAGCGGCCAAAGCATTTCTCAGGGTTTTACTTCTAAATCCCTTCTCCCGCACAATACTGAAAAGGGGCTCTGACCCAAGACTCTTCTCGGTTAAATACCCGAGCTGCCAAGCTACAGATTTTCAGGGATTCCTTTTGAAACTCTTCCACTTTGTACAAAGCGATTAAATATTCATTGGCACGGGGACTGGGAGCCGGCCTCCTGGATGAGCACCCCCACCCCAAGCCGCAGAGCCCTTTTCATTCCCATCCTCTGAATATTTAATCAGCTCATACAAAGCAGAGCGGCTTCAGCAGGGGAGCCTGGGAGAGCCCCGGCAGTGAGACCCGATGATCAGAGCGCGCAGCAGAGACACCCGATCCCAGGCGCCTGCTCCAAAGCAGGCTGAGGAAGGATTTGAGCATTCGGCTCAGCATAGCTGCGAGCGTGTTAGCTATTCACAGCGGAGGATGTGACACTTCCTTTCTCTTCTCTCCCCCACCCCGTCTTTTATTTCAGTTAGATGTGGTTTAACCACCTCAGAGTCCAGCAGGAATGAGGAATGCTTCATTTGTGTCCTGAAAACTGTACAAAATGAATGGATAAAAATTTGATGAGAAGTTTTTCAGCCATTCAAGCACCTCTCTTAATAATGCAGATGTTTGATTTTCTTCTTCAGTATGCAGTAAGGATTAATGCACTTTGAAGATGGCATAGAAACTTTAGTTTCCAGAAAAGGAGAAAAGTCTCAGATTTAAAAAGAAAACCCCACCTAGGAGTATGACATTATTACGTGAGCTTCTATCCTCCTGATTCTCTTAACTGATGACTGGGACAGGCTTTGCACTGAAATTTCAGCAGAGAGAGATCTTTTGCAGCCTACCTCTAATAAACAGAGTTCACAGCGGAAATGCTGCCAGGCTGTGATCAAAGCAGCACCCTCAGGTGTTGCTGTGATATACTGCTTGCTTACTAAAACACAGCAGTTCAAACAGCCAGGCTGTATTTAATTGGTGTATATAGTATTTCCAACTCGGGGAGCTCAACACCAAAGAAGGTTTCTCTTAGATCTTTCACTCTGCCATTGTTCTGCTATTTGCTCAGAAGAAAGACATTTAGGAGACCAAGTTTTGGGTTGCATCTAGAAGGACCCTAGGACTATTCACAGCATTGCCTCAAACTTTATAGGGGGCTGCCCTGTGAGCACTCCTCTGCTGTTTCCACTCAGAAGTCCATGCTGTCCTCTCCCCAGCTGTGGGGAGCAGCTCTTCCCCAGGGATGACTGAACACCTTTACTTCAGTCACATCAACTGCATATGTAAAAGACTGATGCTGACAGTGTACCATAACGTAGTTTTAGTGTCTTTAAAGTATTAGAAAAACATCCAGATGATGAGTTCTTGGATTTACCAGTCACCATTCAGGACTTGGTACTGTCTGGAGCAGTGCTTGGCTCCATACTCAAAGTTCACAATTCATCCTCTGAAATTCAGATGTGTGCCTAAAACTTTGGCCTAGCCTGACCACTGGAGATACAAGCTCATATATTTTCAAGGAAGAATATTTTTTTCTTGCCCAGTTCTCTCTCAACATCTGCCACAGTCACAGATCCTGGCTCTCAGGCTCAGTCTTCTTACCTGAGCAGTCCAGACTCCCACCACTGTCACACCCCTCCCTCTTTGGTCAGTGAATTCCCACTCCTAATCAGTTGCTACTTCTTGGTTCCACCATCTGTTTGTTGTTTTCCTTTAGTCAAGTTTTTGCCCTCTTTTCAACTGCTCCAAAGAATTCCTTGTTTACACTGCCTCAGTGCTGGCAAGGATGTTTCATCCCATCCCTGACTTTTACGTTGAGTAACCAAAGTTAGAGAAATCCACTTTCTTTGACTTTGGATGGAGTACATTCAGCCCAGGGTGGTGATGCACATACCAGCTTTGTGCCAGGCAGGAGCTGTGAGGGGACAGAACATGTGCAGCCACTCTCCATGGACAAACAGCCTCTTCTTTCATCCACTCCAGCAGCCATAAAAAACTTGCATGTGTGCCCTAAAGGTGGGAGGCACGGAGATATTAATTCCTATATTAAAATGTCTCTACTTAGCATGGGCAAAGTAGGTTTTATTCCAAAAGTTTCTAACTGGACCTAAATGAGAGGCTTCTATAAAAACACAACAGGCATTTCACAACAGAAAAGGCCACTTTGCTCCACTCCTGCCTTTTGAGTCACTGCAACAAACTTCTGAAAAACCATGACTTTTTGGAAAAAAAAAATTATCATTTTTTTGGTAATATGAACAAAACAAAATGTTTTCTCAATTCTTGTTCCCAGAGTCTGCTAAAATGTTTTGACAATTTTTTTTTTCAAAATTTCTGCCTTAGGCATACACCTGGAATATAAAATATCATCCCAAATGATTAAAACTTGACAATGTGTCAAAATGTGATTTTATAATAGGAAATATTGTGCAAACATCATATTATGCACTATTAGCCCCACCTATTAAAAATATTTCCTTATGTGTAGCAAAGAGGCTTATACAAACCAGCACTTGCAGATGTAGTCACTATTTCCTAGTGTGCAATACCTTAGCAATTTTGACTTTTTCAATATTACTGAGTGCAACAAGATAACATTAATGAAATAATCCCTTGGTGAATTTATTCTTTTAAATAAAAGCTTGCTTTGAATTATGCTGTAAAAATGCATCTTTAAATCAACTAATTTCCATTTAATTACACGGATATTAGTCAAAACCAGCTGAGTGGACTTTTCAATTTATAATTGTGAAAATTCTCTCCCAGGCTGAACTCCTCTATGCCAAGTTTCTGCATTGAGCACATTTTTACGGTCTAGTTATAAACCCTAGAAAAACAACGTTTATAGGAAATGTTGACACAACCTTAAATAAAGTGGTGCTAGCTGACACCTCTATATTTTCAATTTGGGGATTTCTACTGGGAAAATATAAACGCTAATGCAGTAAAGGAAGCCAACTATAATAAAACCCTCATAGTCTTCCTGTTCACCACACGAAGACCTTCTTCAAAAAGCACCAACTCAGGCTGGAGATGAGTTGAAGTTAACTGCATTCCTCTGAGGGTACTAAAAATTACCTGCAGATAGTTCAGCCTTACAGTTACTTGCAAGACTTCAGTTGAGCCAAAGTCATGTGAATATTCATCCCCCCCCAAAAAAAGAAAGGAAAAAAAAAAAAAGAAAAAAGAAAAAGTGGCAAAAGCCAAAAAAAAAAAAAAAAAAAAAAGGGTGCTAGTCCATTTATATCCTTCCTAACACAATATAAAAAGAGGAAAATAGACTTTATAGATTCTAGTGAAACAAATGTAAGTATACACAGGGGAAAAATATAGAGGTGGAAAGTGAAAATGAAGTTAGCTTTCCTATCTGTATCTTTTAATTCTGGCTCACCTAAAATGAATGAATAAAGGAAGGGCAGGGGCCTCTGCTTAGCCTTATTATTACTGAAGATGTTGGAAAAGATTAATGAGCAAAGATCTGGATGATTTTCAGGACAGGTTCTGAGTCGTGGCGACTGAGATTTGAAAGTGTTGGGTTACTGATCCTGCCTCAAGAATAAAACCCAATCATATTAATGATATTCTGGATGTGAGATATAGTTTTGGAGGGAGGATGTTGAAAAAGGTGGCAATTTCAGAACTTTAATATGAAATTCAGAATAAAAACCAAATTATATTGTTTAAGGGCAAATTGTGCTAGCCTGGTTGCCTCCTGAGATAAGATGCCTGGCTCTGTACATGAGGGGAATAAAATGGATGGCATTTCTCTTGATTTAAACAATACTTCAGAGATTATTTCCTGTAGCATCCTTGTAGCCAAACTGAGGAGATATGGACTAGATGGCTAGACTTGAAGATCTGTGATAAACTGACTGAATCTTCAGGCTCAAAGAAAATTAACCAATGGTTCAGTCTAACTGATAACCAGCTGAGTAGATTACAGGACTTAACAGCGGGGCCGATGCTGTTTAATGTACTCCTTAGTGTCTTGGACAATAATCTATAATGCACTCTCAGCAGATTTGCAGATAATATCAAACTGGGGAGAGGGGTCAGTATTCTGGAGGGCAGAGCTGCCACTCAGGAGGACACTGACAGGCTGGAGAAATGGGCCATGACAAAACTCCTGCAGTTCAACAAAGGAAAGCACAAAAACTGCACCTAGGCTGAATTAACCCAACACAGAACTGCCAGACTTGTGCTGGCTCACCAGGAAAGGAGCTGGCAGTCCTGGTGAACAACAGGTTAAACATGTCAGTAGTGTGCCCTCTGGGAACAAAGGTCCCTCTGCATACTGGGCTGTAACAGGAAGGGCAAAACCAAGGGATCAAAGGAAGGGACTCTTCTCCTCCCCTTGATAATCACGAGACCTTGTATGAAATAATGTGTCCAGTTTGGGAACCCTGGTACAAGAGAAACACTGATCCATGCTGGAGTCCAGAAGAAGGCCAGCAAGATGTTCAAGGGGCTGAAGCAAGAGGCAATAAAGTGAAGTTGAGAGAACTGGCTTTGCTGAGCCTGGGGGATAAAAAGAATCAGGAGAAACGTTGCTGTTTTTTCAGTTACCTAGGGAATGGTTGTAGACAAGAATGGGACTGACTCTTCCTGAAGATGCAGGAAGATAACAGGTAAGATAAATGTAAGAACAGGAAATTCCAGTTGGACAAATGAGAGAAAAAATCCCAGTAAGAATAGTTGAACAATGGCCAGGTTGCCCAGAAAGATTGTGATAGCTGTTCTTAGAGATACTCAAACCTCAGCTGGGCAGGTTAATCATGCTTTGAAGAGCAGGTTGGGCAAAGTGATATCCAGAAGACCCTTTCAACCTGAATGGTTCTGTTTCCATTTACTCTTCAGTAATCATCCTGACTTGTCAGTTCAAGAGGTGTCTGGGAAAACCAAGACTTTCCAATGTCACTTCTGGCATTGACTTGCTCAGTGGAAAAGCAGGAAGTGGGCACAGTGACACTCTGAGCAGCAGCCTGCTGGCTCTCAGGTGCCATTCAGGCTTCTCCTTTGGACAAACTGGCTGCTGATAGAACTGGATACTTGCCTGCCTTTGAGTGCCCAGCCTTATCTGTTTTTAAGGAAAGGCATGCTGAACTCTCTAGCAACATTAGAAAGTATTGGCCTGAGTTTTTCTTTAGTTGCTATCATACCTAACCTTCACCTCTTCAGAGGCAAACACAAAAAAAGTTATGTAAAAAGCCAAACTGAATCATCCTGATAAACAACACTGACCTTGTCTTAGACCTGAAAGGACCTACCCTTATATAGCTGTAACCCATTCCACTTAATGCAGTTAACAAACTGTAGTCCTTTGATTCAGTGAGACACTTGCTGCTTTTACCATTACTTTTGTCTTGTCTAATTGTCTATTAAGAAGGTAATTTGGGTTACACCCCAATGAAAATCAGACCTACCTAACCTTCTGCAGTTCCCAAGAGACCTTTCATGGAGGTTTCTCTGTGAGCAGAAGAGCTTTGGATGATATTTTTTTTTTTAACCTTGCTAACATTTCAGCCATTCTGGCAGCAATTTATATAATTTCTGCCTGCTGCTTCCTTCTTCTTCTGTTTTCCCCCATAGATTTCACAAGATATCACAGTAACCTTGGCAAAAACGTGAAATCTGCTTTAAAGTTAATGCTAAACTTCTGTAGAACATTATTTTAAGGTTTAAAAGAAAGATAGTAAGTTCCAGTATGTACCTGTCAGTACTAAGTGATTGTTCATTTCCTGTGAATTGGGAATAAAGTAATAACATACATCTGGTGAGCTAAAACATGTTGCTTATTTCTTTTTCTTCTCTGAGCCATATCCTTTACCAGCTGTGAGACATCACCATGCAGAATCTCCAAATACCTTTGAGAAAAATTAAAACAAAGGAACAGAGGGCTGGAAGGGACCCCCTGTGTCTTGGAGCCCAGTCCCCTGCTAGCCCCAGGCCACATCACACAATGCCTTTCCTCAGCTGTTCTCACTCCATCTTACAAACCCTCTTGTGCCCCCAAACTTGCATTGGAAGTCTGCTCTCCCCAGCGTTGATTGCTCAACTGGCTACATAATTTCTTTCAGCTTCCAGTTAAAATACATTCACGGGCAGTTCATGCCCATTTGTTCTTGTGCCAACACTGTACTTTATCTTCAAAAGATCTTTTCCTTCCTTGATGTTGAACCTCCTGGTGTATTTATAGAAAGCAATGACATTCTGTATCAGCTTTTGTTTTGCTACACTAAATATGTCAAGATCTTCTGGCCTCCTTATGCAAAGTAGAATTTCCATTCCCTCTCATTACAACTTTGCTGCCCTTGTTCCCAAGCCATTTTTGGCTGTTGCTGGACACAGTGATCCTGTAAAGGTTTCATCAGCTTATTTTATTAGTTGCTAACCATTTTCTTGTATGAATCAAGCCAGAAGACGACAAGGTAAAAGGATGTACAACACTAAATGTACTAAATACATTGAGAAAAATCCAATTACAGACTCCTTTCCTTTTGTCAATGTAATATTTCTAAATTTTAGGTGTTTGTGGGCTTTGCAAGACAGTGGAACTCTGATGATGGATCCTGAAGCACAAGTTAAGAGTCTAGAAAAGGAGGCTGAGGTATGAAAACAACAGCCATGGAAACACAGTGATCAGAATAAATAAGAGTCCAAGAGAGAGGTGAAGTAGGATTTATTACTGCACTGCAATGGATGATAAAGGAGGTGATTAGAAATTAACTGTCAAATTCAATTTTTTACACTCTTCTGGCCTGACAAACACTTGAAACATAAAAATACATATTTACATGAATAAAAATCTCAGCCTGTGGCATTTTCACATCTTCCATTTGAAAGCATAAAGGATGGCAACTGATTTTTTTTTATGCTATAATTACTGTTTACATTTTGTGTATCACCAAGTCAGAACTATAGAAAAATGTAACCAGCATGATTAAGTGGAGAATAGAAGATCCTTTGCATTTTTCTCCACATGCACTCAGTCTCCTCAGGTCCTGAGCAACTTAATGTAAAAGTTTAAATTTTACACGCTCATTATTCATTTCTGAGGCATGACCTGAATAAAATCCCTGGGGGGGGAAAACCCACAAAACAAAAGATCTTATTGATTGAATGTTAGCATATAGTCTTTTATGGAATAGAATTTCAATGCCCATATTGCTTATCATGATACTGAAATAACAAATTTCTTCAGTCTTTCACAGCAGTTCCAGAAATTTAGCGTCTCTTTCACAGTTTCTGCCAGCACTGAGCTATGCCCAGTAGAGTAATTTTCTTTAGTGTAATACACCACATAAATATCATAGTTTTATCCGATGGCAATGAATCTTAGAGGCAAACAGTTCTTTTTCCAGCCCTTTCATATTATATTCATAAAGGCATGAGGGCAGCTTGAATGATTAAACATTAAGCTGAAAGGCAGCATTTGGAAGAGCCCTGAGTGGGGACCTCCCTGCTGGATTAAATGTAATGTTCTCCTTGCAGAAAATGGCTAACTGGGCTGCAGGCAGGAGGTGAGCTCCACTGCTCTCTGCGCTCCCAGGGAGGAGAAATTGTGGTTTGTGCAATTTTGCTTTATGTAAGAAGCAGATTCCCAGTCATTGTTCAGCTGCAGTTGCATTAGGCAAAGTCTTTGTACCTCTTCTGCCCTTTGTGGTTCTCTAGACACGTGAGCCTCGTCCTTCTGCATGCAGATCTCTGTGTGTTTTGAAGATCTTTTTCCTCTGTGACCTGCCTATTGGAGCGGCTGAGGCTCAGAGGTATTCAGTGGATATTAAGCACACACCGGTATTTTTCAGGCAGGAATGACCTCTTGAATTTGGAGCTGTAAAATTCAGCTACTGTGTTTACTCAGTTAGGGGACAAATTGTGCTCCCCACGTCTCATATTCTCAGGTTGGTTGTAAACCTTTTTGTTTTGCTTGTACTATGTTCTGGGACTCAAATGGCATACACTCCTGGGGTCTCTGCCTGTATGAGACTCTCTTGAAAAATATGACTTGACTGGGTCCTACTTCTGTGTTGCTCACCCCTCCAAGTCTCTGTGTCAGCTCAAGCACAATTTCTCTGATAACAGAGAAAACTCAGCTCCAGTGAAACAGAGTTACTACATGAGATTGTCCTTTTTTTTATTCTTATATCTTCAAATGAGTCCATTTCAGGAATGGAGAATAATTCTCTTGGAGCAATGAAGTTTATATAGCCAACATAAACAACCCACGCCTGCTTCATGCCAGGAGAGGAGAGAGGGGGAGATTTTTTTTTTGCTACCAACATAGGCTCTTTTGCTTGAGTAGTATTTTTGGCAGATGCTACCATATTTAACTTCCCACAATGGCACTGTTTATTTAAGGCCAATATAAAACATCCCTGGCCCTTCTCTTAGATTTTTCAGTCCCTTGGTTGACTTTCACGTATCCTTTTAAGCACATTTTTTATGGTGACTTTGGAATCACTCCTCAGTGCCTTTAAACAAAATACTTCCAAACAACAAGAACTCCATCTTAGCAGGTTGAGAAAATAAGCTGTACATGGGCCACTGCTCATGGATTTCACCACTTTCTGTTCTCACCAGTAGTTCAGAGGAACAAATAACTGCCAGACCAGAGGTCTACCTAACCAAGTACCTTGTCACCAACGAAGACCAGTTGTGATTATTTAGAGAAGAGTGTACAAAAAAGCATAGTGGTGCTTTGCCTAATATGCACTGGAGCTCCTGACAATCATTTTGTCCAAGGCTGCACTGTTTTGTTTTATCAGACTGACCTAGGGGAAATTTAATTCCAGTTTTTGCACTCTGACTATTTGTGGTATAGAAAATATATTTGCAGCTGCAAATTTTTCCCAGATTTGCATTTGATTTTAAATCAAAGGTAAAAATACAGCTGCAAAAATGAGTTTCAAATCCTTATAGGAAGTTTACTAGGTCCTTAGGGACAATGGCTTAGGGTCAGCCCAACAGCCTCTGCTTTTCACAGACCATGTTTACTTTTCACTCCTGATTCAGGCTGAAGTCTCTTTCTCTAGGTGACTGCAGTGGCACCATTTCTGTCTGTACCCATTACACCAACGTTACTGGTCTCTGGCTTCACATGTGCCAGAGCACAGCTATGCTCCAGCCAAAGGCACTGCCTAAAAACATCCACCTGCTAGCCAAGCTGCCACAGGTCCTGGTGAGCCACCATGGGCTGCCTGCCACGAGGCACTGTGGCCACAGCCACAGGACAGCCCTATCCATAGGAGCACGCTGCTGCTTTGGAGCTGGATAACTTGAGCAGTCAGCACTTCCCCGCCTGGCAGGGACAGCTGGGGAATGCAGACCCCAGCATTCTTGCCTCTTCAAGCAAATGTGTCAGAAATGGCTTTCTAGTGGCCTACTCACATCCTAATTTTTCTCCCAGATCTGTTATTTCTGCTTAACAGTATTTACTGTTGGTATTTTGATAAACCTCTGGCTACTCAGAGTTTCTGGTCATGCTTTTCTACTGCCTTCCCCAGGTAAGATTAACACCTAATACTTTAATACCCTTTAACACCACCATTTTTTTCCCTGTGTTGTCCTGTGAAATACTGTGGGTGCCAAACACAACCCAAACAGCCATCTGCAGAAACAGTGTCTCCCAGAGGAGGTGCAGAATGTGCACAAACATGTGCTCTGTTTTCCTAAGGACACCTGCCAGAGTCCTGCTGATGCACCAAGCATAGGAAAATATTTGGCACAAGCCATGTCTCCAAAGATTTCTCTCCTTGTAGGTAGTGGAAAATATTCTTTTCTTAACATACTTACTTAGTTTTCTTTGGGTTCTCTCTATATAAGTGAAGGCTTCTGTTTTCCCTTTTGTGGTGCCCAACAAGCACGGCCACTCCTGGTTTCTCAGGTCTCTCAGAGCACTTATCCAGTCCCATTTTAGCTCCTGCCTCCAGGTGAGTGATGTGAACTGTTGTTATTCTGCACTCTCCATGCTCTGTCCTGTTCTTCTGAGAGTTTCTTTTTTTCTCAGAAGACTTCCCCTAATTCTTTTTCAGTTTTTTAAGTCCTTGGGGTTTCCAACAAATGCATCTTCTTAAAGGCACTAAGACTTTTTTTTATGTTATTAATGGGTTTTGCCTTCACCAATATCCTCATGAATTGTGCTGAGGTGGTGGCATGACTGGAATATTAATAAAGGAAGTATTAGCTTGCTTGGAAGGACAGGAAAGATTAGATAAACTGCCCTGCATTCAAGGGTACACAGGTGTGCTGGGAGATCCAGAATGTGGAGGATTTTACTATCTCTGAGGAGGTAAAAGGGGAAGAGAATATGAAGGCTTTGGTTGTAAGGATTGCAAAATATTAAACAAGGAAGACTTGAGACTTTTTGTGTCCAAAAAGCAGAATCTGCCAAAGGACAGGATATAACATTAATGAGGGATTTTAACAATCCAGGTATTCCTTACTGAAAGAATGCAACAGAACACCAATTTCCAGTGAGTTCCGGGAATTATTGGCAATTCTTGTTTAAAAAAGTGTAGGATTTTCCAGATTTGAAGCTAAGCAGTAAAGAATGATGTGAGAATGTGAAGGTGAAAGATTACATATGTAAGAGTAACCTTGGAGTCATAGGGTATATGATTCTTGAAAAGGCAGGAAGAGGATGATGGACTAGAAGTGTGGAGGCTTCAATAAACTAATAGATAGCAGGTAGCTAAGTGAACATAGGCATCAAAGACAGCTGTAAATTCCTCAAAAATATTGCTAAGCATGTATTATTCCATGTAAGAGAAACTACAGACACTGTAAAAAGAGAAAAAACTGCTTAAGCTATTGGCAAAATATGGTCGAAGGAATTAAAATTAAACACTTGTACAGCATAAATGACACAGAAAACAGAGGGGAAAAGAGCTGTGATGGAAAATGAAAATTATTCTCAAATAGAGAAAAAGTCCCATAAAAATGAGAGGTTTTTGGGTTTTTTAAACCATCAGATTAGATTACAGCAAAAAATTTAATTTCAATATTAAGTAATACTTTCAGTGGTAAAGTAATAGAAAGCTAGTATATATTGTTTGTGAGTAGGGTCATCACAGATTTTACATCAGTGGAGGTTATTAGGAAAGAGAGGATGACTTTCAGAAATCATCTAGAAATAGTTCCTATTAGTGGATAAAGCAGTGAGATACATGACCTCTTGATTATCTTTTAGGCATTTATTCAATTTATATGGAACTGTGCTTCACTTATTAATCAACATTGCAATTTGTTCACATGATCCCTTTATGTGTGTGTTCATCACATAGAGCCCTAAATCTTGCTTTTCTACCACCTTCTTTCTGTGAATTTTTAGTGTTAAAATTCATAGTGGTCCTGCTTTGGCTAGTATATCTCTAACCTCTCTAAAAATTAGAACTCTTCCACTTGCTTTTCCTGATTTTTGATTGCAACATTTTCCAGTGATCCTACAAAAAATCTTCTTAACTGGAAGTTCCTTTATTGCCCTTTTTATTCCTGCTGGGCATACTTTCCAGACACTTGGAAACTTATACAGTGATGCTGTCCTTTGGGTCTGGCATCTTATTCCATGGACCAGCATTAATATAAAATGATGGGTGTTCACTTTTCAAAACATAATAAAGAGAATGATTAGAAGAGTGAAAGAGTGGCAGCAGGAGCACACAGATTGAATGAGTTTTCTTGTTACAGAAGCAGATATTGTTCATCTTTAAGATTTTCACTGGAGTAGGTTGCAAGGTAAGAGAAAGAATCAGCAGGACCTGATGACTGAGGCCAGCTCCCCTCCTTTCCTTAACTCTGCTGTTCTTACCAATTCATTCTTAGGGATTTTGACTTGTGCTCAATTTCCCTAACAGCAAAGTTCATATGTACTTGATTACTTACACAGGAGACAATTTAACCATGAAAACCTCATATGTGAGGGATTAGCTGAGGGCAAAGTAGGGCTCTTAAACTCTTAATGTAAGTATGGTCATGACAGCACAGTTTGATTAAATTGAAACATTTCACTTAGCAAAGTATAGATTTAATTCTAATAATTTTAAAGGTGTCAAAAAGGAAGGGGTCCTCATTTCACTCAGCATATACAGTCTGCACATCTGTCTCCCTGAGGGGAACAATGAACAAACCTTGCATGGAAAAAATAAACAATTACTGTTTCTGTACATCATTCATCTTCTGGTACTTGCAGTTTTTGTGGACACATCTGCATGATTTCTACAAATCCTACTGCACCTTACATAGAGAAATGAGGTTAGTGATACAAAGTTTTATTTGAGAAGCAAGATATGCTGTTGCTTTGTTTTAAGATAAGATATAAGTGTTAGAAATTCTCACTTTTATTTCCTGCAGATAAATGCTGTTGAGGATGCTACTGCCATCTTTTTCCCATTGCAATGGCTTTGTCTCTAACCATGGTTTTCATGCTTAATTTTTATGTTTACCATCAGTCATGCAATTCCAATTGACATATGATTTGATTTTTCTGCTGCATAAACCAATTTTGCATCAGTGTAGTTCCAGTAACTGGGGCTACTCACGCCACAAGAAAAAGATGAAGCCCTTTTTTGTTTTCCTTAGTTTCTCTTTCCTTAATCACTTGGGCCAGATTCTTAGCTAATTTAATTTTCCTCTGTTATCTTCAGTTCAGCTCTGTTGACATACTCTATTGGCAAAATTTGTACTTCTTTGTTACAGGTAAATTTCTAAACAAGTCAGTTAAAATTTCTGTGTTTCCACTCTGCTGAACTCTTTCCTCTGTGTTAAATATTTTGAGCTCTCTTCCTGCTCTCACAGGCACCCACGTGATTTGCTGAAATAATGCACATGAAATTGCAGGCTGAACTTGCAAGATAGCTGCCTAAAAATAATCATCTTGAAATCAATGTCTGGACTTCAGAAACCTCCTTTATACATTTTATGCAATATGATAAATTACTGTTGCACTGTATTAAAAGTTTATACTGACAGTGACTCAAGTGGATGGTATGAACAGCTTTATCCAGCAGCTAAAAATCTGTTTTCTTCTCACTCTCTTCTGCCTCATAGAGAAGGGGAAAAGCAAGTTGTAATCCTGACTGGTTCTGACTTCAGCAACAGAGTGAACAGCCCCCTGTGTGTGTGAAGAGACAAAAAAGTGTGCAACCATCACCCTCCTACAATTGCTCACAATTTAAAAGCCAGCCAGCAGCAGGAACAGGAAGAGAAAAGGTCACAAGAGGACAGTGTCCATGGCCAGCATCAGGTTTCACAGAAGGGACCATAAGGGAGAAAATGAAAAACATTTGGACTTAATTAAGGCACTAATCTGGAAAAATGAGGAACAGTTGAAAGCTGCAGAGTTGGGGCATTGTATAAACTTCTTTTCTTGATCACAAAGTAACCTTGCACTAGCTTCTGCTACTGAGAATAAGGAAGGAAGAGGCTGGTAGGAACTGGGGCTCTGAGGTCTACCCTAGAGCACTGTTTTTTATGGTGAACTAACATCAATAAAGGCAAAGGAGGGAGTACAAAAGGAAAGGGGTCTGTGAGAAAATGACACACATTGCTTAGAGCTTTGCTCCCTAACATAGTGCTTTCACATCTTTTAAAATATCTGTTTCTCCTAGAAGTAGCTTTTCAGTTGTCATCTTAAATTTTCTGCTAGAAAATTCTCTGTGTGCTTATATGCAGCATATAAACAACAGGTAAATATGGAGTTATATAAAATAACACTGTAGATAATATGCACATATATTTGCTTGCATTTTTCTCAAAAGAAAAAAAAAGTTGGACCCACACCTGCAAAAAATGAAACAAAGGAAGACAAGATGCTGGAGTTCCTTCCAGCCTTTTCAAGGCCTATCTGCACTACAGCTTTGATTAACTAAAGGCAGAAGTATCTGATTTAGTTTCAGTCCTCTGTGTTTTGTCACTCTTTTGGACACAACAGTGTTAAAGAACAAAATTAGGGGACCTTCTTGCAGTCAGTGGCCTGCCCATACTTCACCATGAAAAGCACACAAAAAAGGTGTAGTTCTGGGCACCCCAGACAGACAGACAGTTAGAATGCTCAACCTCGAAGTGCATCCTTTCAACAGCTGAAAACTGGCATAGCTATTCAGCAGGGAAATGCACTGCTGCTCAATATGGCACTGGCATAAATTCACCCATTAGAAGCTGCATGCACACATCTGAGGGTATTGAATAATCAGGGATTACAGTTAGATGAGGGTTCAAATGGATGTTAAGTTTCTAAATGCCTAATTTATTTTTTTTCTTTATGGTCATAACAAAGATTAAGAAGAGTGTATTTTGTTCATGTGCAGAGACCAAGGCAGACTTGCTACCAGACTGGGTAAGCATGTCTTAGGCAAAACTTTCTATGGAAAGAGATTTCTAGCCCAGGATTCAGGACAGAGAGATGCTTGTGAGTAGGAAACAAAGGACACAGCATTTTTTTTTTAATCAGCTGGTTTTCACCCTTTAGATTCACATTTCATGGTTATATTAATATTCAGTACAATCAAACAAGAAGTTGGATATCTGACTGTTTTTCTCATTCTAGTTTCCATATGAAATTTCTCAGCTATAGCAGTTTGAGGACCCCTAACACCACACCCTTATCTACAGAAAACAGGTTCCATTAAAAATAGAATGATGCTGCTTTATGTCATAAAGGTGGTAGGGCCTTCAGTTCAGGTATGTCTTCAGTTGAGTTTTGGGCCCTGATTTTCTCACACATTGTTTCATATGCAGCTGTCTGGGCAAACCAGTTTCAAAATGTGCACAGAAAGCTGCTCAAGTACCTGAGAGTACCCTGCTTCTATTTTGCATGATAAGTATGACAGATAAAGACAAGATAGTCCAGAATCGAAGCAACCTCTTGTTCCCTTCCCATTAACATACAGGAAAAGAACAGAACATTGATGTCTACTGAAGTAAATAATTATATAATAATACTGTTATTTTAGAAAAATGGAATACAGCTTTTTGATAGAAATATGTACCATTTGGTAAGGATACTTAGAAGTTTGTGGATCTTACATGAAAGTTCTTTTTAAGTTATGTTTTGTGGCAATTCTTTCTAAAAACAGCTGTGGTATGCAGAAAATAGTACAGTTGTTGCTTTGAAAAAATATCTGTCTGCAGTGGTCTGAAAATAAAATCCCACATCAAGGAGTACACTACAAGTTAGCCTTGCTCACAGACAAAGGATACTTATGCAAGGATGTGTGTGAGTTATTTCTAAGCAATGCTTTTCCATGTAGTTATTTTGGAATTGCAAGTATGTTTCTCTTCTCTTGTTTTCCCATCACTGGTGAAATGTGCTTCCTTTCAGCCTCAGCAGAGTACTAGACAGGTGCACTGAAAGCCCCAAACTTGCAGTTGAAAAATGCTGGCATGGTTCACTCAGCTGGTAGAGCTTATTCTGGTATCATTTAGGCCAGATTTATGCTGATGGAACACCTCTAGGTGAAATCCAGGTCTGTTTGAACTCAGGGCTAAGATTAACTCCAGAAACATCCAAATGAAACCAGCTTGCAGAGAAAGCACTAGAAATACCTTTGTTATTTATGCATTTGAATTAAGCCAAGTGATCTAATTGTTGATGGGTTTCAGTAAAGTATGCCCCAACTGATGCCATTAAAATCAACCAAGTTAATCTTGTTTTACATATGTGGGGTTGGGATCAGAATTTGTATAAAGAGCCTTTTTTCATTCATTTAAGTGGAGGAAGTGGAACTAAAGGTTTTTATAGCTGAATTAGGATTTTAAAACATGAGTAGATGTAGGGAGAAGGGAAGATTACAGTGAACTTCTCTGAAGTATCCAGCCTATTAAGGAGCACTTTCTGTTGCCACAGCTTCTGCCAGTCTGTGTAGTTACATGCCACCCTTAGGCTTTATTTCCAAAAGCCTCATCAAGGTACTTTCTGTCTTTTTGTGTGCTACTTTTTTTCTGTCTTTTTGTGTGCTACTTTTTTAGCCCTTGAAATGGGTGGCAGCATTTTATATTTTTAAGTAGTGTTTGTGCCAGCTACATGGGAACTCTTTTTTTCAAACTGTACTATTGTCTGAGGTAAATCTTGGCATAGATGCTACACAGCATTCATTAATGCCCTGCCATGCATGTGCATGGACTACTGCAGAGGTCAGTCCTGCCCTTCCCAGGTGCTACATTTAGTTCCATCTACGAGTCACTAACCCAAACATTGAGAAGGCACTGTCAGAGCAAATGAAGCAGAAAAGTTGCTCCCAAAAATCAGTGGACACAAATCTCTCTCCTCTGCTTTCTGAAGAGATGCCAGTTCCTCCTGTGTATACACCTGGTAGAGCAGCACTGCTCAAAGGAACATCTCAATCTTCCATGGCAACAAGCCCAGAAGCTGATCTGCCAGCCCCAACCTGGTTAACTACTAACAGGCAGTAAGTGGGGGCAGCCAGCACCCCAAAGAGCAAGGGCAACCTATTTCTTCTGCACTGGGGACAACTTTCATGCTGCTGCTCTGGTGCTGCAACACTTAGGTGACTTCCAGGACACAGATTTCTCAGGAGTTTCCTTTACCTTTCTGATAATCTGCTAGGAGGCTCAGACATCTGAGTTTTGCTTCAGCACCTATCCCAGGAGCTCTGCTAGCTGGCTCAGTCTACAAGCACATCTCATATCATGTGCAGCGGGTCCAGAAAAACTGCTTTTCAGTCCTTGTCTTTCTTCTTATCTTTAACAATATTGCCATGTCCTCAGAAACCTGATGAAATGACACTGCCAAGCCAGTCTGCTGCTCTCCTGCCAATGTGTGCCCACTCTGATGGACGCGCTCGGCAGCATCCCCTACTCTGTCTGTCAGCAGGTCAAAGGTGATGCTGGCAAAATCAGCAGATGCCAGCACAGGAATCACAGGAGTGGTTACTTTTTAGTTCAGTTTCCAGATTTCTGTAGTTTCTGGTAGGCATCCTGGAATTCACCATTAGAAAAATAAGTGTGGAATAGCCTCATGGAATATTGGAGGATTTATTAATGTATAGACATAGAACTGTAGAGACTGTATGATTAATAAGAAAAGCACCTTGACTGTGGAAAAAAAAGGTGGTATGTGT
Source organism: Urocynchramus pylzowi (assembly GCA_013397555.1). Taxonomy (NCBI): domain Eukaryota; kingdom Metazoa; phylum Chordata; class Aves; order Passeriformes; family Fringillidae; genus Urocynchramus; species Urocynchramus pylzowi. The sequence continues at coordinate 548,874 of VZRH01001694.1, read as the reverse complement.
GTACTTCTGTTTAATTTCTTTAATTACTGCAACTTCAGTGAATGACTAAACTAATCCAATAGAATAACCCCAAGTAGATATACCCAGTCATTTCCCACTGATGTCCCCCAAGGGCATCAAAAGTATCCAATCCCAAAAGTATTCCTGGATACTTTTTGAATTATTTTTGAATCTTTTCTCTCTATTGCTTTCTAAAAAGGACTTCTAATTCTATACACTTTATTATTTGGCCTGTTTCAATTAGGAGTGCCCCTAACTTTGTTTCTTTCTCTCTTCTGTAGACAGAAGTTTTTATGTTAAAAATCAAAACAGTCCTTCTTCCGTATTCTGCATTTATACTGTATATATTCTGTCATCCTAAATTTTACCAGTGCAAATTGTGAGACATGCTCTCTCTGCATGGGGGAAAGGTGTAGTTATTTATACATAACTTAGAACATGCTTTGGTATGTGTTCCTAGCTAAATATATAAAAAAGACAACTACCAACTTAACATCTCCTGAAAAATTAACGTTCTCAATTCAGTGACATTTTTTAGCATGCACCTTCATTTAGCTTAGTAGGCTATGCATGAGAGCATCCAATCTGGAATCATTAGAAACAGTTGCTAAATTTCAGCTTTGCCTTCTGTTTTCAGGACTTTTTTTTTAATTTCAACATAATTCTGACTATGTTTTCAATTCTAAAGGATATAAATAAAAAAAAAAGTAAACAGACATAGGTATACATTAGAACCTTTGGTTTTTTCTCAGATCTACCAATTTCACCTGTATAGGACTGCAATTATGTCTAAAAGGCTTAGGTACTGAGTTTCAATATCGATTAATTAGTGATGCTTTAAAAAACCATTTTATGTGACATTTGGGAAAAACCTGGTGATAGAAAAACATATACTTTATTCTTCCAAGAGTAAATCAAACTATGACTCCTTCACACTCAGCCTGTATTTCAGATATGCAACTATAAACCCATTATAGTTCACCCATTATATGGTGCTCTAAGTCTCTGTTTCATGTAACTTACATTATGTAAAACGCATGCTCATGAACTAAAATATAGTTGTTGCTTTTTATAAAGAAAATAAACAGCAGGATAAATGTTACCATTGCCATCAGAGGGAACTTTACTGAATAATTCCTTTGAGTATGGTATGAAACATCCAACTTTAAATGTCAGTAACTGAAGTATGAACAAACAGACTGATAAAAGCCTTTCCTGACCAAAGATTCATCTATTCCAATATCCTACCTCCTAGCAGATATGCAGGGAAGAGTACTACAAGAAAAGCATATTTCAAGACTTCTTTGGAATAGTCTCCCACCTTCCACAATTTGTGGCCCTAGGAATACCTGGGGTTTTTATTAAAACCTTTATTTCATATATCAAGATGACATTTTCTATTAATTATAATGATATAGATACTATTTTTTTATGTTTTATACTTGCCATTATTACACTAATAATTTTCCTTAGTTTTATTTCACAAGCTGGAAAATTCTAGCCAGATTTCTTGTGCCAAACAAAAGTGCCCTCCTCACTTTTTATAGACACATCTTGCTGCTCTGGAACCAGCATAGGGAGAAGAAGTTGTGGGAGACTCCTTTTCTGTCCTCTGTACCAGACACCACGAGGTTCCTGACATCAGACATCTCCTTTCTTCTCTCTTACATCTGCTAAGTGATTAAATGAGTATACCAAATCCACCTTCATTTGTGCTGCCACTACACTTCAGTTGTGTGGACTATAATTGGTAAGAACTCCCTAGGATATCCTGCATCCTTCTTGTGACATATTTTACCCTAAACCCCGGAGACAAATTACCAAAATGGCTCCATTTCTTTCTGTCCAGGACACAGATGTCTTGGCACAGGATTTGCACTGAAGAATCACAGCTCAGTATTATTGGTCTTTTCCTTCCTCTCACTGCTGGGCTGCTCATGGCCAAGAGCTGGATGGTCACAGGCCTTAAGCTTCTTTTCTTAACCTGGCTGCCCACGGAAATGAGGTAGTTGCAACACTGCTTTTCATCTGGTGGTGTGGTTTGTTTTGGTTTTTTTTTTTCCTGCCTGCCAGTGCCCTAGTAGTAACAGAGAAATCCACAGAGGAACTTTGTCTGCATCTAAAAGAGAAGTCTCAAAGGAAATTACATTCTTACTGGTTTTGCAGCAATACACAGGTAGAGGAGAAGAGCAAGATAAAATTGTGCCATTTGGGAGGATTAGTTAGACATAAATTGTGACATATTTTGGTGGCAGCAGCTGGCTGATGACCCAGCAAGCTCCAAGCATTGCTAGCCACAATACTGGTATCCCTTGCAAGACTGGGAACATCAGGATGGTCCTGAATGAGATGGAGGTAGACAAATGTATAGGGAATCAAGGTGCAGGAATTTTAAGACTACACGAAAAACTTATTTTCTTGCCTTATGCTATCCTTTTAAGAACATACTATTTATGGTTTTAAAGCTAAAGTCAGGTTTTGCCTTTGTATAATTTTTCTATTTGAGGATCACAAGGCACTATATGAGCATTAGATCATTTTCCCCCACACACCTTCTGAAATTATGCACTCACTGTAATCATAAAGAAAACATGTAAACTGGATTCTCTAATTTAAAGCAGCTATGGCTTTTATCTGTGGACCTTATTCACTAATACATTTTTAATATACCTATGTACAAATAATACATATGAAAAATAAAATAACAGTAAATGTATCATCTACGTAAAATATTCTGATAAAAACCTGAAAATTATTAGGCTTCTTCACCGCTGACTGAAAACTATAACAGTTGGTTTCATATTTATGTGTGAAATGAATTCTGAAGAAAGAATAATAATAAATTTTTAATGCCTTTAAACATACTGATTTCTAGGGGTTTCAGAGGACAGACTTTTGTTTAATCATATTTCTGGACTGTTGCCAGGCTGTCACTATTCCCTAGAGCTGAATCTCTGGACATCAGAGGTACTCCCCTGGAGCTGCATCCATAGACATTAAAGATTCAGAGTCCTTACATACCTTAAGCTAGGAGAGACAGGGGACTTGGTCCTAATTACAGCTTATGCCCATTTAAGGTTCTTTAAGCTTAATGCAGAAGCCTTGATGCAAATGAAAATCAGGTCCTCAGTCACTTCAAAAGTACTCACAAAAAAGGTTAAAATTCTGTTTAACTTCCTCTTCTTATCAAAGTCTTGGAAAAAGAGAGCCTTTTCATAAGGACTGAGCACTGCCTGTTTTATCTGAAGACTGCCGTTTAAAGAGGGTGATTGATTTTTCCACATTAAGGGCAAAATAGCAGGAAATCTGTGCCTCACTAACTCTTACACACATACCTGCTAGCAACTGAGAAGCTCACTATTCAAATCAAAGTGGGATTTCTGGGTTTTAACTGTAGCACTTGAAGGGCTCAATTCCTTTGGCTTTGTCTTAAATTAAGAGCCAGAAATTATTTCCCCATGAGACTTCAAGTTAGATCTTTGCCAAGGCCATGGGTCACTTGATTGCATCCAGAAGTTTACTCTGTACTTAGCTGGTGATGTGTCGATGTGATGAGGTTTCAGCACATGATACTTCATAGTACACTGAAGCTGGTTCCCATGACTTTTTAAATTCAGTTGGGGAATAGGTGTACATAAAATCTGACTATAGTTTTCAGGATTCCTTTTCCTCCATGTTATAGTTTTCCAGAAATGTAAGCATTTACAGGGACCTTTGATTTCTCACTTTTATCTGTACACCACAGAGTTATTATTGGAAATGAAAAATAAAACTGCCATGTAGATGCACTGCTGTGAAAAAAAATATTACTAATTAAATGTGGATTAAGTGACTATGATAAAACCTCTTGGTAATATGCCTGGCCACTGTGGGACAAGAGGTCATGCTTCACGTGCCAAGAATGACAGTGAGATGCTACAAGGGTTTGAGAACCAGTTGGAGAGTCAATTCTCTAGTTCAGTGACCTCACTTCAGTGGGAACTGTATAAACACAGAAGTCGACCAAATAAATTTAGATGTATTTATAACTCTCTTGTGTAGTGAAGTACACTGAAGACAAGGGATGTATAAATTACAGACTGCCAGTAATGGTAAAAGAAAACAACAACAAACACAACTTTAAATATATATTATAAAGAGCAGACAAGGAAAAAAAAAAACCAACTTTCCAGAGAAGACTGCAAGTAGCTCAGTGACACTCAGATTTTTCACACCAGTATCCTTTTCCTATATGGTTTGCCTCTAACAGAAGCCTCTGTCTTAACTGTCAGTCTGGGCAGAACAGACTGGCTGGGATTCTCTGAGAAACCCTGCAAAAAACATTAAGGCTTCCTTGCCTCAGTGGCTAACTGGAAAAGGAGAATATAGTTTTCTTGCTTACTGAGTGGCATACAGATAAAGTATTCAAATTAATTCTTTGAAATGAAAGAAAGAAAATAGCAAGAACTGCCTCAAGAGGTACTAAAGGACTATTTTAAATTTCTTGAGATTAAAATGACAAAAATTCTTTGTAGTCCAATCTCCCACGCACCCCATTCCCATGCACTCTGCAGATACCTATAGAATAGCTTAAAACAAATCCAGATTGCAATTTTCATCAAAACCAACGGTCTGTCCTCTGATTCAAGAGCAGTCTGCTCACCCTCAATGCTGCAGCTCTGCTAGACACAGCTGCATGTGTGCCACTCCCAGAAGGTCCTGTGCAAAGTGTACCCTGGCACAATCATCTGCAAGAAGCAAAGTCCCAACGTGCAAGTCTTCTGCATTACGAAACTGAAACAGAGGGCCACTTCCTTGTATTACATAAGAGACATATTGCAAAACACACACACAAATAAAGATTTTTATGAGAACATGTGATAAACCATCTAGAAAGCCAACAGTGTATCTGTGCCACAAATCATCAGGTGTTTAAAGCATGGCTGTCTGTGCAGGGTTCCTGCTCTACTCACTGCCTTGAATAGTCTCTCTGTGACCTGCAGTCTTCATTCAAAAGTTTATTTTTACAAAGCATCTCTTCATTGTCAGAATAACACCTTCATGAACTAACTCAAAATTCTAAGCAAAACCAATTTAATCCTTGTCTCTGGAACACAGCATACTCTTGCTATACAACATTGCTAGAATAAGATACATAGTGGTCAAGTATGGATTGCAGTTACAAAGGGCATTCTCTGCTTTCATTGAAAAAAAAGAGGTCATATTTGTTTTCTTTTCAGTCTTCCAGTATTTGTCCCTCTTTTCAAGCTTCATTGACAGCGCTACAGGAAGTTTCACAGCAAATACCTTTTGTCCCCTAGGATGCATAGCAGCTGGGCTGGCTGACGGACTCACAACTCTGCACATTTTTCAAATGTTTCCTTGACTGCTTTTTAGGAACAGCTATTTCTATAAACCTTTTGTTACTTCTAAGTTCTCCAACCTTTATGGAAATTCTTTTCTAAATGAATATGAAACAGTATCTTCACTACTTCTGAATCACTAATTTCTCTCATGCCCGTTTCATCTTGTGCTTATTTTCAGTTTCCATTCACCTTCTTTATTCTATTTGCAAAAGCTTATTTTCCCCTCATTTTTAAGTATAATTTCATTCTTTTCTATAATCCCATTAAAAAATATCTTATTTTTGTATATATTTCTCTTATTTTTTCATTTTCAAAAGTTCTGCATTTTTTTTAATCCTTCACAAAGTTATAGCTCTTTGTAGAGGCATTTTAGTCCACAGTAGTAGTAAAAACCATTTCGTGATACTGAAAGAAGGGAGTTTGCTTCTTCCTGCTTGCAAGCCTGCAGGTTTCCTCTCAGTCATGTGTGTTTCCTTGGCTTCTCATTAAGAAAAACAAAAAAAGAGACAAGAACTATGTGTTCTTGGCTTGTCACAGTATTTTACTACCTTGAAGGACAGAGATCAACTTGTTGGGCACAAAATGAAAACTTTATAACAAGCAGCTTGTGGGTTTTTAAAAATAATTTTTATTTGGCATCACCAGTCAAGCCTTTCATGTTGCTGAAATCTATTGCTGTCTCTGAAAAATCAGTCAACCTAAGCTGGTACAAAATCAGTTCAAAGAGAGATTTTTCTTACTTAACAATTTCTTAGAAGCTTTTGAAAATGTCACCTCAAAAGAAGGATAATAAATACTTAAAATTTGTTACCACTCTCTTCCATAAAGCAATAATAAGGGACATAAATTCTGGCCTTCACAACACAAAAGCTACTTTGAGAGAATTTTAGGAGGTTGAGAAATCACATCCTGATTTTGCCTTTCATGCTTTTGATGATGATTCAGTTCTTAGTTATGTATGTCCAACTTTTTTTTAAAAAACAGAATAAGAGGTGGGCTAAATGAGTGATTACAGTGTATTTACTTTCTCCTTCTGGCCAGGTGGGTGATTGACCATACAGAGTGCCGTTGTTTTGACTTCTGTGCTGACCACCAGCAGTGATGGATTCTCATCTTCTATGCAAATAAAGATATATGCTTTTGGCCTTTAATCTGCAGATATATATTATTGTAAGGGGAAATTAAGCTTATTAAAATTAAGCATCTCTAAACTATTCCAGGATTTGGAATAGGGCATGTATCTCCATGTGTGTAAGATTATTCTGCTTGCTGTCCATGAATTTGTCCTTCCTCCTTCTACCTAGTCCTGCAAGTCTATCTTGTCCCACTTCAGCAGACTGAAGTCTTTTTACTTCACTTGTGGGACTCTGCTCAGTCTGTCTTCTTGTCCAGTCTCTTTCAAGATAAGATAAAACCCATTATCTGAAAATCTCCATTTGGCCATCCCCTAACACCAGAGGTACTTGATCTCATGTATCTGAGGTAGTGCCATAAGCTCCTCTTAGAGGAGAAGAAAGAACTTACAGGGCACCATTGGTCTGAGACTGTGGGAGTTAAACTGCTGCCCAGACTTCTCTGACACATTGTCTTAATACACATTCACTTTGAATTTTATGCAAAGGTGTTTCTTAGTAGCATATTAACCACCCTTCCGATTTCCAGCAGCATTTGTTTCAGATATTTTCTTCTCATTTTTCTGAGCTGTAAATTTTGATCTGCTCTGTCCCTTGGATTTTCCCCCTGTACTTATTTTAGTTGCTTGTTCTGCTTATTTGATTTGGATCTTGACTTCTTTATTATCTTAGTTGGCATTTCTTCTTTTTTTTTCATCCCAAAAGCAGTGTTTCAGCACTTAAATGTCTGACAGGTTAATCATGACAAAAAGGAATGTACTTAAATCTCATTATATTTTTCAACTTCAAAGAGTTTTCCTCATATTTATTAATGTATCACCACAATATTTAAGTCAGAATTACCACTGCTGTTTCAAAGGTAGGTGAACTGAGGTGCAGACATTAAAGCTTAAATCTCTTATACATTTAAAAAGTACAAATAGTCAGCAGGAGGCCTAATCTGTAGGAAGCAGGAGAAGTCTGGTACTAAGAGGTTTTTCAAAGCTTGTGTTTGGTATTGTCCAAGTTTCCCAAATTCTTTCCACTGCTCTAGTGCAGTGGATTTAAGTACTTTCATCATCTTTAAATAACAGTGTTCTGAAGTACTACAAACTTAACTACCTAAACTAACATCAACCTAAATGATTCTCTGCCTGGTCAAAAGCAAACTAATACTATGCAGTAATACCCTACTGCATGTGGGAGGATTTTCTTTACAGGTGATGTAAAATTCCTCCATGCAAACTGAAGTGCAAGAGAGAACAGTAAGGTAAAGATTCATGTTCTAAAACTTCACAGATTATGGGAGGGTGGGAAGTATTACAGTTTGTTGCTGCTGCTGTCCCCACAAAGGCTCCAGGTCACTGTATCACAGAAAACAGTGGTTCCCCTCTTTATGACCAAGTTTTGGCATTTCCCCTTGCACTGATACATGGCAAAAGCACTGCTGTGCAAACACCTCTATTGATTTAATTCTGAAAATATAACACACTGCTAAATACAAAAAAAAAATTAATGTGAGCATTGCAACTTTGTATTTTTTTACCCTGAATTCTAATTAGTGCACATTAATACTGTACATCATAAAATTCTTAATCATGTAGGCATACCCTTCAGTTTATTCTATCTGATAATACACTACCACTCTTCTAAATCATTACCAGTGTAATCTTTAAAACAGTAGCTCTTTGTCTACTGCAGGTTGTAAAAAGAGAAAGTATTATCTTCATCAGATATCACAGCTTTCATTTTTTCCCATGGTATTGTTTATTGGTGACTAAGGTCTGCTTACTTTCAATTCTAAGCAATTCTAAGTTTTCTATTACTTCACTTTAAAGAAAAACTCCTTCCCAAAAGCCTGTAAAATAAGATTGAAATCACTGACACTTTTCTGAAAAATATTCAGGAAATAGTACTACTGAATATTATAAGCTCAGATGTTGAGCTACTACACCACAAAAAATATTTTCTTCAACTAGTCACAATGAATTATTTTTCCCAGTGTTGTTTTAAAACTTGATATTCCAGACTGTCATTAGTTATCACTGCTACTAAGTTTCTACAGTATATCATGAAGTAAGGCTTGAGGAAAATTAATACACTCTCTAATAGAAATGACTGATCTTTTCTGAGAATACTAAAAATAGTCTATACATTAAGTTTATACTGTCATCAGATCTCTTTTCTTTTTCACCAGCAATAGATAAATCCACTGTAGCATTTAATTTTATTTTTAAATGAAAACTAATAGTTGGCAAAGGCACAAACACATGTGCCTTTCCTACACATTGGAAAGTGTATTTTGTGTCTCTCCAAGTGGCACGTAATATATGAGGAACCATCGTATGCTCATTGTGCCACATCTGTGGTTCAGAAAGGCAGTACATACAATGGATACAGCAACACTTTTGTGTAAGCAACAGTTAGGACTTGTAAAAATCCAAAAGGAAATATAATTATTAAACACCATTTGGAAGACTCACCTACAAATTCACTGTATTTGATAAGCTCCATAACTGCAAACCACTTCAGCTTTAGTGGTACATAAAGGTGAAGAATGAGTATGTTTATTTTTAAACTTCAGTTCCTGTTGAAATGGTCAATGACTTTAAAGGGAAGTATTCTGAAGCACCAGAACAGTTATTTCAGATACAGAACTTCCAAGTGGAACACATGACTGAAGAAAAGTATCATACCATAAGTGTTCTGAAATGACTTTGAGCCAGTCTGCCTGTTTTATCACTACAAATTTCATTTGCCAAGATGCAGCTACTGTACTCACAAAACTGTGCTGATGTTCAGAATCACTAATTCTAATTCACATTTAATTTCAGGAAATCTGGGTTCAAAAAGAGCCTAATCTTTTAACTTCTTTTTATTGTTTGGCTACATTAGAAAAAACTGTCAGGTATTCAAGATATCAGCTTCTTTAGCTGTCACTTTGCAGTGAGCTGCAGAAACGGTTTTCAGAAAACTGCACAAACATTTAAAATCTATTTCTAATTGTTAGCATACTGTCTATACCTACACAGTTCAAATTTCAGCCTTAGGTACGTGGACAGAAATGTGAATATTTGGAAGACATTCCATATTCTTTCTATCTTCTGCCACACTTTTTCTTTTTCCACTTTTGGTGCTTTTGGATGTATTATCACAGCAGCATCATGATGCTAAGTACATGATAGCAAAAGCCATCAGAATTAAATTCTTAGCTTAACACCACTTTCTCCTTTCCCTTACTCCCACCTCCCAGAAGCTGTGTAGATTTTTTTTTTGTTCCAGCTGTGGCTAGGGGATCCCTGCCACCCCTTCTAACAGCAAAAGGCTATGGCAGAAAGCTGTGCTGAGTGCAGGCTCATGGGAGATGGGGTGTCTTGGCAGAGCACGTGCAAGAGGAGCTCATGAAGGTGGAGACAGTCCTGCATCACAGGAGGAGACTAGAAAAGGATGTGGCCTCAATGTCCAATAAACTTTGAAGTGGTGCAGAGAGAAGTCCTTTTCTTCCCCACAAGTAACATCTCCATGGTAGAAGAGATGGTTAGAAAAAGGCCAAGAAAAGAGGTTATATTTTTTAAATTCTGAATGTTGTTTCTCTTTTCATACCTACACATTATACACTTCCCTTCTTTCTTCTGCACCTTCCCACCTTTCTCCTGCCCAAATAACTTCTCCTTTCAGTCTTCTCTTAAATCCCATATATCCTATTTCTGTCACACTTTCATTTTTCCTTTCATAGAACCATAGAATTATAGAACCATTTAGATTGGAAAAGACCTTAAGATCATTGAGTCCAACAGTTAGCACTATGAAGTCCACCACTATACTATGTCCCTAAGCCCAATGTCTTTTAAACACCTTTTTAAACATCTTTTAAATATCTCCAGGGATGGTGACTCCATCACTGCCCCTGGCAGCCTGTTCCAGTGTTTAACAACCCTTCTGGAGAAGAAATTCTTACCAATATCCAATCTAACCCTCCCCTGGTGCAATCTGGGGCCTCATCCTAGTTCTTGTTACTTGGCAGAAGAGTCTGACGCCCACCTGGGCACTCACTGGCTCATGTTCAGCTGCTATCCACCAATACCCCCCGGGCCTTTTCCACCAGGCAGTTTTCCAGCTGCTCTCCCCCCAGCCTGTAGCACTGCAGGGGTTGTTGTGACCCAAGTGCAGGGTCTGGCATTTGGCCTTCTTGAACCTTGTACCACTGGCCTCATCCCATGGAGCCAGCCTGCCCAGATCCCTCTGCAGAGCCTTCTGACTTTCCAGAAGATCAACAGTTCTGCTCAGCTTGTGTATGCAGACTGAGGATGTTCTTGGTCTCCTCAATCAGATCATGAATAAAGGTATTATATGTGCCTGACCCCAACACCGAGCCCTGAGGAACACCACTGGTAACCAGTGACCAGCTGGATGCAGCTCCATTCACCGACTCTCCCTAGGCCTGGCCAGCTGGACAGTTTTTTTTACACAATGAAGAACACACCTGTCCAAGCCATGAGCAGTAGTTTCTCCAGAATGCTATGAGAAACCATGTCAAAGGCTTTACCAATGTCCAGGTAGACACATCCACAGCCTTTCCCTCATCCACTAAGTGGGTCACCCTGTCACAGAGGAACAGGTCAATCAATCAGGACCTGCCTTTAATAAATCCATGCTAGCTGGACCTGATTACCTGTACATGCTGTGTGAGGCTGTGAGGATACTCAATATAATTTGCTTCATATCCAAACTAAACCTTCCCTGTCACAACTTTGAGGCAATTTCCTTTTGTCCCATCACTTGGTAATTGTGAGACTGGCTCCCACCTCACTCCAATCTCTGAAGAGCAATTAGGTTCCCCCTGTTCCTCCTTTTCTCCAGACTAAACACCCCCAGCTCCCTCAGCTGCTCCTCCATCAGACTTGTCCTTCAGATGCTTCACCAGCTTCCCTGTCTTTCCTTGGACATGCTCCAGCACCTCAATGTTTGTTTTAAAATGAGGGCCCCAAACCCAAGCCCAGTATTTGGGACATGGGCTCACCACTGCCAAGCACAGAAGCACACTCACGCTCCTCGTCTTGCTGGCCACGCTATTGCTGATACAGGCCGGGATGCCACTGGCCTTCAAGCCGGCTCATGTTCAGCCATCTGCGCCCCCTCTGACCCAGTGCTTTCAAGTCCCTTACGCTTATTTTCCAGCACAATTCCTGTACTTTTTAGAGATTGCTTTTTCTGACTTGCTCCTCGAAACCCCCCATCCCAGGGCCTGACAACCATCAGTTTCGGGGACCGGCTGGGAGCGCAGCTGCACCCCCGCCAGCGGCTGGTTGGGACAGGGAGGGAAGGCCGCGCTGAGCACAGCGCTGCCCGAGGCCGGAGCCCACAGTCCCGCAGCAGCGCCGCCGAATCCCGGGCGCAGAACGGGCCCCGGCCCCGCCGCCCCTTTCCCTCCGA
>VZRH01001694.1:501421-536798 GCA_013397555.1 Urocynchramus pylzowi | reverse complement strand
GGCGGTGCGGGGCCTGCGGCGCTCGGCCGGGGGCGCCGTGTGAGCTCAGAGCCAGCACGGCCACCCGCGCCCCGGCCCGCGGGTGTCACAGTGCGGAGACTGCGAGAGGGCGTGATCTGCCGTTTGCCGCTCTGGTGTTATAATAAAGACCTGCAGAAAGGCCGGTTCCTACAAGTCACGATGGTCGCTTATACAGCTCACGCTTTTTTTCTGTGGTGGCCGTAGAGCGTGGTCTCTGGGTGGGGTGGCAGCGGGTGCCCCCAGCTTCTGTGGCAGCGTTTGGCCCCTGAGCGGTCCCTGGCAGCGTGAGCCAGAGCTGTGCGCCGAGCTCTGACTCCGAGGCCTCAGCGATGTTTCATAACCTTGCTGCTGCTTCCATAAAAGTACAAATACGATGCGCAGCCCTCTCGGGCTCCTTAGGGTTTGGAAGGAACTGACGGCCAAAGGCGTTTTGTCCTGTGGCTGCAGAAATGGATGCAGTAAATGGGTGCAGTGCTTGTGTGTAACTTACTGAGGCAGGCCTGTCGGCTTAGGAATCCACTGGAACTTTTAATAATGACATCAGGAACATATCCCAGGTTCCAAGTGATCAGATGTGTCTGGCATAGATAATACAAGGAAGAAAGCATTTTAAAGCCGCATAAAAGAGTTTTCAAAAGACTGTGCAAATGTCTACAGCAGATTTGAAACAATATAAATGATTGGCTTGTTTCCATTTATTTTCCACAAAAGTCATGCCCGATTAAGATTTACCTAGTTCTATATCTAAATTAAAACCGATGTGGTACGTCTTGTGCTTAATTCCTTTCTTCTCCAACATAACTTGTTGAAGCTTTATAATGTGTATTAAAGTCTCAGTCAATGGCCTAGCCCTTAAATGCTAGATAGTTAAGCTAATTATAGTCTTGAATTTTCTCGTACTAATTTATTTGAACCTCTAATATGCCATTAAAAGTGGTCTTTCATGTTATTATTCTTTAATAAGAAGGAAAGACAAGGATAACATAGGGTAAACGCACAATTCCCTTGGATCACAGTAGTTTATGTGCAGTTTTTTTCCCACAGAACTATTCAGCAATCAAAATACTGAGCTGTTGGTCTTTTGTTGTTTTTTTTTTTAATAACTTGATAGTAGCTAGTTATTTTTAGTAATAGTTTAAGTTAATCTTTTTCAAAGTTACTTTTATGTAAAGCAGAATACATCAGGGATGAGTGTATATTTTTTTCTGCTTCAGTAGCTAGAAGAATTGGATTTGTTCCAACTTAGAGTTTGCAAAAGACAGAAAGGAAAAGGGAGAAAGTGCATGACAAGTGATATAGTTAAAATATTTTTCGTAATGATCTAATGTTCTTAGTATTTAATTCTAAAGATATTCTTGGGTAATGATAACTGCAGGATCAGAAGAAAACCAGCAGTATGCAAATGTTTTTAGCTTTTGGGCAGGCTGTTAAAGAAATAGATTGAGGGGTAGCTGCAGTTGTAATGGAAGTGTTTTTCAAAGCATTTAATGAAGAAAATGCTAGTTTCTTATGTTTCCTGCATCTCATTTGTGAGTGAGAATATCAGAACTAGCAATGATGGGGAGAACATATATGAAATATTTCTGACTTTCTCACGTGAAGCCTTAGAAATTTGTAGTGATTGTCGCACATATGTTTTTGATGTACAGGTTCAAGGATTATGTTGTGCTAGGTGGGAGGAGTGTTCTTCATCAGTGGCTTGGACTGTTTCAAGCATTTTTATGTGCACAGGTAAAACATTTATGGAAGTGGTTTAATGTTTTAAATGTCTGTATGAAACTGGTGATGGCTTTATATATTTATTTGCACCTAAGGAGGTAAATGGTGTCAGGTCAAAGTGAAATAGCCAAGTGTTGAATGTAGAACTTGGATTGGAAGCTGACTGGAAATATTACAGTTGCAGTTAAAGAAACTTTGGAGTTTTAAAAGTGCATGGAAAAATCAGAAATGTATGAACTTTCATTAGTTATTTTGGCAATATTTATTCTGATATTTATTATTGTTATCTCTAGTCTAAAGTCCTGTTGATGTATGGTATGCCTCAGAGGAGATGCTGTTGTATTGTGGGTAAACATGTTTTATTAGAATTCTTGTTTATTTACCACTTCCTAAAATGTTTGTCTCTTCTATTAAATACGATTTTCTGTCCTTTGCTAAATATATTTCCTGAAATATTGGAACTTTCTGTTTTTGTTTGTTTTTTTGTTTCCTTGAAATAGGAATTAAGATGGATGAAATGTTTCATTGGTCATAGCAGCAGCAGGACGAATAAGGTGGGTATGTTGAAAGATTACAGTTAACATCTTTGCAGAATGTTTTAGATTTTGATTCTGTGTCCATCTGAACACAAAGACAGTTTTTGCCTCTGTGTTTGAGTTGATGTTTATTTGCCCATTTAAAATTCTTTAAGGTCATTGAGAGTGTACTCCACTGGGCTTGTACTCCAGTGAAACTAATTGTTTTCATAATTTCCATAAAAGATATTAGTGGTTCAGCAGCAGGAAGGTATGTTTTGATGCTCATCCTTATTTGCAGTCAAGACAAGATGTTGGCCTTATTTGCTAAGACTTAATACTTCATGTTGGTGTATTAATTAACTTACAGAGATCCAGAACATGTTTTACTTAAAAAGATTTTTTAAAAACAAATTTAAAACATGACCATATATTTTTACAAGACTAACACTGGCAAATAGGAGAAACAATGCTGCTTGAGTAATAATTGAGCCCTTTCTCATGGAGTATATTTGCATGTTGTTGTCAAAGTTCTTCACAATGTAACAGCCATTAAATTATATGACAGATCTTTATTTATTTTTAACTTTTAATTTTTAATTTTTTAATGTATTTATTTTTTTAGTTTCAAAAATAAAAAGTTGGGTTTTTTTTCATTCTTTCTTGTGCTGATGTAATAAAGAGATTCTTACTGCCAGCTTAAAATAGCATTTTGAGAATGCTGTTGTCTTTGTATTGTATTTATTCTATGACTGTTTGTCTTGTCACCTCATGAGACCACAGAACAACTGGGTTGAAACCATCCTATTTGAATATCATAAAGTGTGATATTTGCTAACTAAGTGTGTCTTTGACTTACTGTGTTACAGTACTGTATTTGCTGGTATTGGTTTGTCCCTAATTGGCTGATTAAACCTAGTGGCAGTAGTATTCAAGCATTACTTTTTTAAAGGACTGATTTCATGGGTATCTATTGCATAATTGAATGTTGTAGAAAAGTTAGCATGGTTTGTGTAGCAATACATTGTAATCTGATAACTCTTCCACCTAATATCTAGAATGTAATTGAAACACCATAAACCTCACTATGGTAGAACTGCACTGTGTATTGAACAAGGATGCGAAAAGGCATCAGTTAGGGACAGACTGTCTTTGCTTTGTCACTTCAGTCTTTTACCATTTTAGGAAAGAATGTTTTCCTCACCTAAACTGTGAACTGTTCTTTTTCTCTTTGGTTCTTTTCTTGCATGTTTCTGAAGGGTATACAGTACTGAAAGCCTTGCTTGAAGGGAGGCTGGCTGGTGTCCTCATACCAGAAGTTTAGTTCTTAGCTGTTAGTACAGCTTGAATTGTTGCACAAATAAAGAAAAGAATGTAATCAATAACTCAGTCCATCTTTCAGAATTGTAATGCATTGTGGTCACTTCATTTATGGTTAAACTTTTAGTTTTTGCAGAATAATGAGTTTTTTTTCATGGAATCCTTTAAAGAGTAAAATTATGGAGTATTTGAATCATAAACATGCCTTTTTTTTTTTTGAAGTGTGACTTACTTTTAGAGGCTGCTACGGGATGTTAATTTCTTTGTACGCATCATGTTTCATTCTGTGGCTTAGCAGTTTATTGTTTTTCAGAAGGTCTAAACCCAGGATTGTAGGTTTAGAAAGTGTGTCATGGTTAATGCCAAGAAGAGGTCATGTGGTGAACTTCAGAGCTAGACTGTCTCAGCCCTGCTGAAGAGCCTCTGTCGCAGCAAGTCACAGGGGAGAGGAGTCTCCCCCGTGGCACTTGGGTATTTGCCAGGAGGAGCAGGTGCTAAAGAGATGAAAAAGCAGCTTGGGAAATTTGTTTGATAGGTAAAGGAGTTGTGGGGAAAGAAACAACTTCTGGGAGACTTACTGGGATCTATCACTGAAATTGGTTTGGGATATTAGCTTGGTTGTAAGTTACAGTTCCAGGGAAGATTTTTGCTGTTCAGGTGTGGGTGACAAAGCAGTCAGAGCTATGTTCCCATACTCAGTCTTTTTCATGAAGCCCTTTGTTACCAGCAGCTGAATGCTGAAATGTCTGTTGGAATTATTTAATGGTTTTATATGACCCCAAAGCGGAAACGAAATCAAAAAACATCTCAAAGGTGCATTGTCTTAATTTTTGGTGCATTATTCAACTGTTAAGGACAATTACAAGGGACTGTGTCTCTTCTTCAGAGGATCTTTCTCTTGAACCAACACTATGAAAATGGTATATGGTGACAAATTACAGATTAGACTGATGTCATTGCTGTTATACCTGTGCTTCTTTGCCACTTCTCTTATTTGTATGTTTGTGGTTATTTGGGATGAACTGTAGAAAACAGGGATTTTACAAAAATGTTCTTGATTTTTATAGTTTTTTTGAGCACACTTCAGTCTTCTGCAGAATGACATAGAACTTAATTCTGGTGGATTTTTTTGACTGGTTGGCCTCCCTGAGGGAGACTACAGTCTGCTGATTGTGAGGGTGTGTGATCTCAGATTTATATCAGGCTGTCCTGTCAAAGAGTGCTACGTACACCAAGACATGAAGTTCTGACAGTTTTTGCTCTTCCTCAGCTCAATCAAAACAGAACTGCTGGTGAAGAAATAAGGTAGATCCATGTTTTTAGGAAGCAGGGCAGTAAAGCTGAACTACCCAGCTCTGGTCTCCGCTAAGTATGTGCGGTGTCCTAAAGACAAAGCTATATGACCCCTCAAAATACTGTTAGGGATTAAAAATGATCAGACTGTAGAAACCTGCATAGTCCTGTTGTGTATGTTAGTGTAGTACTCTGTGTGATGAATCAAGCACTTGGAAGTTAGTAGCCTGCCAGTAAAATAATATGGATGTTCAGTGGGTTGTGTTGCTTTTGTCACAACAGATTTTGAGGCTTTACTGAAGCAGGAAAACAAATCAGTATTTGATTTAGAAAAA
Organism: Urocynchramus pylzowi; assembly: GCA_013397555.1. Taxonomy (NCBI): domain Eukaryota; kingdom Metazoa; phylum Chordata; class Aves; order Passeriformes; family Fringillidae; genus Urocynchramus; species Urocynchramus pylzowi. The sequence goes on along the minus strand of VZRH01001694.1, from coordinate 531,595 downwards.
AGGAACTGTTCTATATTACAGGACTCAAATGGAGACCACCCAAATGTTTTCAGCTGGTTTTTGTTATTTTCACAAATAGTTTCTTCTTTTAGCAGAGTGTTTAAGAACAGAGAGTTGGGTCAATTGCTCTATTATGTTTTTCTCTAAATGGCAATATTAAGCAAACTTTACAATGTTGTTCATCACTGAGGAAAAAAAAAAGTCTTCTAGATTCTCTTGGTTTTTTTAGCTTCCAGAGAAAAATAGTGATAGGCTGTTGTGATTTCAAATCTTGAAATTATGAATGTAAAGCACTATGTTTTTGGAAACTTTTTCTAGTTTTGGCTGGATTGTACCTTGTAAGGGCCAATATAGTATCTATTATATTTTATGATATTTAGTAAGTTAATTCAGAGATATATTTTCCATAGTTCTAGTAGAATAAGTAGGATGCAGAATATTCTTGTCCTCCATATAGTATGAGTTATCTTTTTTATTACAGTCTTTGTTTTTCAAAGGGCAGGTCTGCTGTATTTTTTACTGACTTGTTTTTGTGCCAAAGCATGCGTGGGTCCTCCCTGAAGACCTAAAAGCAAAAAGTCCTGGGCAGTTACCTTTGCTTAGTGTGTGTTTGTGTGTGTTTCTCCTGTAAACCAGTGATTTTCTTTCTACAGTGATTTGCAGACTGTAATGGGTGTGATACAAAGAATAAATTATGCTGAAGGACAAAACAGCAAAGACTACGTGGCCTCAAATGCTGTCTTGGCATGTTAGTAATACCACATACTCAAAGTATGTTGAAGTGTGTTAAAAATCTTGTTTCTTCTCTTTACTTCTGATACCTGTGTTTGTATTTGCAATCAAACTAAACAAAGTGTGATAGAGTATAAAATGCTATGGTAAAAATCAGTATCTCACTGTCATACAGCCTGCCATCACAATGGGTGTGGTGCTGGATGCCTCTAAAAAGGATGTAGAGAAGAAGGGAATCAGGGAAAAGTCTAAAAAAAGGAATCTGTGGGGATGAAAATTTGCTTTTATAAAGAGAAATTGGGGAAAAAGAGAGGCTGTTTTGCCTTTGAAAGACAGTGAATATGGAGAAGTATAACACAAGTACACAGAAAGATTAATTGTTTGAGAAGTAACTCAATAGCTTTTGTTTTTTTTGCTTCATGCTCTAAGAATAAGGGGACATTCTGTGAAATTAGGGTGACAAAGTGGGAAAGGAAACTTGTGAAAGGATCTATTTCTTAATAAACTGGTAAGACTGAGCTCTGCAGTCTAGGGATAATTTTCATTTAGAAAAATTGTAATAGAAATTGAATAAGTTAGAGTGCAAGAATATTTACACAGGCTCAGGTTACCTTTTCTCCTGAAAGAATATAATCCCTCATCTTTTTGTCACTTGCAAAATTATTTTTTCCACCACGATTTTTAATAAAGCTCATCTAAAAACCATGTGTTGATGGTGTGAGTAAAGGAATCAGGTCTATCCCTAGTTTGTTTATGGGAGAAAGAGTTGCAGCATCTCACTAATTTGTTCTCTTTAACTGTATTGGGTTATATCTAGGTGAGATACCCACTAGGTAATATGTCTAGTTCCCTTGGTAGGAGGCACTGATTTACTTTGTTTCTCTTGTATCTGTATATATTGGAGAAGAAGTTTTGGGGATTAACATCACAGTCCTCATGAAATTAGAAAGAATTTACGTAGGCCAGTTGTTTTTGTGACTTGCTACTCCTGAGACACTATTCTGTTCAGCTTTGATTTTTCTATTGCCTGGGCTCATGCATTAGGTTGGTGTTCCTGCAGTAATTTAATTTGAGTCAGTACACAAGTTTGTTCTGTACCTAGAGTGATGGAATATTTTGGGAGGATGAAATGAGCTAACGCTGGCCTTCTGTGTCAGCCTGCCAACTCCCAGCAAGTATGTAAAAAGTCATAAAAATAGCAGTGGGGGTATCTTAATTAAATGAGCATGCTTGTTGCTTTGCCAGTCTTTTCTCTTGGCATGGTTCAGGTCCTAGAAACTGTTTACTTTCAGTCTCTATCAAACTCAAATATAAAACTCTGTGATAATTGCATCAGAAGCAGTGTTCAACAGAAAAAGAGTGCAGAATTGGCTTTTTCTCGTTCCCACTTAAATGCCCTTTACTCTTTTTTTTTTTTTAGTGCAGGCTGCAGTCTACTTTTGGTGTGTTTAGCAGCAGATTGAGTTAAATTTGTTGTATTTGGCTCTAGAGCAGCAAAGAGCAGATGTCACGGAGGTGCCATGACAGGAATAAAAAAATTCAGAAGGCTTGTGGGAATTTGGGGGTGAGAGGGAAGTCTTCCTCCTATTTTTTCCATGCTAGAATCCGTATTATAACATGTAGAGCTGGCATTCAGTTCAAAACTTGCCGTGCTGCACGGGTTGATTCATTGACGCAGACATTCTTTCCCACAGCTCAAATTGTGGAAACAGAGTTTATTTATAAAATAAAACATGCCTGTGAAATTATAATTGATACCTTAATTACAGGGAACTTGCCTGAACGATGGTAACTTAGCAATCCGTGGGACATTTTCCTGGCTTAGAATAGCCACGATTTATACTGAAACATTTTCTCTGTGTGAATCCTAGAAATGGAATTCCCCTGTCAAAGCAGAAAAACTTCAGTAACTGAGAGGTACTCTGCCAGGGATGAGAAGTCTAAAGTAATAGTCAACTTCTAAACATTATTTAGGGTTGGAACATCTGAAAAGTAAACTTTGCTATTTGGGATTGTCAGTATTTGAAAAGTATGCATTTAAAAGCCACCACTACATGTTGCTGTTCTTTACATAATCAGGTGGGTCCCAGATGTATGTGGGATCCTGGAGAAGTTTCTTACTTTGGATTAATCCTTTTCACTTTTGTAGGTTAACACAATGCTTTGAAAGTCAGTGGTGGCTTCTTCTTTCTTTAAATCTTACCTTATTAAGGGCCATTTCTGAAAATACCTGGTGTAGTTTGTTAGTTGGCAGCCTGATTGCTTGTTGTCTCTTTGTCACATCTTTGTTTTTCATTCATCATCTACTTGCACTGCAAGAGTGTATATTGACACAGTATAGTTTATAGAAACATAAGTACTATGTAATTTACATCATATTTACATTTTTTTTTTTGCATGTTGCTGTATTTGAAAATTGTGCCAGTTCTCTGTTGTTGCATGTGTAGAATGATGTACTTGATAATTTCTGGAGGATTTTTTTTTCTTCTGTGATGAAAAAGTTTTATTTACACAGTGAACTGGAGGGGAGGACAGTAATAAATCTACTTTTCCTTGAGATGGTACTCGCTGATCTTGTATTAGCATTTTGTAAACCACGTTGACTCCTGCTTTGGGTCTTCTGTTCTGGTATTGAAGCTGAACTCTTGTCTAGGTCTTATAATTTGCTGGGGAGATGATATTTGAAATGAAAGGAATGTATATTATTGTGCGTTTAATAAGAATATGAAGTTTGACTTTATTTTAAAAAGGAATTAATATAGTGGGGTCACTTGACAGAAGCATCATATGTGTAAGGTATGTAATGTACATGCTCTGTTCTGCTCTACAAAGCCCTGAGCAGAGTGTGGTGCTGTTCAGGTTTGAGAACAAATCTTCCCATGTCGTTTGCTGCAGAAAATTGTCAGTGCACCGCTAAAAGAGCACAGGACTGACTTGCCTGTTGGCTGTAACATGTTGAGTTTCTTGGTTAGACAGCTAATTTCAGAGACTTGAAAGTGACAGGCCTGGAGATAATTGTGGTCAGAGCTGCTCCAAGAGGATTGAGTGAAGCCTTTTGGATTTCCTAAATGATAAGGAAGCCAGGTTTGAGCAACAGCTGCTGGGAGAGTTATTCAGACACTGAGTTAGTCTAATCCAGTGCAGGGTTTTTCACCTCTGACCAGTTTAGAGCATGTACTGCCTAAGGTGAGCTGGTTTTGGTGTGTTTGATTAGCATCATTTATGTTTGCCCTGAACTTAATGTCTTACAGCTATTTTTCACCTGGTTGTCAGATTTCTTTGTTGTGAAGTCAGAAAGACTTCATGACCACATAAAAAAAGTTAGAAAAATGGTTATGTTGTGAATTCTGTATTTAAAGACTGTGTTCTAGAGGATTTAAGTAATTAAGTATTTGTAGGGTTTCTTTTACATGATAAGATTTTGCTTCAAAAGAAACATGAAACTCAAGAGTGTTTAGGCTAGATCAAGGTTGTACCTGTTTTATTTCTTTTTTAATGATTTCATGCAAGCATCAAACCTACATTTATGTACTAGCATAGTTTGAAGATAGCTGGGTATTGTGAGGAGAGCTGCTCTAGAGTGTTATTAAGGTATAATTGATCTAATTCACTGAAAAAGTTTTGAAACCTTTTTGAAGGTGTTTTTTGCATCTAAAAATCTTCAAATATTTGGTATTAAAATATTGCTGTTTATTAGAAAGTGAAATTTCTGTTCAATTTTGAAGGAAACCTTTGTTCGTGTCAATATTAAAGTGGATCAAACTTGCTTTTCTTTTTCAATTTTAAAATTATTCTGCAGTTACAGAAATGTAGATACCTTTGAAAGATTTAGCTGATCAGCTTTTGAGAAGCATAAAAATTCCTTAGATTAGTAATAACACTAACAAAATTGATGGAAACTCCTGAATATACAACTGATTTGTTCTGGGTAAGTCTCCTCCTGTTCCAGGAAGCTGTTCATTTTGGAAAAGCAAAAAAATAAAAAACTATAAAATCTTAGTTATATAGTTAGTTAAAACCCATTATTCCACAACTACTATTCCCATAGTTGTGGGATAATGGTTTTTAATTTGACCATCATCAAAAATGCAAGTCAAGGAAAAAGAATAATGTATTGATGGTAATATCTAAGAATTGGTAAAGCATCTTTCCCCTAGAAAACAATAAGTAAAAAAATAATTTGTAAAGTGGCCTGTACCTATAGACTCTTGCAAGTATCCTATCAGGGGAATAGGACAGGCTAAGTATCCTGAGCCTTATTTAACCCTGAGGGATTTCAGTGATGAGAGATGTAATTAATTTGGGCATGTGAGCCTTTTTTTGTCAAAGTGGAATTATGTTTTAAAGTGTTCAGTAATAAAACCAGTTTATTTGAATTCTCTTCTTACTATTTCAAACATGAAACACTAAAAAGACCATTTTCAAAATATTTATTAATAATTGCAAAATTAATAGATAAACCTAAAGAATTCATAGATGTTATTAATGGTGGAGAGAGAATAGCCATTCTTGCCTAATAGAGGATATTTATAGAGAACAGTCTCAGGTTTTCTTTACTGGCCTCTCTCTCTCCAAGACTTGTGTGTCAATGGTGTACTTACCTGATAATTCAGTCTTTGGCAATTACCTTTAGAAAGCTGCTCTGGATTGAGAAGGATGAAATGTTTAATGTGTATACTTGCAGTAAGGAAGGCACTGGGTGGGAATACTAACACGTGTTAGGTTGGCTGATTGTCCATGTCCCCAAAAGAGGAAGTTTTACATTTCTATTGACGTGTAGTCATATTACAAATAACTGTATTTAGAAGTGTAGTAATTTTCAAAACTAGTATCTTTGGAATTCAGTTTTTCACTACAAAGGGGTTTCACAGGCCCAAAATATGACATTTTTTACTTTAAGGATTTTAAAGTTGATTACATTTCTTTCTAGAAATAGGGTGAATGCCAGTAACCTCCCAATTAAAGAGCATTACTTGTAGTGGTACACTAGAATTGTGGAAGATCCTGAGTTGCAAGGGGTTTACAAGGATCACTGGGTTCAACTGCTACAAGATTGCAGATACAAATTCTACAGAGGTTTCACAAAGAGCAGATATGGCCAGGTGGAAAATGTCAATTTGCAAAGGAATCCAGTGCAGTGCCCAGTGTTGTGAGCCACAGTGCTGCTTCAGGGTGCAGCAGATGAGCCAGTTGCAATTCATGTGTTGAGAGGAATGCTGGGTTTCTGACGTGCTGCCTGTGCTGCCTACGCTTGGGAGGTGCAGGGAACCCTTCCCATGGCAGTTGCCACCAACTCATTTGCACAGTAATAGCCCCTGTAGGCAGCTCCTGGCTTCTGACAGACTTCAGTCAGCTCACCTGGCTCAAAATAGGCTGTGGTTTTAAACACATTGAACTAAAAAAAACCACACAGTATCACTGGGAGTATTTTTGCTTTACACGTACAAGTCCTTTGAAAACAGAATATCTTGCAACAGTATTGAACTATTTTTTTCTGACCGATGAACAAACAGAGTTATATGCTGTGGATGGATTCGTGTTGCATTTATAGCTATTGAAAAACTAGTGGCTCATCCACTGCTGCAGTTTTTTTGGCTAACATCTTGTATGAATATTGTACTGCTAAATCTTTAATCTGCTGTGGAGACAGACAAATTTAGGAGAAGTGACTTTAATCTTTGAAGAACGTGTATTGACTGGGAAAGCTAGTTCAGTTTATTTTTGCAAATCACCACCCCTTAGAAGTGGGATTAAGTTTAGTGCGGGAGAAAATGGAACTTTCCCTTTGTCTCCAGAGTGAGGTCGTGATGCTTGTCTCTTTTCAGCCTCCATCTCAGTAAAATAATAGAAAATATAATTGTTTCATGTTTCAGTTTTATCTTCTGAAGAATGGGAGTTATGGTTACTTGTGCAGGCCATAATGTCAGCAATTACTTCTTGTCCTTGTTGCTTCTCTACTGTGCTGTCTCTGCCCTATTTGCATGCCCATATTTGAAATTCTCATGTGCTGCTTTTGGTTTTTTTTTGGTTTTTTTTTTTTTGCCCCTTGATTTTATTTATTTAGAGATTCCACTGAGCAGGTAGCTGAGTAGACTTCAGCTGTGCAGGAATTGGTTGTGCATGTGGCTTTAGTGATGGCAAAATCCCACCCACCTTAGATGTGAAGGCAAGGAAAAGGAAACAAAACAGAATCCAACAGAAGAGACAAGAAAAGAAAGGCTTTGGTAGTAAACGAAGGTAGAGGGAACACCTGAGTCACAAGATTGGAAGAAAAGCTAAAGTGATACACTGGTTTTGGCAGTGCAATGTGTCATGATGGTGTTCTGATTTGTAATTTTAAGAAGAGCTAAAGAAGTGTTTAACTTAAATAAGTTAGTTCGCTGATTCTTTTTTTAATTGTAAAAGTATCTTTTAAAATCTCATTTTTCAGTAGAGCAGATATACACTAGGACTCATTTAGGGGGGCTTATTTTTGTTTAATGAGGATATATTTATGGTAATTTTAATCAATAAATTAATAAAAACACTAGTGCTTGGTTGCTTTATTGCTTATGTCTTATCTGACTGGGGTTATATACAGCATTAGGTCTTGGTAGATTTGAAGGAATGCTATTTTTCTGAGTGAGTAGCTTAGGAAAAAAATCTCATCTCACTAAAATGGATCCCAGTTCTGTGTGAAGGACAGGCATGTGATCACTGTTCACTTTCTGATATCACACTTGAAGGCTTTCTAACTAGATTGCACTACAGTCAGGTCGCTCAAATTCCCCCCATGTCCCTAGAGAATAGAAATTGTTTTACCAGCAAATACATGGAGTACTTTGAGCCCATTCTGCTGAGTTATGGGGTTTATTTCAGAATTTGGGAGATTATTTTTTATGGAATAGGTGACTGAGAGAGTTTAGAATTCTTGCTTGAATAATGCCCTACATATTTTGGACAGAGATTTTCTTGAGTAAATAAGAGCAAGATACTTGACCATCTTCTAGAGGGAACACTGATTAGTCAGCTTAAATTTAAAAGAAAAAGTCCAGAAGAGACAACTGACCATTCTTGTGATGTTTGCAGCTTTTTCATGTTTCTTCTGGGCTTTAGTTATACTGCATATACGTGGCAAGAAGAAAGACCAAGGGGTTTTGTTCTTTTCGTGGAGGTGTAGCTTTATCACATCATTGGGAATTTATAGCCTAGTAATATATAGTGTTTTTTCCATTCCTGCATTTTGCTATTGGTTTGTACAGCCTTATAGTCTGGCAGCTGAGAGCTCACTTTTTCATGATTTTTTTGGCAGGAAAGGGTTACTGTTCACATTTCCTGTGTAATTCCTTCTGATCTTGCTGGGCTGTAATTACTTTCTTGATGTTAAACATTCCCAGGCTCCTATAACCTTCTAGCCTGCTTACACTGGCCAAGTTTGTCCCAGGTGATCATGTGGGCGAGCCTCCTGTTTTTAAGGATAAAAATCTCTCCTTCCTGTGTAAGATAGGCTACATACTCATTCCTTTGCTGTGCAATCCCAAGAGAAATCTTTTAAAAAATAATAATAAGGTAGCACATCACTCTTTTAGAGTCAGACTTAGCAGCCAAAATACATCACAAATCAAGTGTGTGGGTTTAGAATTTGCTGAATCTTGGTTGAATGACTGTGAGTTCACATTGAAGATTATTTTTTCTTAATACATTTGGAAAATAGGTTATGATATAAAAAAGATTTTGACTGTCACTTCTTACTTTTGACCATATAATTGGCAAATCTTTTTAAGCTTGTTTGAATGTAGAGCTACTTAGCTGAGCCTTCAGGAATCTTTTTTTTTTCTTTTGAATTCTTTGCAGTAGCTGCATATAAAAAAAAAAAAAAGAAGAAGAAGAAAAAACCCCAGAATCTTACTCAGTTCTGTCTTTCTTACATAGTTCAGTTATCCTGTGTTTCTTCTGATTTTCAATTTTAGTATATAAACAGTAAACCCAAGCTATTATTTTGTTTTTAAATAGAAGTGACTGTATACTGTTGAAAAATGTTGACTTCAGTGGTGTGGGAACTGAAGTGTTCTGTTCTGCAAAGGCACCAAAAGGTTTTCTGTGCTGCTCCTTAGCTTTAATATGGAGGAGACACCTGTAAGAATGTGAGTGAAGTTTGTTTTCCATGACCTTTATGCTGTTTTTTCACAGTGCCAAGAAAGATGAAAGGTTGTGATGGCAGGTTTTTTTTAGGGTGTGAGGCGTTGTAATGTGCTGATACATTGACACTGGTGAGTGTTGGGTTGGTGGTTTGGTTTTGTTTTGTTTTTTTAATTTTTGTTTTGTTTTTGTTTGTTTGTTTGTTTTTGTTACTGACAATGTCAGAGAAACTAGTTGGAGGTTCTGTGCTCTATTGGTTCTAGAAGTAGCCTGAATTTTGATATTTCACTTAAGAGCAATCTCATTATCTTATTATTCTGTTACAGGTTACTTTTTCTGTCATAATCCTCGTCGTATTAACTTGTGCATTTAATTGGCTGCTTTGTGAAATTCTCAGGCTGCAAGTAATTCTGTTTTGTTTAGCTGTATTATTGTACTTGCAACACAGATACTCAGAAGTCTTCCCTGTGACTGACTGACTGAAGTCTTGTGATTGTGTAACTGTGAGCTCAATGGGATTATATGATTATACCTGGAAGAAAATGGTTTGTAGGTAATAAATTGTATCAGTTTGAGCCCTTTTCCTAATTTAATTCTCATGCACTCCAATGGCTGTTCTTTACTATATAAATAGAAATTAAAACAGTTGGCATGTGTGTCATTGACTGTGCTGCTATGCTAGTGAACGATAGGAAGAATATATTTTAATGAAAATGTCTTTAATCTTTTCAGGAAGCCTTGATTTTGATGCCTTAGTTACAATTGGAATGCAGTCAGTATGGTGCCCAGTTCTTAATTGCATACTCCATTGTGTAAGTGGGAACATGGCTGTCAGATCTGTCTGTTTTTGTTGTTGAACCCAGATGTTTTTATGGGCTATTATTCGACACAGAGAAATCCAGTCCTGACATGAAGTATTTATACAGTAGTTATGTGAAAAAAACCCATGAAGCACTAGGTGAGTATAACTGTTCAGAAAGAGATGCTGCTTGTAATTTCTAGTTACACAGTCATTTTATTGTGGCTTGCTTGTCATCTTCAGATACTTGAGATTTGTTAGGACACTTTGTATGAAGTGGATTTACTTCTGCGTGTCCACTTGGGTATGTGTTAAACATATTGCAAGCATGATAGGCTTCTGTGCAGCAGGGTAATACTTTGGTTAATTTTTTTTTTTTCCCAAAACAGCTCACTTTTGACTATATATTATGAAAACATTGATGAATTTAGTTAGTTGAGAGGCAAACTCTCCTGAAACCTGTTTTCCATCTAACAGGATGTACAGTTCATCTTGCCATTTCTCTTTACCTGTTTAATTTTGCTTCTGTTTAGATGAAGGCAGAGAAGAATTACTTGCTATTTTGTAATTAAAGGTAGCCTGCTTTGAATTTATTTTGTAAAATCCATAGAATGTAACCAACCAGACTCTCTATTATGAATTTCACCTTTGAGGTGGAAAGTATCCTGAGTGGTAATGAAATTTCTTCCATGAAAAATTTGTGGTTTCAGAGTCTATGTGAATTGCCTCCTGCTTTTTGTATAGAAGTCATGTTACAGGATGTAAGCAGGTTCTGTTTATCTTCTGTGTGTGTGTGCATGTTGATCTAGTGATTTAACATAAAACTCTTGTGGACTTTCATGTCTGTAATGTACTAGAGTCAAGGTGATGCATATAGCTGTGATGCAGGGAAGAATTGGACCTAACCTTAAGTGTACTTAGTGCAGAGAAAGAAACTCTGGTTTTAACAAGCTGCTGTAGAAATAAGGAATGATTTGAATTAGGGGAGCTTTTAAGCTTTCAGACAATGTAGTCAACTGTATTTTTATATTCAGAGTTGTTCTCTCTTAGGGAGGACATGTAAATTACTGTTGTGACAAAATGCATAAATGTGTCTAGGATTTGATAGTAATTAATTCATTTTACTTATCTAAGGATAGATTAAGTGCCTCAGGTTGAAACTGGCTATAAAAAGTAACATGTAAACAAATTTAACACACATCCGGTGTAATAGCACATTTGGTAGAACTGAAAGTGCTTTGTTTTCAAATGCAGTGGTTTCTCACTTTCAGTGTTCATAAGCTGTTTAGTCACACAGTGCCTCTTGACTGGATTTTTAAGGGCAGTTTTTATCTCCATGGCTTTCTTGACTTGAACTCTATATGATAGAGTCTGAAGTACTGCTGAAATGGTGATGAATTATGTTGTTTGCCATCGGTGTGCAGAAAGAATCACAGAATATCTTGACTTGGAAGGGACCAGCAAGGATCATCAAAGTCCAGCTCCTGGGCCTTCACAGGGCAGCCCCAAGAGTCACACCCTGTGCCTGAGAGCATTGTCTAAACACTTCTTGAACTCTGTAAGGCTGATGCTGTGACCACTTCCCTGGAGAGCCTGTCCCAGTGCACAGCCACCCTCTGGGTGAAGAACCTTTACTAAACCTTCCCTGACACAACTCAGGTCCTGTAGAGACAGGGCAGTCACCAGCCACATGACGTTCAACAGGCAAAGTGCTGGATTCTGTTCCTGAGATGGGACAACCCTGGATGTAGAGATTGGGCAATGAGAGGCTGCAGAGCTGTGCCACAAAAAGGGACCTGAGGTCCTGGTCCATGGCAAGCTGAACCTGAGCCAGCAGTGCCCTGGCAGCCAGGAGGGCCAGCCCTGTCCTGGGGGGCATCAGGCACAGCAGGGCCAGCAGGGCAAGGGAGGGGATTGTCCTGCTCTGCTCTGCACTGAGACTGCCTCACCTCCAGTGCTGGGGGCAGCTCTGGGTGCCACAATACAAGAAAGATACAAAACTGTTAGAAAGCATAAAAGGAGAGCCACAAAGATGGTGAAGGGCTTTGAGGGGAAGCCGTGTGAGGAGCAGCTGAGATCACTTGTTCTGTTCAGCCTGGGGGAGAGGAGACTGAGGGCAGACCTTACTGTGGTCTTGTGAGGGGAAGAGGAGGGACCAGGCACTGATCTCTTCTCTGGTGACCAGTGAGAGGACGTGAGAGAATGGCCTGAAGTTGTGTCAGGGGAGGTTTAGGTCGGATATCTGGAAAAGGTTCTTCACTCAGAGGGTGGGTGGGTACTGGGGCAGGCTCCCCAGGGGAGTGGTCACAGCACCAGGCCCAGTGGAATTCAAGAAGTGCTTGAACAATGCTCTCATGCACATGGTGTGACTCTTGGGGATGGTGCTGTGCAGGGCCAGGAGCTGGACTCTGGGATCCTTGTGGGTCCCTTCCAACTCAGGATATTCTGTGATTGTGTATTTTTAAGTATTTTTAATTTTATGGTTTTAGATGAACAGTCATGAAAACAGAGAACCTTACAAGGTATTTAGCAATTGAAAGATGTTAGGAAACAGAATACACTGTATCCTTATTATACATGTGTTTCTCCTATATAGAAAGAGTTCTGTTCTTGTCATCTGCTCTCACGCTCAAGGTAATTTTATGTTTTGTCATCTGGTAAATATATATATATATATTGTCTAAATGTATTACTTATTGGAGGCTTTTTCTGAAATTCCCATCCAAAACTTCATATTTCAGAAACTTAAGCTCAATTTTTCTATGTATATAAAATGAATTTAGATTCCAATCTGTGAATTTTCGTGATACTTAAATACCATAGGTGCTACACCTATTGCAGTCAGCGGTTTTAAAAATACTTGCAAATTAAATGTATATAGCCAGAAACACTGTAAAAAATATTTGCTTATTTATCTTTGAAGATAACTGTCATTAATGGAAATACTTATTTTTTTAGATTCATCACAGGACTGTGGGTTTGAAGGTAACTCTTTGTCACTGCAATTTTGTTTCATTTTTAAGGTTAATTCAGTTCTGACTTGTGGCATGATCATTGACATTTACATGGTATGAGCCATGAGGCCTGCATGCAGCAGGTGAATTCACACAGATCAGAAATAGCTTAGAAGAAAAGTGCAAAATGTCTTTGGCAGTTATCACCCTTATTTTTAATCTCCCCTCTTCCCTTCCAGTGCTCTAAAAAGAAGTAATTGAGCTGGATGAATCAATGTTTGATACAGAGGACGATGCAGATTCTTGGCATGCACATCTCAAAACTACAAAGTTTGCAACACAGATCTTACATTATTTCACTACTAGTGAAAGGTGAATGTGGTAGAAATAATATGCAGGGTTTTCTGCTTTGCTGCAAGGGAAGCATTGATTTTTGTTTTTACAGAAATATGTTTGGTAATGTTCTTTCCATACTAAAACCCTTACCTAAATTTTAAAAGATAAAGTGTTCTTTGTCCAGGCTTGTATATTTTGCTATTTAGTGCAAGTTTTTGAGATAAAGCAAAAAAATAGATTAAAAAACCAAATCACAGCTGTGTAAAGAAAACTATATCAGACTGAAATAATTTGTATGTTAACCCATGTTTAATGAGTTTTCACTAGAGAACCTCTAAAAAATGAAATGTCACAGCAAAACCTTACTGACTTTTCTGTGGTCTTGTATATTAAATGTTCTGTTGCCTGCTTGAACAGTTCTCACCATTCAGAAGATAAGTAGAGTAGTACTGTGCCAGTGTTTTTTATCTGAAAAAAATATATTGGAGACTTTTTAGCTATGTAATTCAGATCCTAGAAAGATGAGCAGTTTCTTAAAAGTTGTTCTGTATTCAGTAAAAAAAAATTATGAGAATTCAGCCTGTTGCAGGTATTGGGAGCTGGTGCTGATAAATCACTTGGCCACTAATCAATTTTTGAAGCTTCAAAAATACTTCTTTATATCTATCTGACAGGTTTCAAACAAATAAAAGCCCCTCTGTTGTCTTCTGTACAGTTTTTTTCTTTCTGAGGCATGTAGAATAAATAGAGCATGTGTGTTAGGAGCTGTGATCTAATTTTGCAGGCTGGGAGCCAAGAACAAGTTCTGCATGCACATACCTCCAACTTTAATCTTTAAAAGAAGAGCAGACTTAAAAAACAAGGAGTACTTGAGCATAAAAATGTGACTTGCTTGACACCTACTTGTTCATTTAGTTACTCCCAGAACAATTCTTCTCTTAGAAAACATGATTTGTTTGGTTGAAACAAGGTAAGGAAGGGAGTGAAGCAATACAGTTTTAAAGAATGGGGAGCTGATGATGGCAGGCACTGTATGGCTTGGAGACAGGAGATTAAGGAGGTAAAGTTATTAATATAAATCTGTGGGCAGTAGAGTACAATGGAATTCTTTAAATATAGAGGATGTTCTTGAAGAGTACAAAAGCTTAGTAATGATAGAAGTCCAATACTGGGCAAGGATGATAAATTTCTGCTGTGCAGAGAAAGGCATAAATATTCAATAAATATTTTGTTCTGTATTCAGAAAGAGGCTGGATGATGCTTTTACATCTCACCACCTCCATCATTAGTGATGGGAAGAATGTATTATCACTGTACCAGCAACTATTAATGTTAAATGTTTTTAAATCTGGTGCACTGACACCTACAGATACTAAAAAAGAAAAAAAGCTTAGAAGCTGTATGAATTATTCATTTTGAGTTTTAACAAATCATGGAACAGTGGAGAAATTTTAGAAGGCTGGAGGTGAAGGGGAACTAATGTGCCCAAATTTAGAAAGTATAATAAGTGCACCTTGAAAAGGCCAATAGTAGTATGCTGTCAGTGAAGATTTAAAGGAGAATTGCACAATTAATGCTGATGAGAATGGGCAAGTCAGAGCTACATTGTACCACTGTGTGGGGTTACTCCTTTCTGTAAACTGATCTTAGACTGACTGGCCTGTAGTTCCCCACAACCTCTCTCTTGCCTTTATTGAAGATGGCTATGTGCCTTTTTCCAGTCTTTGGGAAAAATTTCCCTTGATGCCATGACTTTTAAAAGATGACAGAGTGCATCCTTGTGGTGACACTGATCAGCTCTCTCAGCACTACTAAATGCATCCTTCTGATCCTGTGGATTTTCATCTTCTCTTGGTAATGTTATATGAGTGCCTCAGCCTGTTCCATGGCTTCATTCACCTTCTCTGCTAAGCATTAGACCCACTTGTTCCTTAGCCTTTCTTTTGTGACCTTTGCCTTTCTTCACTCTCTATGTGCATGCTTAAGTAGTGTCTTAAATAATTAGAACTGTGCTGTAATCTACAGACACTGAGCATGACTAGCAAAGTTTGGATTTGGACATAAAGTAGGAATTAGTGCTGCTATTCAAAAAATAGATGTTTGGTTATTTAATTGCCCTAAGTGAGCAGAACTTCAGTGTTAGAATTTGAAGGCTTGACATGACTCAAGCAGTGTAGGTGTCCCACAGCATGTCTTTTATGGTAAATTAATGAAAAGGTACTGTGTGTCAAACCAAAAAAAATCCAGTTGCTTTAGAAGCTTGGTCATGCTTAATTGTTTTCCTGTTGAAGTACTAATTCAGTTTGGTCTTGCTTAGTTTGAGATTTAACTGAATGCATTTGGAATACAAATATCTGTAGGAACAGAAGACAAAGCTGGAGGCCCATAGAGAGAGAAGAATGTTCCCAGGGTTAGCATAGACTGCACACCACAGCTGGTTGCTGGACAGCATCCAGGAATAATTTTGACATGTTTATTTCACATTTTTTCTCCGTGAACATGTTTTAAGGACACTTCATTAAAAATGTCCGATAGTCTTTGAAGCTCTGTGCCTTTAACGTTTTTCAAACAACAAACAGGGTGGTGGATACAGAAATGAAAATTATTTTGGCAAGCACTATTTGCACAATGAGAACAACACAAGCTAAGTGAGTGAAGGCAGTAAACTAGGACAGGTTGGATTTTGATTTAAACTTTTTTGTACTTTTAACTTTGTGAAAGTTTTTTTAGTAAGTATGGTTAATCAGTAACACAGTGCTGATAGACAATAATAGACTGCAAGATAGAGAATAATTTCAATAAATCATAGACTATGTTGTCCTGCATATTTTTTAGGAATGGTGTGCCAGTTTGAACAACAGCTGATATTTGATGTGCTTCTTGATGCTAGTCAATAAAGCATGTCACCAAAACTAGGTACATCTGGAATATTTGTGTCTATTTAAATTCTACTATTTGTGTTAAAAAATGTATGCATGCCAAATAGACTAGAAAATACACTCTATTATGTTCTGATTGTTCTTAAAGTACATGACACATTAGTCACTTCAGGCCAGCAGTTGCTTTTTCAGTTGGGTCAGAGCTCTGGGAGCTTCCAACCAGGGAACTGGGACATTCCATGCAGGAGAATCCATCAAAGTGGTGACAGTCCTTTCCCAGAGAATGAGAGGGATGTGACTGAGCAAAGAATGTGGGTGAATAGCTGAACTTCTCTGCTGGGGTCTGTATGAATTAGTCTGGGCACAGCAGCAACAGGGAGTGCAGATGCTGCCTCTGCTGCCTGTGCTCAGCTCTCAGCTGGGCTGTCACTTCCCTGGCTGCAGCTCCCTTGAGGGTTCCAGAGCTGTAGTTCACATCTTCAGCTGTGGGTGTTGAACTGCCCTTAATTATGCAAGATAATTTTGAGTGCATTGGGTTGCATGTTGGGAATTCTTTTTATCTACAAGTATAAAATTTATGCAATATTCTTTAACACTTAAGGCACCTACTGTGACAGAACTTATATAAAATGTGACCTTTTAATTTTTGCACTAAATTTGGAACTCTAGGTTTTATGAGGGTGATTCAGTGAGATTATGTTCTAATTTTTCAGCTTACTGTTTGATGATTCTTCCCATTCAGAACAGTTTATTTTATGCTTAGGAGGCAGTAAAGGTGGAAGTTGCTTAAGGTGGAAGTTGCTTATGCTAGTCATTTTTTTCAGGATTTTTAGGTATGATCTGTTAAACACATATTCCTTTCTGGTGAGTAGGATTGCGTTTGGGAAACATAAGATACAACTGATAGTTGAGCAATGTTTTTAATGTTGGGTATTGTTAAAAAAAATCCAACTATTGTATTTGCATCTCTGGTTTTAAAAACATATGTGTTCTTGAAGTGTACTGAACACTCAGCTATCCAGAAAACACCCATCCTTAGCCCTGGAACAGTCTGGGCTAGCAGTATTAGAGGCACAGTTTGGGGGCAAAATCAGTGTAGCACCAAAACAGTTGAACCAGTTCTTAGTACAACATCTGATTCCTTACCTGGAATATTTTTTACTACAGGGCTATCTGCAAGGACCAGTTGTGCCTCACAACAGTTACACATGCTGAAATGAATTCTGCTTCTTCAGTAGAACTTAGAAGTTGGTTTTGAGTTCAGCTGAAGAAAACAGGCTTCTTCCTTCAACATAAGTCACTGAATACTTCAGTGTATAATTCAAATTAAGAGCTTTTTTTGTTTGTTAGGCATTAGAATTTAGTTTGCTTTAATGGTCTTAAGCATGTGGCAGTGTTAGGTTTTTTTGGTGCTAATACCATTTTCCTGTTCTTTGCTTCTTTAACTTCTGTATTAGGAGTTGAATGCGTGTTAGAGGTGAGCCCTTATGAGAGGGAATTTAAACAGAAAGTCATCAATTGGTAGGCATTTTGAATTTTAACTTCTTGGAAGTACATCCCATCTTGGCCTAGGTAATTTGTTGCTTGATTGGGCACAGTCATAGTAAACTGATGTTATTTTTATTTTTTATTATTATTTTTATTTGTTAGTTCTTGAATGCTTGTTTTGCTTGGGTCTGTGAATACGATGTATTGAACTTAAAAAACATACATTTTGTGAAGTATAGAGGATATTGCAGCACAAACTTTATAAATGCCACACTTGGCCTTTTAAGAAACTTGTAATGGAAATCCTTAAGAAACAGCTGTAGATGGTGCTCTTATTTGGTACCATGGCAAAATTGAGTACCGTGTTCAAGTTTGCAGCTGTAGAATCAGAAATAATTCCATTATTTTAGTCAGAATTGCAAAAGCAATTCACCTTGCAAAGCCTGGAGTGTTTTTTTGCTTTTTGTCAGCTGTTGGTTTTTCTTCTAAGTAGAACATTAATAACATACCCAGACTATGTGAAAATAATGAAACCCTGTAGAAAGTCCTTCTTGGATGACACAGGAAGTTTTATCAGAGAGATGCAGATTAGTGTTGAAGTAACCCAAAATACATCAGTCAAAATAGAAGAAGTGATTGACTCTTTCTTGTTTAGTTTCTACAAAACTTCTGGGCCATCTGTGATTCTGTGAAGAATTCAGCATCACATTTCAAACTTAAATCAGTCAAAATTGTGCGGGTGAATGTAGCTCTTAATCCTCTGATTATTAGTGGAATTTTTAGGGCTGTGTTATCTGACACATTCAAATAAATTTTTTGTACATGTGGTTATGTTTTGAGGTATCAAATAGCTCCAAAATATGTTAGGACTATCAAATTAAACAGAACTTGCTCTCCTTTCAGCATTGCAGACCTTGTTCTTTCTGTAGTCTAAAATGAACAGAATCCTAAAGCTTTCACTGGAAGTTTTAACTTTACTAGTAATAGCTTATTCTTCAAATGTTAAAGTGGAGGAAGATTAAAAAAAAAAAAAGTAAAATACAACTAATGAGTCTTTTTGGTCTTTCCTGTAGTCTTCTTTAATTATTTTGTTTGGTACCTTTGTATGTTAACCTCGTTCTGCTCTTTGAAATAATCTGGTCTTCTGTAGTGTAAAAACAGGTTATTCATTAGGTAAATAAAAGGTATATATGGCATTTTATTACAAAATGTCTTTATTCTCTACCAATCACGGAAGTTCTCTTTAATCCATCAGCATAACTGATGGATTAAATATTAAATATGGGAGGTTTAGGTAATTCTGAAGTATGGTAAGAGCATTGCCATAGGAATTGATTAAATAATCTGTCCTATATATGTAGACCAAATTTTGCTGTCATTTTCAGGCTACCCTTTGCTGTCAGTTAGTAAATACAATTTGATTTCTGAAAGGCAGTTGTTGATGTTTTCAAGACTCATCCAGACAAAGCTGTAAGGCCAGCATTGACCCTGTTTTAAGCAGGTAAGTAGGATGGGATGACCTTGTGCAGTTTCTGCCAACCTGAATGATTTTGTGAGTAGCTGTGTACGCAACCATAGATATTTGTCTGATTCTATGAAGTTTTAGTGTAACTCCACTGAAATTGCTGTTTTAATGTTTGTGATATTGTTTATCTGAAAAGAAAGCTGATGTGCAGCAGCAGGTACACAGTGAGAGATAAAATATGTAGTCTGGTCTTATCAGATCAAAACAGTAATTAATTATGAACAAAAGTCAAAAAGTCTGAGTTGAATTAGGTACTACAAACTGAAAACCATAGTGGTGTGCTGCAATTCCATTATGAATGATGTAACATATTGCTAACAGAAGTGTAAGATACACAGATTGTGTCTCATGAAACTGCATTGTTAAGAATCCCAGCAAAGTTTCTAAGCAGTTTGGACCCAAGCAATGAATGAGTGCTTAATTAAGAACCAGGATAATGTGGTGATGGGGAGGAACAGGAGTAGAAAGAGCTGTGCTGTTTGAATTTTAAAGTTAATTCTAGATCAGTCATTACTCACTAAGAATGGTACATGTTCCTGTTTCCTGTTTTGTTTTAAATATTAAGTTAATTTGAATTTAAATTGTAAGAACAATGGACCACATCGATTTCATGTAGTATGTTATAAAAATCAAATTTGTATTTTCTATTTTTTTAGCTGTCCTAAAAGCCAAGAATTAAATCTATCAATTTGTATTGATTTGTCATTTCACAGTTACTTTCACACCAGTAATAACCAAGACTGTATTTTAAATCAGAAACTTTGGCCTTTTAATGAAAAGTAATGGCAAAGATGTCTAACCCAGACATGGAACTTATGTGGGTCTCCAGTTTGTGGCAGAGCACTCCTACCAAGAAGTGATTTACTGAGGAAAACATAAGATGACAATCTGTCTTTTTAAATTGGAAATTTGGAAAAAAATATGTTACTTTTTTTTGACGTTCAGTGAATTGGCTCATATTAGGCATAATAGTGACCACAGTCTTGATTTTTTTTTTTTCAGAATGGAGTTGTTTACTTAAATGGAAAATAGTTGGGGTTATTTACAGTCATAAAAACTGTTCCAGTACACTTTATTTTAATACACATACATTTCATAAAATGAAGACTCAATATTGCACCTTCTTTAGCCTTCTCTTCTCCCAGTGTCTTTTTGAGATATTTCACTTTTATACATTTTTTTTGCAGGTCCTTGAATTTGCTTTTTTGGAGAAAGTTATAGTTGAAAAATAGTAATTAGTGAGACTGTATGCTAGTTTGTCCACAATAGTAGAAAATGTGTGTAACAGCCTCATTTCTTGCAGTGTATGTGTTAGGCTTTATTCATATAAGTGAAAAACCTTCAAGCTGATTTCAAAAGACTTATCTCCTCAACAAATGCAATCATTTTGCATTTGCCTGCTATTTTAAGCTGAACGTTGATGTTGCCCTGTGTTGTTTCATAAATAAGCTTTTATTCTCAGCAACATGTTACTGAAAGTGGCATAGAACCTGTCGTGTAGGCACAGTTCCACTCTGACAGATGGGCAGAGTGTAGGCTTGCCAGCCAACCATTCCCCACATCACCCAGCAGAGTACCAAGGGAAGCATTTTTGTCCAGGATTGCCACTGTGGCATTCAGTGCATGGAAGGCTTGAAGTTCAGGAAATGCGCTCGGACTGGTCCATCTCACAGGATGACCAAAAGTTTAAAAATAGCCTGGGTTTTAGGTTCTGCTGGGCTTGTACTGTTCTCTTTCTTTTTGTGGTTCTGCTGAAGTCATCTAATGGGCTCAGCCAAAAGAATTCTGCCATGGACACGCATTTCTCCGTGATGAATTATCTAAGTATGGAAACATAAGCAGTGAGCAATTTCAGACACTGTTGTTTGTGACTACATGCATATCTCTTTGGATATAGAATAGGAAGACTAGGCTCTGATACAGGATTAACTCCTGATGTAAAAATATGAAAAATTGAAAACGTGGGGTAAATCAGACATTTGAGACTGAAGATGAGAATAGTGAAATGCGGAATATTTTTGCAGGTTTTCAGAAATGCAAATCAGCTGTTGCTTGGTTATTGGGGTTTAGGATTTTGGAGGGGTTTTTATTTTTTAAACAAATTGGCTTAATGCCTTGTGCTTGATTTTTATAAAGTAGCCAAGCACTGCAGGCTTTTGGCAAATACACTTGCTTGAACAAATGCTTTTGTGTGTTACGCTAGTCAGTCATTGTGTCTGTCATTTTTATCTTCCTCTCTATTTTTTTCATAGCTTCAATGTTTTAATCTTTTATTTCAAGTCTAACTTGGCCTTTATATAACAATGGATTTTGCCAACTTTCCTGGAAGCTGTGCTGATTCAATACATTCAGGCTTTTTGGGGAACTTGGTTTCAGTTGAAAAGTTTCTAAATTATGGGAAGTACTGTTTGCATGGCACTCATTTACAAGATGACATGGTATGTGAAAGAACAGGTGTGAAAAATGAAGTGAATAAAATTGCTTTTGAAATTCAAATGAGCATTTCATGGGCTTCTGTCAGGAGAATGTCTTTTCTAAACTGTACTAAGTATTTAATTTTTCTTTTTAGCTGGATGTTTTCCTTCTGAAATTTAATTGCATAATATTCTTTATATGTTTAATTTTAAATTAAAATTCATAATTAAGCTTAATATGAAGTTACAAGATTTGATTTAATGCTTTCTTCCAGTCCCTGAACTAATGTACGCTGTATTAGAAGGTGCAGTCGTCATTGAGAAGCTTTGTTCTTTTAACAAAAGGTACCAAAAATAAATTTGGTTAGGGTCATAGTGGTCTAGTTTAATACTGTTATGATAATAAGTCCTATAATTACTTTCAGGTAGTTCTTCCTTCCCAGAGGACGAGGTTTTTAGTTTTGATGTCTGCTTAAAGCATGAGGATGACAGTAAAATTAATGTCATAACCTTTACAGCCTATTTATCGCTTTCTCTGTAATATCCTAAAGGATTTTGTGTAACATCTAAGATAAATGTCTTAGTATGGACAAGCATCGAATTAGGTTAATTGGGTTCAACTGATATTCATATTCAGTGTGTCTATCAGGACACCTGTTTCATATAAAAAGACCTGTGGGTATCTTCTTGTGAAAATTGCTTTGAAATTATTACATGTATATGCTCTGCTTCCTTTGGTTGTTAAAGACTGAGTTACAGTATGGGATTTTTTTTCCAGTTTGCTTGCTATTTGTGCCTCTTAGGAATAATGAAATTTATCCTTTCATTCTCTGGTAACATAAGGAATAGTACAGGCATGATAGAGCTTATTTTATGGCATTAAGAGAGACTTTACTTTGTAATTCTGTCCAGCTTCAACGCCACTTCACTTGAAATTCTTGTAATAGATTTCTTTTCATCTCTGAGTGGTCAGCAGCAGATTTCTAGAAAACTAATTTGAGTTCTGGAATACTGTTACTTGACTGATTTTATTTAATGTCTATGGTAGAATTATAAACTGAGCAAAACAAATTTTAATATTATATAGAATTTTAAAATCTTTATCGTTTTGATGATAGAAGAATTTATGATATTGGCAGGTAGACATAATCTGTATCATCTCCTGTATTTAGAAAGAGCCAGTATTGGTCTTAAATATAACCAGGGAAGAGTAAAAGAACATTTGCCTCTTCAGTATTCAGTGAGAACATCAAGACATACTGAATTATTAGTTGCTGACCAGCCTAAATTTTTTTCTGGATGTAAGAATGTAAAAGAGGTACAAAATTAAATTAATAATTTTAGTTCTAAGCATAGCTTTTTTTAAGCATTAGCATGTTGGGTTTTTTTATTTTATGGGAAGTCGTCATGCCAAGACAGATTTATAGTGAAGTGGGAAAAATACCCCCAAACCTGCTCAGGTCAGGCATAAGTAGTTTTGTGGATGTTATAATCTTCAAATTCTAAAAGTTTGAATCAATGTACTGTACAGAACTTTTTTATGAGACTGTATTTTATGTTTAGGACATGCATAAAATGTGTGTAGATAGTAAATATCTGCTAAACATGTTAACAGCCTAGCAGAAAAGTGTCAGAAACTGTCAGAGAAAAGATCAAAAAGACAGGATCACAATTGACATGTTTGAAAACAGTGTAAAACAGACAGGAAAAATGCACAATGTTCATGGTTTGCTTTGTAATCTCTGTATGTAGTCAAAGAAGACACGCTTTAACATAGCCATACGTATAAGGATGAGTAGAAAAATTTGAAGGGATGATAAGAATTTGTCCTGATTTTAGAATTTTGAGCTCTTCAGTTTTTCCAAAAAGGGAGGTTACTTGATTAAATATCTCCAAATATAAAGTGTAGTGAAAGGTTCTTTCATGTAACAACAATAATAAAAATACTATTCATGAATTGCTAAAAGAAATTATCGATGTTAATTGGAGAAATTGTACTCCTTTAAAATTATTATGATTAAGAGCAGGTGATGTCTTTGTCAAATAAGCACAGTCAAATAAGCACTGGTTTTCTAGGTTAATACCTTTACCTCACTGCAGTTAGAGTTGAATTCAAATCAGATATCTCTCTAGAAAATGTTTGGATTTATATGATCCAGTTTTGTGTTGTAGTATTAGGGTTTGTGAATGTATCTGGGAAGAACATTGGAAAAATGTCTGGAGCTTCTATTTCCACATAGTATTCTAAGAATTATTGATCTGTATCCTGAAGTCTGGTTTGTTATAATTCTAAAAGTAGATAGTAATTATAGATGGGGCGCCATCTTAACGTGATTTAATGCTCCCATACACAGGGAAAGACCATGGAAACCTAAAAAAACCTCACTTTGAAGTAATAATTTTGAGAAGCATTATTTGAATATAATTTCTCAAAATTTTTTTACAAGAATATGCGTTGCTTTAAATGTTTCAATGTGTTTTGAAGTGCAGTAGATACTAAGGGGGAAGAAAAACTTCAGACTTTGATTCTCTAAAAAGCTGTTATTGATCAATATGGCCTTAAAGAAGAATGTCTTACAATGACATTGTGGCAGGGAAGTTGGAAACCCACGCTGATTTCTGGAAGTGTCTCGCCATTCCGAAATGACATTGATGTGACCTCTTCCATTCTTGGATGTGCAGAGGGAGCTGTCTGTATGTTCCCATGACATCAAACTGCATTTAGATGAGCCAATGTGTGTTTGAGTGCTGGGCCTGTCAGCTCATGGCTTGGCTGCTTGAGTACCACGGACAGAGGCTCTTTGAGGCAGTTGGGATCTGCTGATGGGTGTCAGCAAGCTGCTGCCAGGAGGTGCTGGTTGGTGTGCCAGAGCTGCATGTTAGCTATGGCCCAGAACAGAAGATGCAGGTACCAGAGAGCTTCACCTGTTTGCTGTGTGAGAGGTCTCCTCGCAGCAGCCACGCTCAGTCTTCTTCTGTGCTTTAATGTTGAATTCCTGAAAGTGGAATTGGTTTTCTTTCTACTTTACTGCTGCCTACAGAACCATCTTCTTCCACAACCTCGCCATTGCTTTTTGAGAATCAGTTGCATGATAGTAAAGAAGTAATGTTCAAGGCTTATTTTGTCCGGTATTTGCATCAGTATTTGTCCTATGTGTTCTGTAGTTAACCAAAACTAATCTTTGGTACTTCACGTGCTCAGAAGATGTGTCTTGGGTGCATGTCTGGCATGTTCTTTATGTAAGATTCTCCTGGCTGTTAAATTGGTCAGGAAAGTCAGCAATCTCCACCTCTGTGCAGCTGGCTTTGTTTGTGGGAATGTCGTAGATGCGCACTGGTATGAAAGCCTAGATCTGAGTAAACCCCCAAGAAGTTTTAGTTCCATCTGTGTCAGTCAATGGACTTTTCTGTTACCTTCCCAAAGCCTCTGGCTGCACCAGGAGAACAAGAGCTTCACACCCTTTGTGATGTCTGACATGTTAGTGGTGTTCAGTTGAACCAAACTATTATGCAGCCATTCTAAAAGCTAGGCCATTTTATGAAAAATAAATCTAAGTGGCTAACAACAGTTTTATATTGTCATTGTATTATCCTGTGTCTTTCTTCCCTGACTGTGGAATCCCACTTCACCAGAGCCTGAACAGCACACTGATCTGCACTGGAAAGAAGTAGCCAGCTCTTAATTTACTGAATGGCCATTTGATGTAAAGCCACTTTGTCAAATGCAGCACATCACATCTCATTGTAAATACCAACAGCACATTCAGGACAGATGGCAGTGTAATGTTTGCTTCACAAGAGCAAGGTATTATCTTCATTGTAGCATCCATGGAAGATTCTGCTGGTCAGACAGTTACGTGGGATCCATGCATTCACATAGGATCACAGTGGTTTGGGTTGGAAGGGACCTTGAAGGCCCTACCTATTCCCAATGGCCCTGCCTGGGCAGGTGACCCTCTGCTAGATCCCATTGCTCAAAGCTGCATCCAGCTTGGCCTTGGTGAGGCATTCATGGCTTCTCTAGGAAAACTGTTCCAGTGCCTCAGCACCCTTACAGTAAAGAATTTCTTCCTAGTATCTAATCTAAACCTATCCTCCTTCAGTTTAATGCCCATACCCCTTGTCCTATCTGCAGATGCACTTGTAAAAAGTCCACTGTAGCTTTTCTGTTGGATACCTTTAAGTACTGGAGGGTAGCGTAAGGTCTCCTTGGAGCCTTCTGTTCTTCAGGCTGATCAGCCCCAGCTCTGTCTTCATAGAGAGGTGCTTTAGCCCTGTGATCAACATTGTGGCTCTCCTCTGGATCCTCCCCAACAGGTCCACATGTTTGAAGAGAAATGATTGCTTAACCCTATATTGTCTATGATTCTTCAGAATGTATTGCCACGTTGGGATTCATGACTGTCCTCTTTCCTGGCTTTAAGAAGGTTGTTTAATCACAAGAAGCCTAAGTTAGTAGTACACAGTGTTGAAATATGGAGAGCACATACAGGGGTCCAAAGAAACCCTTGGTTTAAATCTCTGGTGGTGTTTTCTTGAGAGCTATGGACATATTGGGATCCATTCTGAAATACAAGTCTGGAAACTATTGCCATTGTCCTGTTCATTTTTTTGTTAGTTTGTAAGAAATTATCAGAGCTTCTAAGTATCTGTATTTCTTTCTAGGAACATTGTCGTAACTGTTAAAGGGCATAATGCAGAATCCGTTAACAGTTTCTGCAGGTATAGTATGCTTTCTGTACTTTATTTAGAAATTAGATGCTTGTGATTCAAAATGTGGAAGAAATATCATCACTATTAATCACTGTATTACTTGTGTCTAGTATTCTGCTGTGGTATGATTTAAAAAAAAAAGCCATTAATGCAGCATTTATCACTTTAAACAACTACAATAGCTAAAATTGTATTTTTCTTTAGGGCATTGCTAATTACTATTAACACCTGTAGTTGAAACTTAAAGTGCATAAAGCTGCTGCTTCTTTGATTCAGCAGAATTATGTATTTGGGTTTTATTAATTTTTTTTTAAAATCTTCATATATTTGAAAATCCTTGCTATATTTGATCCCCATATTAAATGGGGTCAAACCTATCTACATATTGTGCTATACAGCAGAAACAGGAATAAACATTAACTTGGATTTTTTTTTAAATGCCTTTTCTTCAGCATTCCCATCCTTACTAATTTTTTTTTTTTTTGTGTTTAGTCCTTTCTTCTATGGGGTTTCTTCAAAAGTTGTCTTTAATTTGATTTAGTTTTCACTAGGGTTGATGTCTTGATTTTTTCCCTCTGTTATTAGTAAGGGTATTTGTGTATTCTCAAGCCTCTGAATGTGTAGCTGTAACTTCAGTTTCCTTTCCCTTTTGATCTGTGTCTCAATGCTAATGTTTAAGTATGATTTTTAACATGAATGTCATTTTTAATGATACTTAAATGTGAGTGAACGTTTGATGGATATGACATAAGCTCTAATGGACCTTTCAGAACCATTGCTGGTTGTCAGTTAAGTTTCCATTGTTAGTACTTATGTTAATTAGGAAGAGCACTATCTATTTGAAGCCTTGAGCTTTTACTGCCATGTATGTTTATACTTTACGTGTTTTGTGAAGATTGAATATTTTTATGATGCTGTAATAATTCTGAGGAAGCTGTTCCAGAAGCATGTCATTCTGATTGATCTTAGCTGATGAGTTCTGTGTCTCTTGGGACTATTCTTTCAAGGAAGACAGTACTTCCAGTTGGGTAAAGCTGCCCACCCCAGAGTCTGCTCTACATTCCCATGCTTATGACTGAAGTACTCAATTCTAATACTTAAAAGCATTAATTTCATTTTTCCTTTAGGTAATAGGAATTTGACCCTGATTATAGTCTTACATTAAAGCCATTTCTGAATAGCAATAGGAGAATATAAACTGTGAAGCTGTATATAAACTTCAATTTGATTAAGCATTTGCTTTGAAAATTTTTTGAAGGATTTTTCTTTTTTCCCCTCAATCAAAATCCATTCCAGTCAGTATCCTGTTACTGACTTGTACCCAGAGGGAATAGTAATCTTGGAAGAGAGCTTCCATGTTAGAAGTCACAGAATAACAGAATAAGCTGAATTGGAAGGGACCCACAAGGATCCCAGAGTCCAGCTCCTGGCCCTGCACAGCACCATCCCCAAGAGTCACACCATGTGCATGAGAGCATTGTTCAAGCACTTCTTGAATTCCACTGGGCCTGGTGCTGTGACCACTGCCCTGGGGAGCCTGTCCCAGTACCCACCCACCCTCTGAGTGAAGAACCTTTTCCAGATATCCAGCCTAAACCTCCCCTGACACAACTTCAGGCCATTCTCTCACGTCCTCTCACTGGTCACCAGTGCCTGGACGAGGTGAGGGAGATCAGTGCCTGGTCCCTCCTCTTCCCCTCACAAGACCACAGTAAGGTCTGCCCTCAGTCTCCTCTCCCCCAGGCTGAACAGAACAAGTGATCTCAGCTGCTCCTCACACGGCTTCCCCTCAAAGCCCTTCACCATCTTTGTGGCTCTCCTTTTATGCTTTCTAACAGTTTTGTATCTTTCTTGTATTGTGGCACCCAGAGCTGCCCCCAGCACTGGAGGTGAGGCAGTCCCAGTGCAGAGCAGAGCAGGACAATCCCCTCCCTTGCCCTGCTGGCCCTGCTGTGCCTGATGCCCCCCAGGACAGGGTTGGCCCTCCTGGCTGCCAGGGCACTGCTGGCTCAGGTTCAACTTGCTATGGACCAGGACCCCCAGGATCCTGTCCGTGGCACAGCTCTGCAGCCTCTCATTGCCCAATCTCTACATCCAGGAACAGATTTGCCCAATTCTGTCCCATCCCAGGAACAGAATCCAGCACTTTGCCTTCATGTGGCTGGTTATTGCCCACACCTCTAATTCGTCAAGATCTTGCTGCAGAGCCTCCCTAGGTCATGACCAGGAGCTATATCAGTGTGAAATGGTGATACTCTACAAATACATTAGTCTCTGTATTATTTTTTTGCTATGATACTTTTTTGTCTTTATATCAAGTACCACTTGTTTCTTAAATGTAGCACTTTGAAAACATGCAGGGTATTAGTAATTTGTGATGATTTATGTACAACTCTTATGTTGGTACATTTCTTACAAATAAAACTTTGGGAAATAGATTATATTGGAAATAGAACCTATCCATCAGTTACATTCAATGTGGCATATTTGTCACTGTTTCTGTACTTTGAGTGTGCTTGTTATTTTTCAGTTAAGTATGGAAGTAATGATTAGTGCAAGTTCTTTGAGTGTCAGCTAAACACTTCACTGCTGCCATTTGTCATGTAATAGCAGGTGTTCTGTAATTTAATCCGTACTCCTTCAAGACATCTGTATTTTTCTCAGTTTTAAAATATTTTATAAGAAGGGTGACTACCTTTTAAGTAGCAAGCAATTGTAACACCGTGTTCAATTAGATGCACTTTTCTGAACAATAAGTATCTAACTTGTCAAATTTTATTTCTTCTTCGAGATTATGAAATTATAAATTCATTCATATGACAACATATGACATGACAACAATCACTGAAGCATTATATTTGGCTATTCACACTCATGTTAAATATTTACCGTTGAGCAAGTGTTGGTATTTTTTATCATGCTCCATCATGGCATACAATACCGCTCTGCCTTAGTGAACTGAAATACCATTGGCATTGTCAGATTTATAAAATATTTTTGTTAAATTACTCTAACATGAAAGAATTGTGTATCTTAGACAAATATTTTGCAAAATATAAGGCTGTCCTGGTTTATTTATCTAATAGGTTTTGTTTTTTTTAAATATCCATTGGAAAACGGTATCGCACGCTAAAGTAATAGTTTTGTTCTTTGAGTGTGTTTATTTTAACTTTTCTAGAATCACAGGTCAAGTGTGGTTCTGTACATTTTGTATCCATGTTAGTATGGTTATTTGGTGCTGGGAGATCTCAAACTTCCATTAGCTTTGTAAATGTGTTTCTTAGCATCAGCTCTCACTTTGCTGGAACCCCTGCTGCCTTTGTATCATTAACATAAATGCAGGTGCAAATAGCATTTATGTACTTTGATAGAAAGCAGTTGGAGACGTTTCACTGTGGGACATGACACTTTCAGATTGTGTACATCTGTTCAAATAATGTATCCAAGCCAGTGACATGAATGCAAGGATAAAAACATCTGCCCCTGAGACCATTTGCCATACAGCAGATGCTTGCATCTTTATTTATGCAGATGGTTTGTGTGATGAGCTGAGCAATGATGAAAGCAAGAAAGTTTGACAAAGATTTCAGGGTATTCCTTGGGATGGGAAAATTTGTTGGTAGCAGTGCTTTGTTTCATATATCTACTGAAAGAAGAACATCTAGTATAAATACTGGTGGTTCTAGTAACATGGACGTGCCATTTCAGGCACTGACTAGATTAACACAAGATCAGTAAAGGATTTTTTTTTTAAACTCAGGCCCGATAATTGTACTGCAGTTATAGAAGATGCTAACAGAAGTAATTACTTTCAAACGGGAAGGCTCAACTGCTTAGCTTTAGGATGCTCTCAAGTTATACAAAACAATGAATTGGCTGAAACGTTTGCAGAGGTAGAACGCTTTGAAATGCTAAGCTAACTCCTCACAGAGTTGTTCGGAGGTTGGGTGCAGTTCTGTACCTGATTCTGTACAGAAATTCTGCGTACCTGATTCTGCGGCTCGGGAGATTTTTCAGGACAAGCCGTATTTAACGTTACAAAATTATTAGGCAAATTATTAGGCCCGTGTGTTGTTTGAAAGTGACAGTGGGGCAGTGGCCGTGAGCCGCGGCTCTGAGCCGTGCCGGCCCCGCTCCCTGTGCCCGCTCCCTGTGCCGGCCCCGCTCGCCGTGCCGGCCCCGCTCCCTGTGCCCGCTCCCTGTGCCGGCCCCGCTC